>OX243968.1:10680000-11197500 GCA_945859745.1 Synanthedon formicaeformis | reverse complement strand
CCTAACCTAACCTAACCTAACCTAACCTAACCTAACCTAACCTAACCTAACCTAACCTAACCTAACCTAACCTAACCTAACCTAACCTAACCTAACCTAACCTAACCTAACCTAACCTAACCTAACCTAACCTAACCTAACCTAACCTAACCTAACCTAACCTAACCTAACCTAACCTAACCTAACCTAACCTAACCTAACCTAACCTAACCTAACCTAACCTAACCTAACCTAACCTAACCTAACCTAACCTAACCTAACCTAACCTAACCTAACCTAACCTAACCTAACCTAACCTAACCTAACCTAACCTAACCTAACCTAACCTAACCTAACCTAACCTAACCTAACCTAACCTAACCTAACCTAACCTAACCTAACCTAACCTAACCTAACCTAACCTAACCTAACCTAACCTAACCTAACCTAACCTAACCTAACCTAACCTAACCTAACCTAACCTAACCTAACCTAACCTAACCTAACCTAACCTAACCTAACCTAACCTAACCTAACCTAACCTAACCTAACCTAACCTAACCTAACCTAACCTAACCTAACCTAACCTAACCTAACCTAACCTAACCTAACCTAACCTAACCTAACCTAACCTAACCTAACCTAACCTAACCTAACCTAACCTAACCTAACCTAACCTAACCTAACCTAACCTAACCTAACCTAACCTAACCTAACCTAACCTAACCTAACCTAACCTAACCTAACCTAACCTAACCTAACCTAACCTAACCTAACCTAACCTAACCTAACCTAACCTAACCTAACCTAACCTAACCTAACCTAACCTAACCTAACCTAACCTAACCTAACCTAACCTAACCTAACCTAACCTAACCTAACCTAACCTAACCTAACCTAACCTAACCTAACCTAACCTAACCTAACCTAACCTAACCTAACCTAACCTAACCTAACCTAACCTAACCTAACCTAACCTAACCTAACCTAACCTAACCTAACCTAACCTAACCTAACCTAACCTAACCTAACCTAACCTAACCTAACCTAACCTAACCTTTTTTTTTTTTTTTTTTTTTTTCGAGGAGAAATCGTCTTATTGATCCCCTACCGCTGGCTAGGCGGTAGGGGTATGTGGGACTCGACCAGCATACTCCGCCGCATGCAGGTTGCAGGCGGAACTGGCCCCTACCCACTAAAACTCCCCGGTGCCTCCTTGCCCATTGAGCGGGGGGTGGACGGGGTCTGTTAAGACAATTGCTCCGACCCACCCCACACGGGCGGCTTAGCCATTACTGGCTAAGCTGACGCCAAAGGGGGATTGCCCGGAGACACCCGAGCAATCCCCAGATGGGGAGGACCCGTGCAGGCACACACAGCTGGCCAGCTGTGTGCGCAGGTCCCCTAGGGCATTTGAAGACAGGCTAAGGCCCGCCTTCTCCTGCCCTGCCATCTGCTTGGATTTGGGAGGATTCAATCGACACCGTGGTGTCCATTGCCTCCTCCCTCTCGACATGAGTAGCCTCTGTTGAGGCTGTCAGTGGTGCCGCTGGGAGGCGGCCCTTAACGACTGGAGGGGAGCATTTTATGCCCCCCATACGATGGTTGGCCGGGAGACCTGCGTCAGCGCAGGCCCCGCAATTGTAGGCCGCCTCACATTCAAAAGCGGAGTGCCCTTCCGCTCCGCAGCGGAAGCAATGTCGGCTGCGGTCTTTTTGCGACGGGCAGCTGACCCTCGGATGACCAAGCCCCATACACTTGAAGCATCGCATGGGGCGCTGCTTCAGTAGTAGGACGGAGGCCGCGCTCCATCCGACCGTTAGTCGGCCACCAGTGACCAGCTTCCGGGCGGCCTCAGCCGGGACAGAGGCGAAGGCAGAGCCCACCCCTCTAGCACCTGGGTGCACCTTACCCACCCTGAAGTGCTCAGGGGGGCAGTCGGTATTCGACGCCAACGCTGCCTTCAGCTCCTCGGCCGACACCGAGTCGTCTAAACCGACGACCCGGATGTCGACCAACTTTACAGGGCGAGTCACCCTCGCCTCGTCCCCCAGAACCGAACTAATTTTTGCCGCCAGCATATCCGCCTGGGCAGGAGTTGCCTCCCTAGGGAGCTCCAGGATCCGGGCCCCCGTAATGCCCTCGCGGAATTGGAGCGGGCCAATTCCGAGGGCATCCAGTGAAATCTGCGCCTTTGTCTTTACGATGGCCGCGTTATATGTGGCCCCCTTCGCCAGGGCCTCTGGCTTGAGGGCCACGACCACAGCTAGCCTCTTGGGCACCCTAGGAAGCTTAGGGGCGGACGCCTTCTTCGCCGACGAAGCTGGAGGGGCAGAGGTAGGAGCGCGCTTCTTACGCCTTACTACCTCTGTCCAGCTGTCAGCGGTACCTCCCGGCTGAGTTGTTGGCTCGGCCTGAGACTCTGGGACCCTATCAGCAATAGGGGGTTTGGCTGCTTTTTTCACCTTAGCGGCCCTTGCCTTCCGCGGCAAATTGGCCGGGGGTATAAGCGTCGTCGGAGTAGGCTGCGAAGCTACAGCCAGCTCTTCCCTCCTGCTGTTCGCCGCTAGAGGCGGTCGGAACTGTTGGCCCTCTAAGTGGTCGCTCACTAAGCCACCTACGTGGCACATGAGTTCGGCCTGAAGTGAATCGAATGCCTCCAAGAACTCGGCCCGTGACAGGAACTGACTGGCAGCCGCTGTCATGGGCGCCTCCATGGGTGGCTGCGTAGCAGCCAATTGCTCCGGGCGGGAATCCAGGGATTGTCTGAGAGACGTCACCTCTGACTGAGACAGAGAGAGTCTCTCAGACAATTCCCTATTTTCGTGTCTCAGCTGACGAAGACCATCAGAAATGATCTTTTGCCTCGTCAATGAAGGCGTTGCCGCCTCCAGTTTGCTCCGAAGAGACCTATTCTCTTCTTGAAGCCGGCACACCTCTTCATATATCTTTTTATCGACATCCGCCTTTCGGGTAGACCCGGACTTTGGAGATTTCCTCCCCACCACCGCCTTTATAACCTCGACGAGCGAGTTGGTCGCGTTTTTAATGTCCCTCACGCACGATCCCTTCAAGTTGCTCGATTTACGAACAACCTCCAGGATCGTGGAGGCACACCCCTCCGCTCGTCTGGTTAACTTCTCAAGAGAACCGTCGGTGGGGGAATCGGACACCACCGACAGGTACTCAGCCTCAGAGTCGTTCTCATCCATATTGGAGTCAGACGACAGCCACTCCTTCAGTTCCCGGCGGGCCTGGGCCAAACCGACATCATGGCCGTGAGGTCTGCCACGACTTCCCCTAACTCCCTTCGGCACCTTAGGGGGGATCGCTGGCTCCTCAGAACTAGCAGCGTCCGAAACACGCATCTCCTCTGTAGAACGGGCAGGGGTTTTGCCCGCTCTGTGCCCGCGTGACACCGATGAAGCTCCAGAGGACTCCAAGGTGCTCTCATCCAACTTGGCAAGACGCTTGCGCGTCTTAGAGCGGGAACTGACCTTAGTCAGAAATCGCTCAGGCAACCGGTCGAGCAGTACGACCGGTTGCTTCGTCCCAGAAACTGCAGGGTGGAGCGCTTGCTGCCTGGCCTCGCACCAGGCGCAGAGCTCCTCGCCACAGTCTTGACAATCGCCGGTAGTCAACTTCCCATCGGCCGGCCCGGACACCGGACGACGCCGCTGGCTAGACGGGTCGCATAAGCCGCTCGTAGTATATTTCACACCCGGGGGGCGAGCTCCCCCCGAGCGCCCGGCGTCAGCGGGATCGCAAGACAAAACCTTTTCCGTGTGAGACATTACCATATTGAGTTGGGAGGAAAGCCTACGGCCCTTTCCCAACAGACCGCAGGAGCGCTTGGGACCGGGTTCCCCCCGGCCATGCAACCCATCGGCACGCCAACCTTGGGTTTCGGGTTATTTTTTATAGTGGTTTTCTTCCACGCGGCCCGACGCTCAGTGCGCCAGACCCCCGGTCTCGCAGTTGCGAGGTTACGGGTTGCCCGGCGGTGGCCCAAACCACACGCCGCGCCCGCAGACCATCGGTCCGCCACCACGAGCCGAAGCTCCGCTGGCCCAACACTGGGCCCAACCGAAGCGCCGATGCGCGCGCCTTCAAAGTCCGGATAGAACGGACACGAGTGGAGGGTTCTCCACTCGTGAGCGCTCCGCTACGGACTCCCGCAAGGGAGCCCGCTCGGAACGCTCGGTTGTACGCCTTCTTGGTCCCCTTGGCCGAAGCCAAGGGTAAGCCCCCCCACCACGACAAGGTCCTGGCGTACCCAGGGGGGGAACCTAACCTAACCTAACCTAACCTAACCTAACCTAACCTAACCTAACCTAACCTAACCTAACCTAACCTAACCTAACCTAACCTAACCTAACCTAACCTAACCTAACCTAACCTAACCTAACCTAACCTAACCTAACCTAACCTAACCTAACCTAACCTAACCTAACCTAACCTAACCTAACCTAACCTAACCTAACCTAACCTAACCTAACCTAACCTAACCTAACCTAACCTAACCTAACCTAACCTAACCTAACCTAACCTAACCTAACCTAACCTAACCTAACCTAACCTAACCTAACCTAACCTAACCTAACCTAACCTAACCTAACCTAACCTAACCTAACCTAACCTAACCTAACCTAACCTAACCTAACCTAACCTAACCTAACCTAACCTAACCTAACCTAACCTAACCTAACCTAACCTAACCTAACCTAACCTAACCTAACCTAACCTAACCTAACCTAACCTAACCTAACCTAACCTAACCTAACCTAACCTAACCTAACCTAACCTAACCTAACCTAACCTAACCTAACCTAACCTAACCTGCATTAGAAAAGCACTCGGACCTACTGAAAGCAAACGAGGCCGCAATAAAAGACCACACAGAGCTAATTAAAAATCTCAGAGATGATGTGAAAGCGGCAAAGTCTACTGGGCCTGCGCGATCTTATGCGGAGGCCGTAGGGCGGCCCATATCAGAAAAACCGACACTGCACTCGGTGGTCGTGACGTCGGAAGACGCCACGGACACCGGGGAGCAGGTGTTGGGAAAAATTAGGGAGGCCGTTAACGCTAAGGACGGCTGGGTTAGGGTTGAAAGGGTGCGGAAAGCCAAAGACAGGAAAATAATTATGAGCTGTAGCACGGAGGAAGACAGAAGGAAAATAAAGGAGAAGATTGAAAAATCAGGCAAACGACTTCTTTGCGGCGAGGTCGAGAACAGGGACCCTCTGCTGATCCTTTGGGACGTCCTACTAGTACATAGCGACGAGGACGTCCTAAAGGCAATCAGAAATCAGAATAAGTCCCTGTTCGACGGCCTCGACGAAAAGAAGTCGAGTATGAAAGTGAAATATAGAAGGAAAGCAAGGAATCCGCTCACTGGGCACATCGTCCTGAGCACCTCCCCGGAGGTATGGAGGAGGGCGACTGAGCTCGGGGTCCTGCACATTGATCTGCAACGTGTCAGGGTCGCGGATCAGTCGCCCCTGGTCCAGTGCTCGAGATGCCTGGGCTATGGCCACAGCAAAAAGTTCTGCACGATGGGGGAGGACCTGTGCAGCCACTGCGGGGGGCAACATCTGAAGATGGAGTGCCCCGAGTGGAGAGCGGGTACTCCCCCAGCGTGCCACAACTGTGCTGTGGCCAAGCTCGGGAATCGCGGGCACAACGCGTTCAGCTCGGCGTGCCCAGTGAGATTGAAATGGGATGCCATCGCGCGCTCTGCCACTCAGTATTGCTAAGGGCGCCCCTGGCGAAGGCCGCACCTACGGGCTCTTGCAAGTCAATTTGCAACGAAGCCGACTAGCCACCTCCGAGCTCCTAGTGGAGGCAGAGAAGAGGGGAACAGCCGTAGCGCTCCTTCAGGAACCCTATGTGGGGGCGGCTGGCACGGTTCGGGGTCGGAGGGGGATGCGGGTCTTCCAGAACTCCACGCCTGAAGAGGGTACTGTTAAGGCTGCTATCGTAGTTTTCGATAGCAGTCTTAAAATCATACAGTACCCAGAACTCACCACCAATAACATCGTGGTGGTGGGGATAAGGATGGGGCGCTGGACGATCACGCTCACCTCCTTCTACTTTGAGCCGGACCAGCCAATTGAACCCTACATTGGGTGCCTGAAGAGGGTGGAGGCTGTACTGGGGGCTGGGAGATGGTTGGTCGGTGGAGATGCGAATGCAAAGAGTCCGTGGTGGGGCAGCGATAGGATCGATTCGAGGGGGGAAGAGCTTTCAGGCAGTCTGGAGGAGCTTGGCCTCGAAATTCTGAACGTCGGAGATGCTCCGACATTCGACACAGTCCGAGGGGGGCGGCGTTTCTGTAGTCATGTGGACGTCACTGCATGCTCACATGACTTATTGGACCTGGTGGAGGGCTGGAAGGTCCTCAATGATTTGACAGGTTCCGACCATAACGGCATCGCATTCAGGCTGAACCTCGGACCCTCCCGAGAAATGGAGGTGGTCAGAACGACCAGAAAGTACAACACCCATAAAGCAGATTGGGAAAAATTTAGGTCCAAAATTTTAGAACTCATTGAACAATATGAAATTAAAGAGGGTGTTGTACCGGATAGGGAACAGACAATTTCGGCCGTACAAAATTATACAAAATTAGTAATCGAGGCGTCTGACCATGCCATTCCGAGGAAGGGGACGAGGGAAAAGCTGGCGTTGCCGTGGTGGACGCGGGACCTGGAAATCTTGAAGAAGGAGGTCGCCACCAGGAAAAATAGAATCAGGAACGCCGCACCCGTCCGACGGTCGTTTGTCGTTGAGCAATACGTTCAGAAGAAGGCGGAGTACGAGCAGGCCGTGAGGCAAGCTCAAACAGACTCCTGGAAGTCCTTCTGCGAGCGACAGAGTGGCGAGAGCGTGTGGGATGGTATCTACAGAGTGATCGGTAGAACGGCAGTCAGAGAGGAGGACCCGCCGCTGGTTCGAGACGGAAGGGTTCTCGACGCGAGGGAATCGGCGGAGTGGCTTGCGGAGGTGTTCTACCCGAAAGACCACGCGACTTCGGATGAAGGAATTCACCGCCAGATCAGAGCGGAGGCGGACGGGGTGAACGTGGGGGAGCAAGACTCGCCCTGCGACCCCCCGTTCACGCTGACCGAGCTGGAGATGGCGGTGAAGTCCTTCAATCCGAAGAAGGCCCCCGGTTCCGATGGGCTCACTGCCGACATCTGCGCCAGGGCCATCAGCTGTAACCCCAAAGCTTTTTTGGGGTTACTGAACAGCTGCATGGCCCACCATATCTTTCCAAAGATATGGAAGGAAGCGGCAGTGATCGTTCTTCGGAAACCGGGGAGGGATAGCTACACCGTCCCCAAGTCGTTCCGACCAATTGGACTGCTGCCCGTGCTTGGAAAAGTATATGAGAAAATGCTGGTGGCTCGCCTCAAATACCATCTTTTGCCGGGGATCAGCGACCGCCAGTATGGCTTTGTGCCCCAGAAGAGCACCGAAGGCGCCCTCTATGACCTAGTGTCGCGGATACACAAGAAACTTGATGAGAAGAAGATTGTGGTATTGGTGTCATTGGACATAGAGGGGGCCTTCGACAGCGTCTGGTGGCCTATGGTCAGAGTCAGACTGGCGGAGGCTGGATGCCCGGTGAATCTGAGGCGAGTCTTTGACAGCTACCTCGCCGACAGGACGGTTAACGTCAGATACTGCGGCGAGGTTCATAATGCTGAGCCAAGCAGGGGCTGCATCCAAGGGTCAATAGCCGGACCCTTGCTCTGGAACCTGACGCTCGACCCGTTGCTGCGGAGCCTGGACGGTAGAGGCGTCTACTGCCAGGCTTTCGCGGACGACGTGGTCCTCGTCTTTGATGGAGACAGAGCACTCCAGATAGAGCAGAATGCCAATGCCACTCTCGCGCATGTTCTGGAGTGGGGTGTCAAAAATAAGCTGAGGTTCGCACCAGGCAAGACTAATGCCATGGTGCTGACCAGAAAGCTTAAGTTTGACACGCCACGACTTACCATGGGCGGGATTGACATTGCCATGGCGGGCAGAATCAAATTGCTGGGACTTACCATAGACAGGGGTCTCACCTTCAAGGACCACGTGAAAAATGTGACCAAGAAGGCCCTCGGGGTCTATAAGCAGCTCGGGAGGGCAGCTAAAGTCAGCTGGGGTCTCCATCCCGAGGTTGTTCGCTCCATTTACATCGCCGCGGTGGAGCCAATAATCACCTACTCTGCGAGTGCGTGGGCACCCGCCACTCGCAGAGTGGGGATTATGCGGATCTTGAACGCTGTGCAGCGGGGTTTTGCGCAGAAAATCTGCAGAGCCTACCGAACGGTGTCCCTGAACTCAGCTTTACTACTGGCTGGGATACTCCCCCTTGACTTGCGAGTCCGCGAGGCTGCCTCACTGTACGAGGCCAAGAGGGGAGTACCGCAGCCTGGGCTCGGGGACAGGGTCATCGAGCGGGGGGTTCTTGCGATCGAGGCTCCCCACCCCGCCGAACTGGCTAACCTTGAGTTCGGAAGCCTGGTGGACGAGGACGAGCTAAATGCTAACAGCGACTACCACCTTCGCATCTTTACGGACGGCAGCAAGATTGAGGGTCGGGTTGGCGCCGCTCTATCCTTATGGAAGGGCGACGCCGAAACCAGGGCCATCAAGCTTGGTCTGCCGCCGTACTGTACCGTCTACCAGGCAGAGCTCTTGGCGCTATGTGAGGCGTCGAGGGTTGCTCTCGGTCGCAGCGAAACTACCGTTGCAATTTACAGCGATTCAAGGTCCGCATTGCAGTCTGTCGCGGCGGGTAAATGTCTGCACCCTCTAGCAGCTGAGACTAGAACAAACTTGAACAACATCAACAAGCAAGGCAGAATAATGAGACTATTCTGGATCAAAGCGCACGCTGGTCTAGAGGGGAATGAAAGGGCGGACTGCCTCGCGAGGGAGGCCGCACTGAAATGTAAGCGTAAGCCGGCGTACGACCTGTGTCCGGTCTCATTTGTCAAGCGGTGCATCCGAATGCGCTCGCTTGACGAATGGGACCAAAGATACAGGGACGGCGCTACGGCCAGCATTACAAAGCTGTTCTTCCCTCGAGCCATAGACGCCTATAAGACCCTGAGGAAGGTGAGACTTGAAGGTGTTATGACCCAGGTCTTAACGGGGCACGGTGGGTTCTCCGAGTACTTGCATCGTTTCAAGCGCAAGGAGAGCCCATCGTGCATTTGTTCCAGCAATGATGAGGATGTCCCGCATGTTCTGCTGGAGTGCCCGGTCTTCGCCAAGGAAAGGATGGAGCTGGAGTACGAGATGGATATGGAAGTGTGCCCAGCCAACCTTAATGCGATGATAACCGGAGACCAAGGACAGAAGTTTATAGCCTATTGTAAAAGTGTAGCAATTAGGGTAATTGAGAGAAATAAAACATAGGATGGTAGTTTTTAAAAATTTTAATTTATTATACACAAATATTTTAATTGTCAAATGTTATTTAATTAATGTCTCAATTATTATTATTAATGTATTCCAATGTTTTAATCGTTTATATTCTTTTATTTATAATGTCTTAAATTATTTCAATTATTATTTTAATGTGTTTTGAATGTTTTAACCGTTTTATTCCTTTATGTCATAATGTTTTTAAATTATTTATTATTGTTCTTGTTGTTAGTTTTAATGTTTTTATGTGTATAATAAGAGTCTTGTGTATAATTATTTAACTACAAACCCTAAATGCTAAAAATAAAGGAAAAATTAGAAAATAAGGATAGTTAGCGTAGCAAATAGGCGGGCATCCCACCCGCCATAGTATGAATGAGAGATGAATGTTAGAAAGAACCGGTATGAAGAATGAAAGTGCGAGAAGAATACAAGCGAGAACTGGTATGAAAGAGACAAGTTAATATAGGCTACGACCTCGTGTCGGAGGGGTTAGCAATAAAAAAAAAAAAAAAAAAAAAAAAAAAAAAAAAAAAAAAAAAAAAAAAAAAACCTAACCTAACCTAACCTAACCTAACCTAACCTAACCTAACCTAACCTAACCTAACCTAACCTAACCTAACCTAACCTAACCTAACCTAACCTAACCTAACCTAACCTAACCTAACCTAACCTAACCTAACCTAACCTAACCTAACCTAACCTAACCTAACCTAACCTAACCTAACCTAACCTAACCTAACCTAACCTAACCTAACCTAACCTAACCTAACCTAACCTAACCTAACCTAACCTAACCTAACCTAACCTAACCTAACCTAACCTAACCTAACCTAACCTAACCTAACCTAACCTAACCTAACCTAACCTAACCTAACCTAACCTAACCTAACCTAACCTAACCTAACCTAACCTAACCTAACCTAACCTAACCTAACCTAACCTAACCTAACCTAACCTAACCTAACCTAACCTAACCTAACCCAACCCAACCCAACCCAACCCAACCTAACCTAACCTAACCTAACCTAACCTAACCTAACCTAACCTAACCTAACCTAACCTAACCTAACCTAACCTAACCTAACCTAACCTAACCCAACCCATCTAGTCTGTATTGATCGTGCTACACACTGATGTAGCCTAATCCATCTTAACTTTCTGGCGACTTGTATGGCGACCGTCACCAATATATTTCTTGCCTTTTTCACTTTAATTTACTGGGGCTTATTTGTGCCTTTGGGCGCCCTCTTTACAACCCCGTTGGAATTTTTGAGCTAGCTTAAAAAAAAGCGTGACCTTGACACTTAAAAAAAAAAAAAAAAAAAAAGAAAGAGGGGGGGGTTACCTTCTCCCTGTTGCCGTGCCTGCTTGCTCTAGGTTAGCCTACACGCTCCGCCAAAAAACGCGAACATCGAACTCCCGGTTTAGTCAAGTCGAAGTCAGCGCCGACTACCGGAGTGGCGGCGAAGACTAATGAGCTATCATTTAAAAATCGACTACTACTTCAGTATGTGATTTAGGTGTATAATAAAAAAAAAAAACTCACGTCTGCAAGCGCGGGCGAGCGGCCCTCGGTGAACCTTCAGTTGAAGAAAGTACAGTCGATTTTCAATTGATAGCTCTTTTAGTCTCTTCGCCGCCATCGCCTACTGAGACCCGAAACACACTAAACACGTATCGCCCTTATTGGGGAACAAGATAGGTGTTGTTTCTTTTAATGCACTTTGAGGTGTAATGTCAATAATTCTAAGAATTAAAAAAAAGTGCGTTTGTTAAATCGCTCTTCTTACCAATAAAATGTATACAGCTCTATTAGTGGAGTACTTTAAGCGCCTGAAATGTAAAAAAAAACTGGGAATCCAATTACTGTGAACAAATATTTATGAAACCTGTTGAAGTATTGTTGATGAGGTGGTATATTACAAAGTTTACCCATTGAAATTGGGTTCTTTTCATGTAATAATTAAACAAATACAGAAACATAATGTTAATTAACATGACAAGCTTAATAAATTAATTTTAAGAAAAAATCGTCGTATTAATATGTTTCTATTGTGATATTAAAATTTAATAGTAAAAAATACCTCGAAGTTGGACTCGTATAATTTTGGAAAAAAAATTCCTACCCTAAGGGTGGGAAAATTAAAAATTAAGCATGTAGTAAATATTAGATAATAGCCACAAAAAAATTTTAAATTAAACTTTTTAACAAAAAATAAAACCGCCGAAAAAACTGAACTATTCATGAGTACTTACCTGCTGGATGACTTGGCTGACCTGATGATGGACTCCGGAGACACCCCATGGAACTCCGAAACTATCAGAGGCAGTTATCCCGAACTTGGGCTCTTTTTATTTGTATTCATGAGTACTAACATGCTGGATGACTTGGCTGACCTGATGATGGACTCCGGAGACACCCCATGGAACTCCGAAACTATCAGAGGCAGTTATCCCGAACTTGGGCTCTTTTTATTTGTATTCATGAGTACTTACCTGCTGGATGACTTGGCTGACCTGATGATGGACTCCGGAGACACCCCATGGAACTCCGAAACTATCAGAGGCAGTTATCCCGAACTTGGGCTCTTTTTATTTGTATTCATGAGTACTTACCTGCTGGGTGACTTGGCTGACCTGATGATGGACTCCGGAGACACTTCATGGAACTCCAAAAATATCAAAGGTAAGTATCCCGAGTTTGGACTCTTTTTGTTTGTATTCATGAGTACTTACCTGCTGGATGACTTGGCTGACCTGATGATGGACTCCGGAGACACCCCATGGAACTCCGAAACTATCAGAGGCAGTTATCCCGAACTTGGGCTCTTTTTATTTGTATTCATGAGTACTTACCTGCTGGGTGACTTGGCTGACCTGATGATGGACTCCGGAGACACTTCATGGAACTCCAAAAATATCAAAGGTAAGTATCCCGAGTTTAGGCTCTTTTTGTTTGTATTCATGAGTACTAACATGCTGGATGACTTGGCTGACCTGATGATGGACTCCGATGATATTTCATAGACGAGTAGAATAGTAGTAGTAGTAGTAGTAGTAGAATTTGTAATTTTCAAAATTGATTCTGGTCTGGATAACAGCATATGACTGTGCTGTTGTGTTTCGGTGAGTGAGTAAGGGATGCCAGAGTCCATTACCCCCCCCCCCTCCCTTATTATACCTTATCCTTAATCCTTCTATGGCAGCGCACTTGTAGCACTTATGGCGTTACTTGTGTTATAGGCGACGGTAGCCACCTACCATCAAGTGGACCGTCAGCCTGTCTGTCGACCTTAACATAAAAAAAAATAAAAAATAAAATTCTCCAACGTTTCCAGAAAGACTGGACCATAGTATCCAGCAACGAATGTCTCTCGCGTAAGCCATTTTATCTAATTACTAGCTGGTACCCGCGACTTCGTCCGCTTTGAAAAAGATCTCTGAAAACAAAGTAACTTACTCCATGACCAACCTTACAGATTTATTATTAGTATTGATTTAACAGATAGATTTCTTTTATAAACATCAATACGGTTTTCTTCCAAATTCTAACACACTGTCAGCTACCATTGATCTAGTCACCAAATTAAGTTCTACACAATGAAACCCTGTAATTGGCAATATAAGTAGTAATAATGTGTCTATTGTATGTTATTTTGTTTTGCTGTTGGGTTTATGTTCATAATAAATAAATAAATAAAAAGTAGCCTATGTTCATCAGGGATAATGTCGGCTTCTATAATAGTAATAAAAAATTTCATATCGGTCCAGTAGTTTCGGAGCCGAAACTATTCAGTACAAACAAACAAATCTTTCCTCTTTATAATATAGATAACCCATCCAGAGGTATATTAGAGATCAGTGCAGACAGTATTCAAATTTGATTCAATTCCCAACATGACACCGACTATACAGAGAATGACAATGGTGACAATAATTGCCTGTTGATATTTTGTGTTAATCGACCTCTATGGGTATTATATTATTCATAGACACTCGTCTTATCACAGTTCTAATATAAAAATAAGAAGGAAACATGTCGTTTTGTGTGCTACAAATAAATATAATAATGAATAGTAACTTGTGCCTATCATTTCACTTCATACACTAAAAGGTTATGGGCCCAGCACGCTTCCACTGCGAACAAGAAAATTAACGTATTATAGCAAGAAAAAAAAAGTGTTTTTCAAATTTTAGTTTTTATTG
Source organism: Synanthedon formicaeformis (assembly GCA_945859745.1). Lineage (NCBI taxonomy): Eukaryota > Metazoa > Arthropoda > Insecta > Lepidoptera > Sesiidae > Synanthedon > Synanthedon formicaeformis. The sequence goes on along the minus strand of OX243968.1, from coordinate 11,183,880 downwards.
TTTTAAAGTATTTAATTTTTGATTATTAATATTTATATAAAAATTATTTATTCAATTAAATAAAACAATAAATAAGGCACTTTATAAAATTCTTAGATATAATTACGATAAATGTAGATACTAAATCTCAAATATATGCTGTATACATGGATATGACGCAAGGATTTGATCATGTAGACTATAACATGTAATTTTTCTTGTAAAACTCGAAAGCCATGAAATAAGAGGTAATGTACTAAATCTAATTAAATTTTATAAATCGGCTCTATAGCCGATAGCATATCTGCACCTTCTTGATTTACTTATTAGAAATTTTGACTGCAGTTGCGCTATAACATCAGAAAGCTCTGCATTTTTTTTTGTTAGGCGCCAATTCTTAGCTCTTAGCCTCTTACAAGGGATATATTTTTTCCCTTTTATCAGCCAGCAATATCTTACGTATTTCCCTTCCTAAAACTAAATATTTCCCAATATTTAGGGAAAAAATAAATTCATGCGCTGGTATCCCTAAAATATGTATAATCCTACTATATTAGGTTACATTTAATTGCTAAATGTCACTATACTTATGTGTCGGTCACTATACTTAAATATGAAAGGTTATGTTTTCAACATTTCGCTCTGATCGGCTTTTACAGCCTAAAATGCAACAGTTCACCATTATCACCACTCAGCAACACGTACCACACTTAACATAATACCAAGGAACTTTGAAAAATGCTTAAAATATGAAAATTGGCAAAAAAAAAACAGTGCTCGTATTATCCACCAAGAGATTTGTGTGCCACACTTTCAAGTGTGGCAAACAATAGAAACGCATACGCAAAGAGAGACAAAAAAATCAATAATGTGTCTCGCTCCCTCTAAGGTAATAAAGCATAAATGCGTCTCGTTTTCACGACTATTATTATTCTAATGACTACTCTAATCTATACTGAGGAGGGCAATCTCTGCGTATTAAAAGTGTCCGTCGAAAGACGATAAATTGATGGCGCTAGTGAGGCTAGTGACAGTAAACAATTCAACCAAAATTCAACTCGGCGCTAAGCTCGGCGCACTTCACTCCGTTAACTACTGCTACTTTCATTCCAACTCTCCATACTCTCAAACTCTCTGTGCTCACTAGCGCCATCTCGATTTATCGCTTTTAGTTGCCACTTTTTCAGTTTAACACCCATCTAAGATTGCGCTCCTTATCTCTACCCTCTAGTAACCGTAGCCCGTATCGATATCGATACATGTGTCGTTACGCGTTTTCTGAATAACACAACGAAACGTTACCGGCGTTATCACAACGTTATGCAAACCGTCTATTTTACAACGATCTATTTCGCAGCCACCGTTTAATCAAACGTCAAAATAAATATATTGTTTTAAAACAGTCTTTCGTTTTTGGATCCGTTTTTCGTTGTGATTAATTTCTCGTTGTTAGGCATTGTTAAGTATATAAATTGATTTATTGCGCATAATATGACGACTGATAATAATTAGGTTTGTACACACACAAGTATTCGTAACGAACCTAAACAATAACGGCTGTGACTTGAGATCAAGGCAAATATGTCACTAATTAGGTACTTGCAATTTGCATTACAGTCATCAAAACAAAATGAAAGAAATTCGGTAAAAACACAAGTATCGAAAATAATCGAAAACTATCGTACAAACGCATCTACCGAACAATGTCAAAGGTCGTAATAATTACATAGTATCTGATTAGATATTACCGTCTCTTTTTATCATACTTAACCGGTGGTTGCGGAAGAGATGGTTGTTCGTTATGTTGTGAATTTTCCGAACCGAAAACGAAGTCCGTTTGCTACAACGGACGACGGATTGTTGCGCGGGAGAAATTTGAGTTTGACGTTTTGAGAAATAGATCGTTAAGGTCTCCCATAACGTTTGCGTTGCCGTTCAGCCACAACGTTGTGAAAACGATTGGTGCTACATAACGCCCACCGCTAGTTATGAAATAGCCGTGACCAGTTTTGAAAACTAGTGATTTTTTAAGTATCGTTTTGTTATTACTTATACAGTGATATTTACGAAACTAAAATACTGTGGCTACGTTACGTTACTTATCACAATTTAAATTACTAGCTAAGTTTTTGTAGTAGTAAATGGCAAATTAATTTTTTTTTGTTTGGTAACCGTATTTGGACAATACAATCCTACCCAAAGTAAATATTGTTCTTTTGTTTGTTATATAACGAATAAAGTCGAATTTAGAATGAAAAAACTTCGAAATTAAAAGTGGCAAAATAAACAAAATGCACAGAGCACTCCTAAGATATTACGAAAACCACTAGTTTGTCGTTCGATGGTCGTTCGACGCTCCGCCAGGATATTAGTAATCTGTGGTGCGACGTCAAGAAAATCACATGATATTGTAGTTCAGTCAGAGTAAATAATCTATGTAGTGAACAGTGATATGTTAAACGACAGGATGCGCCCTTACCATACTACAAGTGACAAAAAACTGGTCCTCCAATTTGCACAAAATAATTACTAAAAATAATTTGTTTTCATTGCCACATTGCCACCTAAATACGTATTTTTATTTCTTATTGGCGTATTCTGTTATTGTAAAGTGTTCTCATTGGTTGGTTGGACATATCACTGGTAAGTAGGCATTTTGGTATGCATTTTGGCATGGGTGCTACGCACAGAATGAACACCCGTCATTGGTGCCAATTTCCGATTTTGACACCGGCGCGTCGTTGCTAGGAGCGTTAGCCTTGTCCTTACGAAGTAATATAGAAGTCATTGGTAATGAACTAGTGACAAAAATCAAATCACTAGTTTGTCGTTTGACTTGAAACTGGTGAATCGGTTTCTTGTCTCATAGCCAGTTATTTTAAATAGTGACGTGAAATAACGCCCACCACTAGGAACTAGTATGATATCACTAGTGAGTGAACCACAGACCAGTTCAACTACGAAGTCTTAATAGATGGACTGTCCACAATACCTATATGCCTATTACCTACTGATACTGATACTGACCATGACCAAAGACGACATAGAAAACAACACAACAACTCCATTATCAGCCGTTTGCACCCCGGAAAAATAAATGTAACAATGTGTTGTAGTAAGAAGATACCAATGGTGATTAGGCGGGCAGAGAATCGCGATCAGACGGCGCGCGAATCTCTCATCCGAGAAGGGCTTTCCTCTTATCACTGGGATGCTTTCGTCTTTTTCTTTTTCCAAGAGGTAAGCACATTTTTCATTGATTGAACCTAAGATTAAAATCACAGATGCGCCCTGTGCTTCAGAAAACTGTCCACGTAATATGTCTGTATGCAACGTGAACCGCTCACTGCTTTCTATAAGCGACTAAGGCAAGGCCTTTCGCCCACTAGGCAGCCAATTGAACATATGACGGTGTATGGGAGCCCGCGCACTAGGCAGCCATAAAGCTCCGGCTGCGGCAGCCAATAAAACGCGCCGGTTGTACGGGGAGAAAGGAACTAACATCTTAACCTACCCTACTGTCAACCTCACTTGCACGCGCCGGATGGCGGCGGAGTAGCGTGTTACTTCTCCGTGGTGCTCCCAGTTAGACAATAGACGAGGCTCTGGCAACCGAGTAAATGGCGGGATAACCATTCACCTGGCTGGGCAACCGGTTGGAAGAGGCTGAAACGGCCTTGGGGCTTAAATTACCCTAAAAAGCTTAAATGCAGAAGGCAAGGGGAAACCACTGCATATCTTTTTTCCCATGAGAGTCATCATGTGGGTTCAATTGGCGGCGTGTTGGAAGCTTGCCACCAACACCTAAAATGATGACCATGACCACTCTGTCAAGAGTGAAACCGACTAAGAAGAAGAAGAAGCCCGTTGGCTGCGCGCAGCCAGACCAAGTAGTTTAGCGACTAGGCGAATGTATGTGGCTGCCGTCAGTCTCCGCACACTTGTTGTAGCAGCCATATGTATGTTCCAAAACTTTTTCATATCGCTTGACGTTTGGGTGACAACTGGCCGTCAATTTGGCTGCCATAACTGGCTGCGCAAATATTTTGGCTTAAGGCTTAGGAAGAGTGAGCTCACTCTTCCCAATGATGACACATTTTCAGCTGCCTCAATTATGGCAAGGGTACATCTATGATTTAAATCTTTGATTGTGAATGTTTGCAGCTAACGCTGGAGTGTTGCGTGCTGAGTGGTGCGGTGCTGTTTATTTTCGTGGGAGTGTCGGCTGTCGGTTGCTGTTGTGTGGTTCCGGTTGCTGCGGCTGTCGTAGCGGTCGCCGTTTTCTTTGCACATCACATCATTGCCGACAAGCAAATACAAGTATGGAAACTTGACTTGTCACAATCATTTTTCTCGAACACAAAGACAAAACTTTCCTCAGGAAAGCACAGAAAGTATCGTGACACACTGTATCTAACTATACTAAACAAACCAGAGGGTGTGATTGTGATATTTTTTTACATAGAAGGAAGATGATGTTTGGTGGATATTTAAAGTTACTAGAGACATTATTTTGGAGAAAATGAAATGTCACTGTGCCCATAATAATTATGTTATGTTAAAAATATTAAAGTATCTAGTTTAGGTCCTCAGCTGTGTCTGTCTGTCTGCCTGTACGCATTAAACTCAAAAACTACTGCACCGATTTTCATGCTGTTTTCACCAATGGCTAGAGTGGTTCTCGAGGCAGGTTTAAAGTATAATTTACAAAGTTACACGGGTGAAGTCGCCAGCTAGTACTATTTGTTAATAAATTAAATATCCCTTTTTCTTGTTCCCATTTCAACATTGCCATATATTACATTGAATGTAAAATGAATCTACAATCTTGAAATGAATACTTGTGAAGGGAATCAGTGAAGTAGTTAGGAGTTGTTTAAAATTTTCAGAATATGCGAATGGAGACAATGGGTTATGTGGCAGAAGTGTACGGGCCGCTGATGATGGACCCGCGCACCTGTACTCCTACCATCATAGCGGAAGACGAGCTGCCACAAGCCAACTCCGGGAGAGCCGTGTACGCTCAAGTGAGATTTACTACCAATGGCTCAACTCATACACACTGAATAACACTGAAGAACAGAGACAAGGAAAAGTATAAAACGATGGGCCGTTGTAACAACAGCTCACTTACTTGTCTTCTCTAAGCAAAATGTGTATAATAATTACTATCACTACATATTATAAAACAAAGTCCTCCGCCGCGTCTATCTGTCTGTCTGTCTGTCTGTTCGCAATAAACTCAATAACTACTGCACCGATTTTTATGCTGTTTTCACCAATGGATAGAGTGGTTCTCGAGGAAGGTTTTAGTATATAATTTACAAAATTACGCGGCGAAGTTGCGGGCAGCAGCTAGTGTTCAATATAATTAGTTTCATTTTTATTATTTGTTAACTCCAGTTAGTTAATAGCGCTTTTTTGAGGTTTGGTTTCTCATTTTATAAAAGTTAATATTAAATCACAAGTTCCTGATTTAATAGACCATATATCAATATAATATATGGTCGTTTTAATTCATAATTATTTTCAACCGACGAAAACGAAAAAACAAAAACGGAGGAGGTTCTCAATTTGATGCGTATATAAGCGTATGACCACGCATAACTTTTTACAGAGTAGTCCGATTATGATAATTCCTTTTTTAATGGATAGGGTATACCTCGAAGTTAGTCTCATATAAATTTGGAAAAAAATCCTACCCTAAGGGTGTGAAAATAAAAAATTAATATAATAGTGATGCGCGGCGGCGACTCAAAATTAGTTTTATTAGTTTAAGTTTAAGAAATTTAGTTAAAAAGTTAAAAAAGTTTGTTAAAAAGTTTTTTTACATATTGAAGACTTTGTAGTTATGAGTGAACATTGACTAGTGGCGACATCTAACATTGTGTTATCTTGAATTGCACAATGATGGTTTGACGTTGCAGGTGGTGGGCACGGTGAGCGTGGACGAGGGGCGCGTGCGGGCGCTGCACGTCGCGCGCGGGTGGCGTGGACGCGGGTGCGGCGCAGCGCTGCTGGCCGCGGCGGCCAATGGCGCGGCCGCGAGGGGCTGGCCGTCGCTGGCCGCGGCCGCCAGCGAGCTGCAGACGGACGCGCGCGCGTTGCTGCAGCGCCAGGGCTGGGCGGCGCTCGGCTCGCACCATCGCCGGCTGCTCGGCGCCGCGCTCACGCTGCTCGTCTCGCACCACTCGCTCGACCTCCACAGAGTCTCCTCCATCTGACCTCTACTAAATCCTCCTATACACTTCTCTTTTTCTTCCCAAAGAGTGCCTATTACAGTTCATCGTTGGAGGAAAAGACGTCAACCGAACTTCTTCTTCTTAGTCGGTTTCACTCTTGACAGAGTGGTCGTGGTCATCATTTTAGGTGTTGGTGGCAAGCTTCACAACACGCCGCCAATTGAACCCTCATGATGACTTTCATGGGAAAAAAGATATGCATTGGTTTCCCCTTGCCTTCTGCATTTAAGCTTTTTAGAGGTAATTTAAGCCCCAAGGCCGTTTCAGCCTCTTCCAACCGGTTGCCCAGCCAGGTGAATGCTTATCCCGCCATTTACTCGGTCGCCAGAGTTTCATCTGTTGTCTAGCAGGGAGCACCACAGAGAAGTACTCCGCCGCCATCCGGCGCGTGCAGGTGAGGTTGATAGTAGGGTAGGTTAAGATGTTAGTTCCTTTCTCCCCTACTCCCCAACCGAGCAACCGAACAATATTATGAAAATAGCTCTATTCGGGCGCAAAAGAAAACATAACGTCGACGGAAAATGGAGAAAATAATAAATTCATTTCTGACCATTTGTTGTATTTTTATTATCAATTCCAGAAAGCTTCAGCAAACCTTGGGTATATCTTTCAGCTGTAGAAGTTCAGGGTGAGCCACGTCTGCCACCTCAGCCTTTAGCCAAAGAATTTTTTTTATTTAATAATAATACTCAGAACTGCATTCTCAAACAAATTAGTAATGCACCCTGGTTCAGTGAAGTACACGAATACCTGAGCGTGCCAACAGTTAAGAATGAAATAAAGGAATTCGTAAGCAAATACAAAATAAGACTGGACAATCATCTTAACCAGCTCACATTGCCTGACTGTCTGAAACGGCGCAGAACCTTGGATCTCGGCGCCACTGTCTATCCACACATCTGCTCATAGTCGGAAGACTGATTGCACGTTATCTATACAAAAAAATTATACTACCGTACCGTAATGCCTTCGCTCGTTATAGTACATGATGAAAGATTTCAGGCGCCGTTGGTTACTTCCAATGAGGCTCATTCTAAAATGACCCCAGTCATAGAAGTTCGAAGTAGTAGGCAAAAGAGGTTGTCAAGCTTTTCTTTTAAGAAGACTTAAGATGTGACTCCGTAGATCCCTTTCCAGACGAATAATATGCCGCGAGTAAGTAACTAAATTCTACAGAATTTTTTGAAATGCAACTGTTTTCAACATTGTTCCGAAATTACTAAGAAAATCTATTAAAAAATGAAATTAATATGAATGGGTTTCGTAATTATACGGGTAATTGACGATCAAAGTACATACAAAGATGGTGGTGGCGCTGCTGCTGAAATCTAAAGAATAAAATAAAGTACTGAACAGGGTCGGCTGATGCAAATTTAGTATGTGAATAATTATGTTGTTTTTAGAAAAAGCGTAAGCGCTCTTTCTGGCTTCTTCAATTTAAGCAGCCTTTACATTTGGCTAAATTTAATGCACTAAATGAATTAGACACGGGATTTAGACAAGCAAGTGTAAAGACAGTTAGTTAGACACACTATTTAGACTGGTGTCTGCCGATCTAAATCAGTTAGCATGCTGAATTTAGCCCAGTGTAAAGCGATTTAGACAAGAAAAGAAATGATTTTAGTTGTCTGTTCTCCAATATATAAAGTTACTCTATGAATTGTCGCCGAACGCAGCGCAGTAGGTTAAAAACGTAGTGTGAGTGTCAGTCATGATTATTTTATTTTTTATTCTCTTTTCTTTCGAGCAGCGATGGTCGCTAGAGAAAAAGAAGTAATTCTTCGTTTAATTGAATTATATCAAAAAATGCCCTATTTTTGGGACAAAGGCCACAGTAAATATAAAAATAAACATAAAAACAACAAACAATATTAATCACTACCACTATACGTTTACGACACGCTCGGAATTCGCCGTTATACGTGCATATATTAACATATATACGGAAAATCTAATTAGATAAAGTGTAAAGAGCAAAGTTTTTTTCGCTGTCTGAATTTAGTGCACTTTACGTGCGCTTTACGTGTAACGTTAATTTGTAGGGAAATGAAGCAGCGCTACCTGGTGGCTAACGTGTAGCACTACATGATTCCCATACAAATTGACGTTTACGCTTTCGACGCTGAGCTATCAATCGACAAACATTTGTAGTATTCTGTATTACCTCACAGATAACTACATTTCACTGATAGACTAAAACCATTGATCTCTATAACTCTGGATTGGTTACATACAAATTACATATATACTTTCGTATCAATAATTACTATATTATTAATACTTTCGTGTACCATTTTGAAGCGCCGCCGTACGTTAGTACTGGAACTAATTTTGACGTTGGCGTATTTTTAATCAATAGATAATTATAGTGACTGTTTTATTCTATTAGTTGATGTCTTAGGGCTGTTTTTTATTTTTGTCCGCTTGAGTTTTGAAACATGAAGAAATGTGTATTCTGTACTGTATCTGTCCCTATCATGCGGACATTACTAGTTTTAGTTCCATGTACTTACACGCCAAAATGGCGCTGCAGCCGATCCAGAGGTATATTAGAGATCAGTGATTAAAACAAGTAACAGTGTCACTGACAATAGTGACAATAAAATAAGACATGTGACACTGACACGACACTTGACTGACAGTTCACTTCATATCAAAAAAAAATTATTTATCGTTTTCTTTTATTAATTTGTAACCGAAGCATTATTTGCGCTTTTAATAATTAATATATTAATAAGTAATATAACTATAATAAAGAAGCATGATACAATGCTGAATTAAAATAAAGCAAAATGTTGAAGTCTGTCTGCAGTTCGGTCAATTGTAAGTGTTTTTAGGTTAAGCGAGGTGTCTATCGTTTCTTTTCGTATTTATCTTAAAATGGATTTGTGCAAATTTCAGACTTGCGCGCGGTGCACGCAAGAATTGCACTGAAATGTTTGAATGGGGCAAAACTAGAGAGCCCTCCGGCTAAACTGGACTCGTTCAATTTTAAGTTCAGTCCGTCGAGTGTGGCCGTAGAGATTGGCCACCGAGGTACCTTGGGGAACACCAAACGGGACCCTCTTCCGTATGTTCCGATAGTGAACCCACGCAGCATCTTACCATTGGTGGAGGAGGAGTGGCGCAAGGATGGCCCCGTAGTGGTGCCGGGCACTAGCACGGAGGAGAAGCAGGCGGTCCGGCTGATCGTGATCCGACGCAAGAAGATGAAGAAGCATCAACGCCGGAAGCTGTGGAAGAGGATGCGCCATCGCTGGGCTCGGGTAATCATTACATAACCCTATTATACACTCCATTAGCTGGCCACTATCAATAGTTTTTTTTTTTTTTTTTTTTTCAAATTTGTAAAAATACATTATTTTTACAATGGCCATAATAAAAGACTGATATGTTATAAAACATTCTCATCTAATAATAAATTTAAATTTATGATTTTGGTCTCACAGGAGGTAATTAGGTTAAAAGTCCTCGTGGTAAAACATTAATGTAAATTAGCATACATAATCATGTGAGTTGCAGATTATTATGCTATATTACGAATGAGAATAGCATCCCTGATGACTAGGGTGCAAGGCAGCACAGACACACTGTTGAAGGTGATTGCTGGGAAGAGGGACTGCCCAATATTTAACCATTGGGTGACATCGCGTATCACCCTTAACAAAAAATAATTTTTGTATAAAATGTAAATATGTCTATTTTAACATAATAATTTGTTTATAAATTTTTAAAGCTATGGACATTTGTCTGAAGTAAAGTTATTATTATTATTATTATAATGAACACACAAAAGTTTTCTATGGGAAGTACTTACCGTCAATTCCATTAATTGACGAAATACACGATCAGTCCATCGCGGCAAATTGACTGACGTGAAGCCAAAATTTGTTCATGAATGGAAAAAACTGATGGCTTGATGTCAAATACTGTATTTCAAATCACGCCGTTGCGTCACGTCAGTTTGTCGTCACGCCAAATGATTGATAGTGTATTTTGTCCATTTGCATGTCTGTTGGTACGAACAAGTGACAACAAACATTTAAGATTATTATGAACAATTAGAAATCTTGTACCTATGAAAAGTGCAAGAAACGAAACGATAGCGCTTTATCATCTGCTGGCGTAGTGACATCTGTCGTCGACATATTTTTTTCCATCGGAATATGTAGTGAGTTTGGTGTGACTGTGAACAGGTGAGACAGCGACGCAAGCAGATAAAGGAGAAGGCGTTCCAGAACGAGATGATAGCGATGGTGAAGGCGGCGGAGGAGTTTAGCGCCGAGGCGCACGTGGAGGAGATGCTGCGCCGCGTCAACCACAAGCCGCTGCCCACCACGTGGCGCCACCGTCGCCTGCCGCCCTTCATCATCCGGCAGCTGCTCGGCATCGACAAGAAGATCAACTACAAGCACACCGACGTCTACCGCGCCTGACCACACCCCATTAAACATAGCTCCAATAAACTCATTAGAATTTAATGTGAATTTTTTATTACATTTGCTGTATGCTTTCTAGCTAAAAATATTGCAAACTAGCTGCGGCCTGCGTAACTTTGTAAATCATATACTAAAACCTTTCTCGAAATCCACTATCCATTGGTGAAAACAGTATGAAAATCGGTGCAGCAGTTTTTGAGTTTATTGCGAACAGACAGACGCGGCGGAGGACTTTGTTTTATAATATGTATCAGCAGACGTCAGAATGAGTCCCACCAATTACTTTAGTGGAAAAGAGAAACGAAAGCAGCCATCCGTAAAGCAGATTCGCGTTCAAGCCACATACAAAATGAGAATGACGCAATCACTCACTGCCTAAATCTCATCTCCATTCGCTGTACATTGTGGCCCACAGCTACGTGTCTATATGTCCTAAGGCTGCAGATTAGTAACGCCACGGCATATTACGTATGTATCAAGGACCATAATAATAAATCTCTTATTAAATCCGCCATCTAGTCTAATATTTTGGTAAACCGTAGGCAGCTACATTATCACTAACATTCATACTTAGTCACGTAATAGTTTTATTTTATGCTAATAGATGGCACCACTAATTGAAGCTAGTACCAAGTGAGATGTCATATCATAAATATGAGACTACACGTCCTCTGTTTTATTTTATTTTACAAATTAGGTACTTACTTACCTATTTAAAAAAATCACAAATTAAAGATCGGCTTTATGAAGGTAAAATCGGAGTTTTACGACTCACAAAATTAATTTTATTAAAGCAACATGATTTAGAAACTAAATGAACAATAAAAATAAAACAGTACTATTTACTCTATGCCTATGCTAGTATCCTACCTACTGTACCTACTGGGCTGAGCTTCGGTACTGTGTGAACGGGGGCCATTTTATTACTCAGTTAAATCTTAAACAAGCTTAAATTCTTGGGTAAAAATTCAATTAAGTTTTTTATGGAGCAGATGTTCCTTAGGGAATATTAGAATATGATGAATATTCAATATTTTGCCCCTTTCGAGGATCTCTGAGGTCGCGTTTAATAACTTTTAATAGTATTAACGGTGTCCTCTTTTGTGAGAGAAAGGTTTAACCCTCCTCGGGGCATCTGGCCCTCGCTCCCCGACACAGGAGAGCGTGCCAACAGTGACTGCCACTTCTGCTGTAAACTTGTCCATAAAAGGAAGTTAAAAATATGAGCACACAAAGTTAGAGAAGGCCATTACTTACATCACAATAATAATGGTCGCCTGGACAAGTGGCTACCGTAGTTCACCATAATTACAGCCGACAAGAGATGTTACCGATTACCGTGAAATAACAGTATGTGTGCTGTTGTGTTTCGGTGAGTGAGTAAGCCATTGGCCTATAAGTACTTTCCTAATCTTAAATCCCACCATGGTTAGTAGCGCACTTGGAGCACTTGTGCCGTTGCTCGTAAGCGATGGTAGTCACCAACCATCGAGTGGTCCGTCAGCTTATATGTCGACCTTAAGATAAAGATTAAAAGATAAGACCTTAAGATAAACACATTAAAGTACCAGTTACGGATCATGCCTGCGCAATTTACTCGACACAGACCAAACCAAATGAAACACCGACACAAACTCATACTTTCGTAGAACGATTATTTAGACGATATTTTGTTTTGAATTTTTGAGATTCCAAAAATCTAGAAAAAAAAACCTAATAACTGCTACTTTTACACCCTCCGTAACTCTGAAACCGTTCACTTTAGGAAGATTATTCTATAGACCATTTTTGTTTGAATTTCAACGTAGATTATTTTTCTCCTTGGCACTTTTGCACTAAACCGCATAGTTTTCGAAATATTTAAGAAAAACTGATAAAATCCACCTTCTCCAAAAAACCCGACGCTAAAATAGGTGTAACTTTTTACCAAACAATAAGGGGACTACGAGTATGTAGAACAATTTGGAGCTGGAATAATACTTTACTTATGATGTTGGGGTCAAAGTCTAATTGCACCGTACTATTAGATAATTATGCGAAGAATTCTCGATGTCACAGTACTTAAGTGGAAGAAGGTAATATCACTATTATCATGAACAGGCGAAGGTCCGAAAAAATAACATTATGAATACAAATGGATTATCATCTAATTATGTCTAATAAGTATGGGAGAAAAAATCGATGCAACAATGTCTGCTTGTTCCGACTTAAAATATTAATAGAAATATACCGACTTTTCAAAATGTAAATGTACCTAACACACATAATAAGCCTTCGGGAAGGTTAATATACTTGAAATCTATCTACGATACGAACTAAGCGTACGGCTGGCATGAATGTGGGGAGGGCCTACAATTTTATGTCCAACAGTGAACGCTTATGAACTAAGTATGGCCAATGTGTCATTTCTATGTAGGTATCGTTTTGAATACATACCTAGATTTTTTTTTGATATAAGCAGGTATTGAAATGCGACAAGTTTGTGACAGCACCTTACGTATAATAGACGCTTAACATCTCTTTTTGACAAAAAAAAACCGACTTCAAACCGTTTTCTCATGAATGCCACTGTCAGAACTGGACCAAATTTAAATGGGACCACACGGGAAGCCCCAGCTTTCAATCAAAATCGTTTCAACCAGTCGAAAGTTATGAGGTAACTTTATATAAGGTCTTTATATAAGTTATAAGGTCTAATACGCTTCGTATGTATGTGTCTCCCTTGCGGCGCGGCTAAGAAAAACATAGACTTCTCTGTCGTGCGGAGGCCATAATCATATATTCCGTTTTCAATATGATCCCTATTGAAAACGGAATGCAGTGCTGTACCTACTTTAATACGGGGTCACTTTGACTGCATTGAAGAAATAAAATTTTATCACAGTGCGAAACGGGGCTTAGAAGACCCCGTACCTCGCCGACCTTGTACCGCACACAGGGGCAGTCGCGGCCGCGCGACCAGTGTTGTGCATGCGCCGTTTTCGTATATATTATAAGTTACTGTATGCTCTATGATGCGCCGGCCGCGAGAACACGTGTGTTAAGTTTTCCAATAATAATGGCGAGACGTTGTCGAAAACAAATTGTATTGGACACCGAAGAAGATGAGATGACAAGTCTAGATTACAGGTAAGTCGTCAATAAATATTTCTACAACTACTGTTCTGAGTAAATGTTTATTACGTTTCTTTTTAATCACCTAATCTTTTGGTGAAAACCGTATGAAAATCTGTTTGGTACTTTTTGAGTTTATCGTGTTCAGGCAGACAGTTGATATTATGTACCTAGTTATTGTTAAAATACAATGTAGTTATGAAATAGTAATATAATAATTTTTATCTTTTTAGAAACAGCATCCAATAATCAAACATATCATCTCAGAAGATGTTCTGGATGTTACGCCAAATTGCGTAACGAATTATCTAGCCGTGAGGCGGACAAAAAAGTTAAAAAATTGTCACACAATGTGTTGGATGTCAAACATTTTTATGTTTAAACTGTTTTAACGAGAAACATTTATAATAAGTAAAATAAAAATAAAATAAAAAACAATTACAAAATCTATGTAAAACTTCCCCATTTTCTTTTACCTACCGATTCTAAATACACCAACCCTCGGATGTACGCTTTACGGTTTAGGTCAAACAATTCATAATTAATAATAGTATACCAAAAATTCATATATTTTATTTTAGATTTTATAAAAAAAGTTTTAGTTTCCTCAAACGTTACGGGGTCTAATAAGCCCCGTAGCGCAGGAATGGGAAAAAATAAAAAAATGTGCCGCTGCTAACGTGTTAAGTAATGACATGAATTAAAAGCGGCGACGCAAACGAGTCGTAGTGTTTAGTAATCTACCGAAAAGATAAGTCGTTAGCAAGAATGTTGCGGTGGACGGTGGCAGTATTGTGCGCTTGCGTGTGCGCTTATTTGGGCGGGTGGTGGTGGCGAGTGGTCCGCCGTGGCCGCTACTGGGCGCAGCGAGGAGTGCCACACCTTCAGCCTCATCCCATCCTGGGAAGTCTCACTTGGCTGCAGAAGAAAAATGCGGTAATCACCTAGCGACACACCTGTCGAAGTGGACAAGGAACAACCAGCTTCTGCACATCACAGCTATACCAACCGGCTCAATAAGAGCTCTAAGCTATAGTATCTATTAGTAGAGTCTATCTTCTACTCTTATTTTAAATAATATAATTTACTTGAACTACGAACCTCGCTACAGTGACCCCATTAACTTGGAAAGAAATTGAGTAGGATTATAGCTATTGCTTTTTTTAATTGGGTAATTGACTTTTTAATTAGAAATAAAATAGTTAAGTATCTAAAATAATAATAACGTAATTTATTTAATAAACAAAAAATCTAGAGAAATAACAAAATCAAACATTTTTTTAAATAAATGAAGTCGAAGCGTGGTAAAGTATTAGGTGCTGTGAAAATATATTATGGTATGAAATGCAGATAATAAATAATATAATTATTAAGTGTTTATTCATAATCAGTGGACGGAGTGGACCTATTCATAATATTATTATTTAGTACAGATAATATCTAAATTTTGATAGCCTATCTAGTAATTACGATCCCACTTTTAACAGAGAAGTTTCCGGAGAATTAGGTTAATTTTGTTTTGTGTAGTCTAATATCTAAGTAATTGGCTTATATCAATAATTGACGGAACAAGGCTCCAATTGTATTTTATCATCTGTAAATTTCCCTAAAATAAAATAAATAAATTCCAACCGAGAGTAGACTTTAGCAGTAATAAAATGTAATATGAGCCTCACGATTTTAAGAAGTATTTCATAATTTGTTTGTACAGGCTCTTTGGTTTCGGGAGATGTACGATAAGTTTCGTTCCCCGTATGTCGGTATTTGGCTGTTTTGGCGCCCGGCTCTTATCATCAACTCGCCAGAGATCGCGCGCCGTGTGCTCGTCAAAGACTCTGACAACTTCAGGAACCGTCTCGCCAGTTCGGGGAGCCACGACTCGGTCGGAAGTCTCAACTTGTTCACTCTGAACGTGAGTACGGGCGACGTCACCTCTCTCGGTAGACTTGAACCCTTCATGCGCATCTCCCACTGTGTCTGTGGCAGGATCCCGCGTGGACCGTTATTCGGCGTCCACTCACCGCAGTGTTCACGGGGGCCAAGCTGAGAGCCATGCACGACTTCGTGGCGAGCAAATCTCAAGAACTCGTTGAGCGTTTCAAAGTGGAGATGAGATCTGGAAAGTACATTGATCTAAGAGTAGGTACCAAATACTTTTATCGAAGTTTACCTTTTGAAAATAGCAAAATGCAGCAGCTATGATTTTCCTAGAGCGTGTATTCGGACTTCTCTACGGACGTGATAGGCACGTCCTCGTTCGGAGTGAGGAACGACGCCACTTGCACCGGTGACAGTCCCATCCGGCTCATGACCAAAGAGTTCATGAAGTTTGATGTGATCAGAGGCTTGGCCTGGTCGACTATATTTTTCCTTCCAGAACTGGTCAAAGTATTTAGGTGCGAATTTGAATTTCTAATGAATGAATTGCATTTTTAATAATTAATACTAACCAACTAAGTCTCACTTGAAAACGACTTTCAAATGCAGGTTCACCTTTTTCCCTAAAGTAACAATGAGTTATTTCGAGAAATTGTGGAAGAAAATGGTGGCACAGAGAGGAGGATATGATGCTCACATCGCAGATACGAAAGACCTGTTGGATTGTCTGCTGAAGATAAAGCAAGACGCAAACAAAACAGGCCAAGGTGAATCCGCAATTACTCTTTATATGCGAAATTTAACCGGTCAATTTATTAAACACAGCTAATTTATTTTTCGTAAGATGTCTCCGAGGAGATGTTGGTGGCGCAAGCTGTAGTCTTCATTCAGGCGGGCTTCGATACCAGTGCAGTTACTCTTACCTACACAACATACGAACTCGCTTTTCAACCTCTCATACAGGTACAGTACGAGTATCACTCAACCTTTAAGTTTTATTAATATTTTCTACTTAGTACTGTTACCAGAGGGGGGGGGAGAGGGCAATAAGTATTATTCATTCACTCTTTATTATTTAAGGAGAGGCTCTACTCTGAACTGCAAGAAACGAAACAGAAGTTGGGCGTCGCTAATTTTGACGACAAAACTCTGGCCGATCTGCCGTATCTTAATGCCGTCATTAAAGGTAAGTGAAGTAGGGTAACATCTGCTTGCCGTCGCGTGTGACTTCATCTACCTACTAAATTGAGTGCGTGTATACTTAGAAACTCTCAGAAAATATCCTCCATTGGGTTGGTTGGACCGCGTCGCGGGAAGTGACTACCAAATAGACGAGAAGTTGAAGATAAGTGCCGGGACGCCGATATACGTGAACGCGGTCGGGCTTCACTACGATCCGGAGCTGTTTCCGAATCCGAACGAATACGATCCGAGCCGATTCCTGCCCGAGAACGAGCACAGTCTGCAGCCCTACTCGTTCATGCCGTTCGGCGAAGGGCCGCGTCACTGCATCGGCATGCGCTTCGCCTACCAGACCGTGCGCAGCGCCTTGGCACACGTCGTCTGCGCCTTCCGGTTCCGGCCGTTGCCAGACGCTCTGCCGCCTAACAGCTGCGAGCCAGAAAAGAGGGGGCTGTTACTAATGCCTTCCGATCCCATGTCCGTACAGTTTGTTCTCAGGGAATAGTTGATGTAAATGGTAGTTATTAAATATTTTATTAAGATTCAAAATCATGTTAACTTGGTTAGCATAAGAATCTATGTTTAGTAAGTTCTTTTTGGTATATAAATGGTCACTATAAACACAAACATGTCTCAATTATTTCACAATAAACATGTGCAAAACTTACGACCCAATTAGGTATATAAACATAATTATTAAATACATACGTACATACATACATTATAAGCACATAATTATGGATAATAGTGCGCGCACGCGCGCGTGTGTATGTGTACTATTTGCGCGTATGTGTGTTGTTGCTTAGGTGTGTAGTACTGCTCAATGGAGGGAACCAGGTCATTTCTAAAATGTTTTTAAAATATGAAGACTCCCTCCACTCTAACGCGTCCAGCGTTGGTATTATTACGGCTTTTATTTTATTCAATCTCAAAGTAACACTTATCTCATTTTACAAACTCAATTTGTGTCATGCCAAGTTCAATATCAATGTTTAAAATATTGTACAATTTACACTTTACACTGATAGTTGTGTTGGTGACGTTGCGGTAAATACTCGTAGGATAGATACGGAAAAGAGCTAAATATCTGTAATACCGTTAAATCACTATGTTATTATTGGGTTTGGAAAACTCCAACAATAAAACAAGACATTATATAATCAGCACTATATTGTTCTTCTTAAGTGTGTGTTAAAAGCTATTCTATATATAAAACATGATTTGGATTTAATTTTCTTCTAGAAGATTACTGAAATATCTACTGATAAAACTTCTGAAGAACTTTTCAGTATAGAGTTTTGAAATGATTGGATTACACTCTGTTACACTGAAAGAAATACTGTGTAATTAACACAATTTCAAACATTTACTAATGGTTACCTAGGAAGTTCTTAGATGTACTGAAATCTGACCAAGTTTGCTACAGCGCAGTATATTATTAAGTAATGACATGAATTAAAAGCGGCGACGCAAACGAATTGTTTTTAGTCAAAGATTTAAATCGTAAATCTTTGTTTAAATTAGTTATCTACTGTAAAGGCAAGTAGTTAGCAAGAATGTGGCGGTGGATGGTGGCAGTGGTGTGTGCTATTTGGGCGGGTGGTGGTGGCGAGTGGTCCGCCGTGGCCGCTACTGGGCGCAGCGAGGAGTACCACTCCTTCAGCCGCATCCCATCCTGGGCAGTCTCACTTGGCTCCAGAAGAAGAATGCGGTAATTACTTTCACACTACTCATACACACCTTCAGCTTCAGCTCAACAAGAGTTCTTAGTAATATTTTTCTTATTTTATAAAATTACTAGCTGCTACCGACTTCGTAGGCGACTTCGTCCGCGTAACTTTGTAAATTATATACTGAAACCTTCCTCGAGATCCACTATCCTTTGGTGAAAACAGCATAAAAATCGGTGCAGTAGTTATTGAGTTTATCGCGAACAGACAGATAGACAGGCGCGGCGGAGGACTTTGTTTTATCATATGTAGTGATCTGAGGCATAGTCATCACTATATGGCTGGGGTCGTCATGAATATAATTAAATTAAATTAAATTAAATTGATCGCCAATAAAATTGTTGTCTATTTTCTCAAATAAAAAACATGTAAGTATTGTACTGAATTGTGTATATTCTAAGGTTCTAATATTTTAGTTATAACACTGACAATATTGCTCCTTGATATTATATTAAAAATATTGCTTATAATCAGGTCAATTATAAGCAATATTTTTTAATATATTCTGTTCGATTAAAATTTCCTTCAAATAGATATTTCACAAAATCCATTAATAACGATATACATATAATTAACATTAGTCATTAAAAATTCTCTTTATTAAAACCTTCTCCAGGCTGGGCTCAATTCAGTTAGTAGGAAGCGAATAGAAACAAGAGTATACGACACAAAAATAATATCAATACTATGTATGCAGGCAGTATGGTTTCGGGAGATGTACCTACGATAAATTCCGTTCCCCTTCGGAATTTGGCTGTTCTGGCGTCCGGCTCTCATCATCAACTCGCCGGACATCGCACGCCGCGTGTTCGTCAAGGACTCGGACAACTTAACTTCTCGGTTCGGGGAGTCACGATGCAATCGAAGGGCTCAAGTTGTTCACTGTCAACGTGAGTACGGACCGTCATTACGGAGACGCTTCACTGCGCGCGCTGTAACAGGATCCCGCGTCACTGTTATTCGGCGTCCACTCACCGCAGTGTTCACGGGGGCCAAGCTGAGGGCCATGCACCACTTCTTTGCAAACAAACCTCTAGAACTTGTAGAGCGTTTCAAAGTCGAAATTAATTCTGGAAAAAAATATTGATATAAGGAAAGGGTATCTACATATTTACCAATATATTAATTAAGCGTTTAAAAGTAGGAAACTAGCTACAACTATGATATTTGCAGAGTGTGTATTCGGATTTTTCTTCGGATATCATCGGAACATCATCTTTCGAAGTGGAAAACGACGCTACGCGCACTAGGGACACCCCTTTCAGGTGTATGATAAAGAAGTTCATGAAATTTGACACTTACGAAAAAATATCAAGGACCACGTTAAACCTTATCGTGGTCCTTGATATTTTTTCTTCCCGAAGTGTACATTTTTAGGTAAATAGGACCTATAACATTTTGTGCTATGTGTGCCGGATGGGTAGCTGATTCATACTTAAAACTATTTTCTTATCAGATTCCACTTTTTCCCAAAAATTACGGAACATTACTTCGTAAAGTTATGGAAGCAAATGGTGGCTCAGAGGGGGGATACGATGCAGTCAACCAACGTATTTTTCAATGTGATAGATATCCTTCTTGTTTCATTGCTGTTTTTTTCTTGAGCCCTGAATTAAAAATATAATAAAGGAAAGTTGAGATTTTTTTAGCCTCGTTTTATATTTGACGAGGTGGTATTAAGAGAGGCGGACCTTGAAGAGTAAGCTGTTGGCAACGGTAATCTTTCGGCAATTTGTCACGCGGCCGAAAAGTTCTTTACTACCTCGCGTCTTTCGTACCACGAGGGACCGTCACGATGAATATTATACCAACGCGTACGTAGGCCGCGACTGTACTTTTTTCTCTTTCAACTGTACTCGTAGGAATCTGATGGTAAAATTGAGGACAACCAGTACTCCTATTCAATGTCACAATTGTGTCATTTCGCTTTTGGAGCATTAACGTTCAGTTCACATAAAGATAATACAACTCGAATTTGCGAAATTCGAGCGCCCTACAGAATATTGAACTTTTTTACTTATTTTTTATGTTATAGGGGATGGTAGACTGGTAATTGAACCACACTTGATGGTATGTGGTTGCCGTCAGCTAAGAACACAAGCAAAATAATTTTGGTATGCATCCGGTATTCTCAAATAGCTTTATTTTTCTAAAATATTTAATTAAATTGTAAAACTTTAGTAATGCCCTGCCACATCCAAAATTTACCGTAACGTAATTTACGTAAATTCACCTATGCTTGAGGAATGTATGGATAGCTTAGGTACGTTGTCAGGGACACGTTACATACGAGACTGTTGGTTATGTATGGACACGAATTTGTAGCAGAGGCTTCGCCCTTGCGATGGGACAGAGGAAGAGGCTAAGCCACTGAGGAGCGGAATGCGACGATAAATCATTACGCGTAAATAAGTAAACATGGTTGGGGAACAGGGGATCGCGGGGTGGTTTTCTTCCCGCTTATTTCTTCCTTTGAATATTCAATGCGATCGTAAAAATGAAATCAGATTAGGGTCGTGTGCTGTATGACACGCGTTGGAATGACTTTGAAGCCGCTTTGAAGTCATCAAGACTTATCGAAACCGCGCAATCACTCATCAATCATCAATCAATACTAATATTAAATCTGTAAGGGTTGGTCATGGAGTAAGTTACTTTGTTTTTAGAGACATCGTGTTCTTAGGCTCTATACATGATACTGAAACTAAATTGACCATTTTTCGATTTTTTTTCTGTATGTAAGTATGTATGTATGTTCCTCCATAACTCCTAAACGAATTACTGATTTTCATGAAACTTGGTAGATAAACATTTAGACGTACAGGACACAGGATAGGCTACTTTTTTCTTTTTCAACGCGGACAAAGTCGCGTGCTGGCTATAGTGTTACAGGTTGACAGGTTTCCCAGTTTAGGAGAGCGGAATAAGAGTGCATACTTATGATACTATTTTCCATTCACGGGACAAATTTTCTCTCGTAATCTTGAAATTTTTCAAAAATACTTGTATTGATTATGAATAAGTGGGAAAAACTGTCATAACTGGAAGTGGTGGATTGTATTAGAACAGTTAGACTGTAGAACCGAAGTAAGTAAAAAGGCACTTATATTCGTGCATATTTAAAATTAGCAGGAAGTCATTACACCACCAGCTCCGTCTTTGCGCTCTAAAAGGAACTTTTGTGCTTTGGCTCAATTTCTTTGCACAAAATAAGGGAAGCCCTTTGCTATTCAATTTCGTTTGTGCTTACAAAAAAAATATTATGTCTATATTTGAATTTAAAAATATTGATGATGATGATGACGATATCGATGATGAACTGCGATACTTTATAGTAGCATTTGTAGTAAGTACATTTATACGTTGTGCTTCACCGAATTTATTCATTTGGCCATTAATGAAAATAACTAAAATTTGCAAATAGCTAATTTGTGGAACAGACAGCGTTAAAAAAAGGCCTTGAAAAAATCTGTAATATTCTTTCGTTACTATAACAGATTTTTTTGGATCATCGTCATTGCTTATTTTGTGTGACGTAAAATGTACCTACTTACTGTTTTTTTTATATATTTGATTCACACATATGTTCTCGGAATCTCGTGTAATTTAAGTTGTAATGAGTTCAGAACTACGTTTCCCCATCCGCTCCACTCACACGCCTCGCCTCATCGCCTCTTCGCCTCATCGCCTCACCGCTTTTGAGGCGTGTGTCAACTCAAATAGCTCACACACAGACCTTTTATGTCTAAAATACGACAGAAATAATTGCCTCTTGTCTCTTGGACTTTTACCTCTTTTGAAAGAAAAGTATCTCTCGTGTGTAAGTAGTCTTGATCCACCTTTGATGAATATTACTTTTTATTGAAAAAAGAAGATCGGTTGAAAAAAAATACACGTTTACTTTTGTGTTTTGGTAAGAAAATACAGGGCCCTAGTCTCTATGACTATATAACATTAAAAAGTGTCCACGTTATACCTACTTATCAAAGTGAATTTAGTGTGTACAAAATAAATAAATTCAAATGTGAATCCACCCTAATTATGGTTTTACTCGATAACAGTTATTTCCTTTGGTGGTTCGGGTTGATGGTAGATACTCTTAACTATTAGTTTAATGAGGTAATTTGTATTCGCGAAGTAGTTTTCGCAGATTCTTGCTTAACACCGTCCAAGGCCTGCGGCCGTAATGAGAAGTTATCGACTTTTCTTTCCTATTATGTTAAAATCGAATATTAAGATTTGCTTTCTTTAGTGTTTAATCAAAACGGGAAACTATTGCAAGTACCGTTTAAAATCAATCAACTAAAACTGATCGAGGAGTTATTTGTTTATCATCAATAGTTACTAATAAATCTGTAAGTGTAGGTATTGTATGTATGTATGTTCCTCTATAACTTTTAAACGAATTAACTGATTTTCATGAAACTTGGTAGATAAACATTTAGATGTACATGACACAGGATAGGCTACTTTTTTCTTTTTCAACGCGGACGAAGTCGCGGGCGCCAGCTAGTTAAAATAAGATTAAACTTTAAAGTCAAGTTTAAAATACGGATGTTAGTAAACTTCCACTACTAAATTTGAGCAGAATGTTACTTTACTATTGCATTAATTTGATTATATCAATTTGTGTTATATAATTACCTATTGGTAAGGCAGAAACTGTAGATTTAGGTACATTTAGGTGGGTGTACAACAGAGATTCAGTAATGAGTTGCCTTCAAAAAGTGGTATCTTCTATGTAATGGTTAGGAAAATTGTAACAAAACGAGGTCTAACAAAACAGCCCCAGGGACAAGTGAACTATTTCAATATTGATATACCTACTACATTTCATTCAATGGACTTAATTAGAGCTTTTTGTGGAAGGAAATTGAAAGACTTCACTGTGTTCACTGCCTATGGTAATAGTTCCTCCTTACACTTACCTCAGAGTACTTTTGTCGCATTTTGTGCTCATTGTTGTTAAGATAGTAAGTATTAATTAGTTAAACAGTAAAGCAACTTTATTGAAACGGTTCTGGGAGTGAATATTCTACGAAAGCAAACCACTACTGATATGGTGATCGAGATATTCACTTCCCGCCGTTCCGTTTGCAAATTATTTGTATTGTCAATTAATTTAGCTGTTAAAATATAATTTCTATCTGGCCGTAATCCGATAGCGAAGATCCGGCGATAAATTACTGCGTTCCAATTAAACCCACCCAGACGGCGAAAGGACGGCGCACACGAGCATTAATTACACGATCAAACAATATATATTTTTTTAAATTAGAGATGGGCTAAATTACAACCAGCCGTGTAGCAAGGGTGAGGCCTATGATGGAGCGAGCTCACCCAGAAGATGCCTATTCACTTGAACTTTGAAAAATTTTGGGTTATATGAGCTCGGAAATACAGACGCCGGCAGGGATTTCAAAACCATGGCAGTGCGCTTTATAAAGGATGTTTTTAAATATTTTGTATAGAGAAAACATGCTGTTTCTCTTGGAATTCCTCTTTAACTAGTCAAATTTACCTTTGATTGCTATCAACAAAAAAAAAAGCCTAAAATTCATCTCTCCATAGAGAATACTTGCATTGCACAAGTGCGGTTATTCCAAATGCGATTGAAAATGCGGCGTTTCGAAAGCTCGTCTGCAACGGAATCCCGCCGGAGGATATTTTCATATTCCCGGTGGAGGCGGGAGGCAGGAGTTGGAAAATGAATTAAGGTTCTTGCATTGGCGACGTTCGGTAGCCATCGGAACAGACCGACACGCATGCTGTACATGTATCCAGATAATTTATTGTTTCGCTAGCAAACTCAGTGTTTTGAATTTTCATTTCGTTCTCGCTAGATCGAACGTACAAATGATTAATTTAGAAAAAAATCTAGTACTTAAATTTTAAATATTTTTTTTATTCATGATTTATTTAAGTTTTACATAAAATGGTATTAGAATTTGATTTTGAAAGGAGCGTTGTTAGCACATTGTCACTCCCTCTAATCAGAAGAGAGAGTTGAGTAAATCAGTGAACATTCTATCTACTACTAGGATTGAATTCAGGTAAATGGGGGACAATAGACAAATTCAACTGTCCATGTCAAGAAATGATTTATTTCGTAGATATTGTATTAAATACAAAGTGTGTAAAAATTGGTCTGCTGTTTATCTGTCCAACACTGGAGTTTATCTTTGGGGTCACACGGGTCAAAAGATCATCTTGTTGCACGGAAATGTTTACATAGTTAGATTTAATTTTTTTTATTAAACTACTAGCTGGTGCCCGCGACTTCGTCCGCGTTGAAAAAGAAAAAAGTACCCTATTCTGTGTCCTGTACGTCTAAATGTTTATTTACCAAGTATCATGAAAATCAGTTAATTCGTTTAAGAGTTATGGAGGAACATACATACATACAGAAGAAAATTAAAAATGGTCAATTTAGTTTCAGTATCATTATAGAGCCTATAAACACGATATCTCTGAAAACAAAGTAACTTACTTCATGACCAACCCCAGATTTATTATTAGTATTGATTAGAAATATTGTTTCTTACTTGATTTAGAGACTTTTTGAATGTTTTTGAATCACAGTTACCTATATCACCGAAGCGTGCAAGATTTCTTAGACGATTTTTTTTTTCATTTTTTTTTCCTTGGCTTATTCTACGAGTACCTATAACTTCTAAATTGTTTGTATTAATTTTATACTAAAACTACATTTATTATAGCAGCTGTTGATTCCTTTATTGTATGGAAAAAAATCATTTTCATATTATATGAACAACGGCGTATATTTTAAGTATTGCATTGCAGATTTTTAAGTAAACAAGAAAAAACATATTAAAGCAGACATTATAATTCATGTAAAAATGCGCAACTTTTATCACTAATGTTTCATTCCCCAAGATAAAAGTTTAATTATAAATGTAAGTATATTATTGCTATACTTAACAAACAACTAGGTGTTAAAGTTGAGACAGTATCCAGTACATTAGTGAAGACTCGTCTTTACTTTGACCAGCTGTTGAAATAGATTGATTTATTGTTGAGTGCACATAGGGAGAGTGCGCAATATCGAGAGGGCCCTCCCAGCGTCGACCTTCCAAACTTTAATGACACCTAATTAGACCGTAAATTTAAAGCCAATAAACTTTTCCGAGTGTTTAATCCTGAAACGTCCAGGCGTGATTAATCTTTTCAAAAAAGTTCGAATAGAACACTTTTTGTTGGTCCTCTCCCCTCCAACCCCCTCCCCCTCCCCCTCCCCTCCATACCCTCCTCACCGCGGCTCTCCCACACCCGGCTTAATAACGCTCGGTTATGTTTTTTGAAGTGATGAAAATTTAGAGTTTTCGCCGTAAATTGAATTTAAAACTTTGAACCTTGTTCGACGCTAAGCTATTGAGCGTCGGCCGTAGGGTGCGTTATGTGGCCCAATTTCAAGGAAACAACAAAATTCATTAAAGCGAACTAATTATATACTTTGAGTTAAATACTACTATAGTTTATTCGCTGAAACGAACTAATATAGCGCTTTCTCTTTCACTCAATTCCATACAAAAGACAAGGACAGCAAATCTTGAGTGGGCGTATAGAATAATAGATGAATGTTCATTCTACGCTACTTTTAGCTTTGTAAGCTATAATAAAATATTACACGAGTAGTAATACCTACGTACTTACCCACAAGCCTACACTTTTTATTTTGTATAAACTACTCTAGCTATTAAGTTAATTAAGATAATAGACATTTTGATTCCTGATATAATGATAAAATGAAAAATATACGTTAGTTAATATACGTTAAACGTTAGTTAAACGAAATTCAAACCTTAAAATAACAATAATTATAATTAAAATTTAAAAAAAAACGGAGTATAATAACAGTGAGAGCGTCTGAACAGTGAGAGTTCTACGAACAGACTAAAAAGTACATGTACTGTGTACACTCACATTGTCTGTTATCCCCACCAATCACCGCCCAACGCTTTATCTCTCTATAAGTTCGTTTCAGTGAACAAGGATTAAATCTGTGTATGGTTAGTATCTTTAAATTATGTAGTGTTGTAGTTCATTAAGGCTCAGGCCACATTATAGGTGCGAAGCTTATTTAGAGATGTAGGAGCTACACCAAGGCGCTTAGCTTGGCAACAGTTGACCTTCGCGTCGATTCTTTGTGTGAGCAGAACATATTATGTCACTCTCTAAGAAATTATTATTGATTAATATTTATCACATTTTCTAATTATTTCATTTTTAACTAATCTTGAGTTGAGATATTCGTCTATTAATGTCCAATTTCAATAGACATATTATGCCAATGAAAATAGGACCCTCTCAATTGACAAGTGCGAATGTAGATATAGTACTGTTTGTTTGTCTGTAGTCCGCGACCGAGACTTACTTTCATTGAAAAGGGACTTAGGACAAAGAGTGAGGACCCTTTGTGTTCCAATAATGAAGTTGAGTTAAGTTTGATTGACTTGTATCGAGACGTGAGCGGAATCCGGCACTCCCTTAATCCGTACAATTTAAAACTAGTCCGTTTACAGATTCCGAGTCCGTTTATGCAAATGAGACGGCGCAGATTGCAGAAGGAAAAAGTGTGGGCACTTCTTTATTCGGTGTTTATACAGTGCATTCGGCCATTGTGGGTTGTATCGCCGCGAATGGAATTAGGCGGCCGCGAGCGGGTGTGCCTCATTACCAAAGCAAACGGCTCGGGCCGGCCACTCGCGCACTCGCTCGTATTTGCACTTAGATCGACTGAGCGCCGTCCTACACATTCTGAATTTGAATTTTAAACTAAGCGTTCCGTTTTATGCGGAAGGTAAATTCTGGGAGGCGTTTTTTTGCCGTCCGTCCACTGTAATTTGGTTTGTGAATAATTTATAGAGAACTAAATAAGCTATAAAATCGCTCGCCGGCTTCTTTGCGTCCCCACTTGAATGGGTCAAACGAATCTTTATTTTCTAACTGAAATGTCTTGCCTTCTAACTCCTTTTCTTTTGAAACTAGGCTTGTAGGATTCTTTCATGTAACTGGCTGGCTCACAGTCCACTCGATGGTAAATAGCCACCGTCGTCTAAGAACACAAGTAAAGCCATATATGTTGCAAGTGTTCAGCCAAGGCAAAATAGTACCTTTAACCAAGGCTAAGTTGACTGACAATAATGACAGATACCCTATATCTGTCAAGTCATGTATGATATGAGAGAGACTGGCTGTTTAGTTTATCTGTCAATTAACAACAACAAAACGACTGAAGCTATTTTAGATATAAGTTTTTGTTACACATACCAGCAAAGTATACATCTAATTGCTTACGATCAGGTGATTAGGCCATTTGCACAGTCAGTATCTCTCCTTCCATGTCTTTCTGCCACAAGTCATCGCATAACAAATAAATTGCTGAGGTTTTTATCTTGAGGCATTTACTGTGAAATATAAAAAAACTAATATATAGGCAATAAGAATGTCTGAGAAGTGAATTCGAAATTCCCACTTTCCTTTGGTGGGAAGAGGCAAGCGAGGGGCGAGAGACAGGAGCGCAACCATATTTCATCGGAGCTATCGACGCTGGTTAAAATGAAATATGCCCCACCGCCGCCTGTACCGTTTGAATATAATATCACGTAGAAAAATGTTGGGTTTCGATTTATGTCCGTAGATAGGACCATGTAGAGCCGGAGTAAGGTGGGAAACACATGTACTAATGTGGTCTCGTCGGAGTAACAATGGCCGATTACCGCTTAATCGACCGGCTAGAGTGGAGGCTCTGTTTTTGCGAGAATTACTATTATGTGCCGTGCAACGTTTCTTTGCATTATTTTTAGAAATTTGTTTAGAGGCTCAGGGGTTTTTTTGTTGTCACAAGCTGGATGAAGAGCAATTATTTGTGTCACCTGGAGGACGCAAGACGACAAGGGCGAGGATTTCCGAAGGATTTCTACGTGACTAATTGCCAATTAGGGCAGGAAGTGCCCTCACTTTGATTCGTAATTAGGGACTGGGCGGGTTGGCATTAAGTACATAGTAACTTTCGCATCATTACATTCTACCAATTTACAATATCACAAGGATTTGTACAATCCTAGTGTTTTAACAAAAGCGGCTAGGCGTTACTTGTTGGTTCAATCTTCAATCGATACATATTTTTCAAAAGAAACAAATGTCAAGCACTATAAAGTTAATTTGACGTCAGTTGCTTTGTTTTATCGAAAAAGAGTTGATGGTAGGTGGGTGAATGGTGGATGGAGTTCGTTACATTTTCTGGAATTTTTTTTACAAACTCTTACCTTACCTTACATTTAAACCATTAGCTAATATTTTTATAAAAATACTAGCTGGCGCCCGCGACTTCGTCCGCGTTGAAAAAAAGTAGTCTATCCAGTGTCCTGTACGTCTAAATGTTTATCTACCAAGTATCATGAAAATCAGTTAATTCGTTTAAGAGTTATGGAGGAACATACATACATACAGAAAAAAATTCTAAAAATGGTCAATTTAGTTTCAGTATCATGTATAGAGCAAAGACTATATAAGTATATGTATAGAGCCTATAAACACGATATCTCTGAAAACAAAGTAACTTACTCCATGACCAACCCTTACAGATTTATTATTAGTAGTATGATGATATTAGCGAGTGAAACTACGACAAGAATTCCTTCGGGTAAACAATAGAGGTAGGCTCTTATTCATGTGGGTCGTCTCTACCTACGAGTCGTTGATCTCATGCGTCACTTTGAAACAACGATAACAGTTTCAATGAAGAAGTTCTAACATCCCACGTGGGAATATAAACTCACAGTGACGAAAAAAACCCGTGCCCAACAGTGGGATCACATATTAATACCATTAGGTAGAAAACAAAAAATACAAAGTGTAGATTTAAATGAGACAATAAAGAATTTTTGATTAACAGTTGTAATTAGGTTTCTGTCCACAGTTTTAATTGAACTGGTGGAATATAGAACTTATATTCGATTCTTTGAATTTAATTTGAAATAAAACAGTCTCCGACTTCAGTTCCCCGTTGCCCTGGAAGAGGGAATTGCTTTACTAATCTGTTGCTAAATCGATTCGCCGGTCACTAGCTGGCAAGAACAAATTTACCTACAAATTGAATAAGAATTGCGAATCGTTCGAAAGCGGCGCCGGTAGAATAACGGAATGTCGTCTGTTGTGAGTAGTCTTGTACTGGAACACTGGTCTCAAAATGATCCCCGAGTGACGTCATCGGGTTGTGTATCGTCTTTTGTGAAGGGGTTGAGGCGCACTCCTCCAGACCATCATAAATCACGTTATTCACGTCAAACACCTAATATTATTTGCGGCTGTGACTCGCTGTATTTCACTTTATAAAGTCTGCTTCGTATAATGGAGGTTGTATTCTGCTCGCGCCGGTGTGTGCTTTCATTCCGTTCCACCTACATTCGGTTCGTCTGATCAATTATGGCTTCACAATAACTCGTGCCTATCTATGGGTTCGCGTTGTAAGCGATAAAATGTATTTTAATCCTGGAATTACGATCCAGACCGGCGAACGTTTACGAATGGAAACGTCAAAAGAGTAATTTTCGGCCTATTTCGAATGCATAAAACTTTATACGCCCTCCAGAACCTCGGTCAAAATTAACCAGGTCCCTTAAAGTTTGGCGCGAGGGAAGGACGGCAGGTCAGACGTCTCTGGCCTCCAGTAACGCAGTTACTGTTCATTTTCAAGAACGGTCGAAACCTTTCGTCTTAACGAGCGCCGCTCATTAAGGGGTGTTTAACAGCTTCTAAAGAAGGTCTGACCTTCGCCAGTGGATTACGTGGACTTATGATGAAATAAACTCCGATAAACACCTTCTATATTAATATCTTTAACTGTCCACTAAATCATGATGTGGAATTTTCTTCCCTCTCAAGTTTTTCTGTGGTGGTATTTTTATTTTTATATCTATTTATATAAAAAAAGGATTTATATATCGTCAATAAAGTTAAATCAATCTACTACCGGCACGAAAAGCTATTTCTACATGAAAGAAATGGGCGAGAATTCTTTGTAATTAATTTACAAATAACATTCGACGTGAATCCGCATTTTTTAATATACATATGTATATTAGTGGTCTTAGTATACAATTTTTTGATAGATGATTTAAATTTACTTATAGATGGTTTGGCAACTTATTGTAGCATTGATACATTGATCTTTTTTGAAAATTATTGTGGAGAGACATAGGCTGATGATGATAACGATTTTATTTTAAAATAAGTTCGTTGTCCTCTTTTTTCTATTTTTCTATTACCTTCATCTAAACCACCCAACGGATTTTGATAAAGTTTTGACATGGAAAAAGCAATAAACGGAAAAGGTTTGTGTATATGTGTTGTAGAAAATTTATCCGTACGAAGCTGGGAGCGGGTTGTTAGTGAAATATGAAATGTTGAAATAATTTTCTTCTTCATTGCTCAGCTGCAGAAAACAGGTAGCAACGAAAAAATGGTAAAGCTTGCGATAAATATTTTCGTTAAAGGTATCGGCGTTGTGATCCGGACATGAAAGTTTCGCTTGAGGTTGGGAGGAAATTGAAGCCTATATAATAAGAAGAAAGAGATTGTATCGAGCCACGAGAGATGCTCTTTTAAAACACTCGAAAGAGCCTGCAGCATTCACAAAATTGTAGTTATTAGAGGCCAAGCCTCCTCACGGGCAGGTGAGGATGATCGGACGAAATTCCTCGCCCTCAACCCTGATTGCATTATCGGTCAAATGTCCGCGCGCTAGTGTAGCGTGGAAGAGGAGCCAAATTGCTGTGCGCCGATAGGGAAAATAAATGTACACTCCACACTATTTTTGTATGTAACGTGAATATTATGTAAGAAAAATAAATCTGTCTGTAAATTGGAAAAGTTCCTTCTCATTTCATATACTAATTTAAAAAAAAAACAGATTCATTTTTCAAAATGTTGTTTCTCTAAGGGCCTCTTTGTGAAACTACAAGTAATGTGTTGATTAGTTACTTTTAAAAATAATTTTCTGTTTTATTGAATCATGCACTCGGTTTACTGCATCATTCGATAGCCGATTTTTTTAATTATTTTCTATTTAATGTTTGGGACGTTTGCCGTACAAACAAAGGTATATCAGCTCCATTATCCCCGGTTACCGGTGACTTTAAATGACAGTTTGGCCTACTTGACGTTTGAGAAAGAGGCGCTAAATGTAATAATTATACTTTCTTTCAAAATGTAAATATTATTAAGATTTTGGGATCGTATCAATTTGGGAATGTGTCAAAATGGTACTAAAGCATAACTTTTTATGTATAATAAAAAAAGTCTTTTGTAAATTTAAACCAAGCGAAACCGGTGGAAAATCTTAGCTACTTTATAAATGCAAATAAAAAAACGCGGGCGTTTGTTAGTTCCCAATAAGTTTGTCGGAGTGTTGGTACTCGTAATGGAACTTAATGGGGGAAGTTAATTTGAGAACGTACCAACAGTTGGGGTGAATTTCGTTAACCGCTCCGTCGTGAGTTGGCCAAGTTATATCTAAGTACTCGTGGATAGATGTTCCTAAGTTACCGTTTAGCTTAGGTGAAGTTGTGCCACTAGTACGCACAAAAATGTAATGCAATATGAAAGAAAATGTACGTAGAATGTGTATAATAGAGAAACGAAGTACTCGTAGGTGCCCTCTCCGTAGCGCCTGTACTTTGGCGCATTTCCAATCCGAGTAGGTTACAACGCATAATATTTAGACTTCAGGTGAATATTGTAATATTTTTATCAATGAAAATGTGTCACTTACAGAATCGCAGATTTTATTAATATCCATAAATATTGGCAATAATAATATTTCGAATAAATATTGGCAAGTATTCATAAAATTGCACATTGAGGAAATAGGATAAAGTATACCTCTTTTTTTTATTAGGTAACAATTTTATTTTTAAAAAAGAAAAAAAAATGAGATATGGCTGTTTCGTAAGCACGGCCGTATGTTTTACGTGAATACGTGTATGTCACAAGTAGGTAATATTTTGTTTCTTACAATATTTTGTTTATAAACTGAGTTAAGGCATCTGAGGCCAACTATCACTGTTGCAAGAAAACTAGAATAAAAGAACGTGTTATGCTGTGTGTTTATGTTTTCACCTTGCCCTTCGCATATTATTATGCATAACCTAGAACCTGCCTGCCGTCCTTCTCATTTAAGAATATTGTCCAGAGTTGAAAGTTTTCGAGGCGCTGTAATAGATTTGAAGTAGTATCCAAAAGCATTTATCCAAATAGTCTAGTGAAGGACTTTCGGAGCGAATTTAGTCGCATTATGTCAACACGGATTTGTTTGTTTGTAGTTTTGTAAAATTAATAAGCAAACGCAGAGCTACGAGAGACGGTGATCGAAATAAAAATAAAAAGGATACAGTGCCTTCGCTCAAAATGTGGCATCGCAATGTTGTACGGAACCGGAGACCTTAGTCGGATGTCGGATGTCGGATGTCGACCATAGGCGAATAGGTAGCTACGAATGCACCTAACATCGTGAAAACAGTACCTGCTTATCCTAAAATATTATAAAACAAAGTCCTCCGCCGCGTCTGTCTGTCTGTCTGTTCGCGATAAACTCAAAAACTACTGCACCGATTTTCATTGATAGTGGTTCTCGAGGAATATTTTAGTATATAATTTACAAAGTTACGCGGGCGAAGTCGCGGAACGCAGCTAGTCTAATACTATAATTCTAAATCACATAATTATATAACAGATGAACAGAAAAAAATAGTGTGACTAAAAGTTAATATAATATATGTCATTTGAAACCCAAACTATTTTATTATATTTTATTAAATAAAAAAAAAACAGCGTGTAACTTGTATTAGGTATATGCACGTAAGATCGACATTTTGGCATCAATAAAATTTTTTTATACAATACATGTAAATGTTAGTACACAATTTTGGCAGTAAAAGTGCACTACAATATAAATAAAGGTTTATAATTGATCATGTAAACTACCAGTCATGCACATAACAAACTCTCATTCGAAATTAGCTAAAAATACACTGATCTTATTACCCTACCGTGACAAATATTTTAGAAATTGAATAGATCGCTACTGCTTGTCGCTTGTACGGCGCCAACAAATCAATAGCTGGAGCCCGTTCCTTATGAAATATGCATAGTGTACGAATTCCTCCATACATTACTGTTTGAGACGTCGCTAACGCGTCAGGTGCTATCGTCCCAATGCATACCTAATATTTGCTCAATTGAAGGTTGGCGACCGCTTGACCGTCTCTGCATCGTTGTACATAAGCACGCACAGTGCGGGTGTCAGTTTCAGCGTATTTGGGCGGAGAAACCGCAAACGAGTAGACCTAGCGCTTCGCAGCTGTGACCCTCTAGCAACCTGCAAATCTACGAGGACACTCGTGCGGTCGAAAAGCGACCTTAAGTCGACGCCATACGGAGCAGTCGTAGGCGAACGTAAGCTTGTCTTGTAGCTAAATACTGGCTTGCGACTAATGTCGGGATACCGTTTACGTAACGGCTTACAACTTGGTACGTGTTGGGTGTTCGGATGGTTTATTAATGGCTTAAAAAAAATTAAAAGACGGGCTAGACTCATCTTTTTGAGCACTGCACTGAACCTCTTCGTCTCAACATCATGGACACAGGGTGTCCAACAATTCTTTTGGATTTGTTGACCTGTTCTTTTTCGTCGAACTAGCATGTATTTTCAACAGCTGTAATTACTTACGTACTCTAATTCCGCTGAAAATGAAGGATAAATCTTCTAATATATAAAATTCTCGTTACAGTGTTAGTTGCCATACTCCTCCGAAACGGCCTAACGGCCTACACTTGCTAGGTGTGAGAATAGGTTTTTATCTATTTTTTAAACGCGGGCGAAGTCGCGTGCAGCAGCTAGTATGTATATATAAATTAGGCACGGGTCGCAAAATGGCTCGATTGTTTGGTTACTCAAGTATAAAATTTTTGTTCGTCCTAGAGACGCCCGCTCCTCCTACCCGTATTTATTGGACAAGTTTTACAATAAATCGAGCGGTCGACGACTGTGACGGAGCAAGCGAATCAACCCACCTACAACACAAACTCACAAAATCTCTTTTATTTTTATTTCGTACCACTGTCAAATTTTTACCAAGTTATGGATCGCTTCAAACGTTACAGGGACTACAGATTTTATGAATATTAGTTCGCTAAAGACTAAGATATTTTGCTAAAGATACAAGACATGGGGTAAAAGTGTTTCTGTTCGTTAAAATTGCATATTTAGATTTAAAAAATATATACATTACGGAAAATCACAGGTAGTCTATCCGAAAAATATTAGAGTTGAAAGCGAGAAGTCACATAAGATGACACTGCTAATATATTTTTTTCCTAAAATAAAAGTACACTAAGTTACTCCTTATAACATCAGCTATATTCCATTCAAAGTATCATCAAAATCAATCCAACTGTTTTGGAGATTAGCCGGAATTTTGGATTTCCTATCCGGAACTAAGAACACGTCCATTTTATTTATTTGTATAGATAGAAGAATTCTAAAACTTAATTCTGCAAATTTCTGGGAAGAAACAAGAGGCATCGCGATTGCGTATACGATATTTCTTCATCAACTGGCAACTGAATCCTCCGTTCTTGTCTTTTGTTTAACCCTCAAATTAATTCTATTGGATCGCCCCACCTAACAAAAATATTTATTGAAGAAAACCTTTACGTCACCAACCGATACGGAAAATCGTTTTCTGGAAAACATTCGCGGTGAAAACACACGGGAGCACTTTCGACTCGCTTTCTGTAGAAACGCCTGTCGTATCAGCACTGCGTGACATGTATGAAAAATATTTATATGACTTACTTTTTTTTATAATAACTTAATATTCACTTTATACAAATATATCTATATATAAATGTGTATTTTTTGAAGTGAAAACTTCTATAGCCGCGTTATACGACTTTGGGTAGGGAAAAATGTATGGGTTCGCGTCAGCAACATGCTAATAATGCTCACAGTTAATGCACGCGCAGTTGTCTACGTTCGCGATCACGCCAACACATTGCATATACCCGATTGTATGTGTATGTGTTGGACGCTCACTTTTAAGTTTTCACTTCTTTTTTTCTCAATTGTTCGTTCATGAAAAGATTTCCTTTTTTGATAACTACTTCTCTATTAGTAGAGAAGCTCTTAGGAGCGATAGAAGGCGATAGAGATAGAACGAGACAGACTGATTTAAAAAAATATATTTAGGAATAGTAAGAAGTTATCTTTAGAATCGCACCTATTCCGTCTGTGAGAGAGGGCCGTGAGGTTTCTGTTGAATGTTCCGATCACGGTTGTTCTGTTCGCGACATTTCCAATGATATTTCGATTGGCCGATATGAAAACAGGCCTGATTGAATTGTGATTGAGGTTGAACAATCGGAGATGGGTTTGCGATTATTCTACATGAAATTCGCCATTTTCCATTAATCAGCAATGAAATTTTCGCCAACCGATTGTTGTGTTAAATAGCATCAATTATGAATCGTCCTCGGAGCCCAAGCGCCCCCTCGGTGCTCATTATTCATTCATACCACTTCGGACGCCAGGAGATAACTATGGTAGCACATTCGACAGCTCTTAGCTGAATCAGCACGTATGCTGATAGGTGAATTATTCGGTACACTGTAAGTAAGTTCATTCGCTCTGTTAATTCTTGTGTTTCTAAGTAATGGACTCGCCACATATCAGTAAACAATCCATTGGTATAAGTAAGTCGATAAAGTCAAGGTTCACCAGGTTGCAGTTGGGTTGTAGAGTATAAAGTAGGTCACCTATCCAGTAAGTCAGTAGTTGCTGCCTGCATCTAACACGAGACCAATAGATTTCTATTCAAGGCCAGATGGTGACTTTTAAAATAGTCCATGCCTCTCCTCTCCCTGCGAACCCTTACGCTTGTAATAAAACTTTATAGAGCCGTATGCTGCGCCAATAAAAACCTTTTTGCACAAAAAAAAAAACTAGTGTTCGCCACGTTATATGTAAGTCCAGGGTTGCGAAACTCGTCTTTAATCAATCACATTAATTACAAAAATGGGACAAAAATGTTGTATTGTTTGTTTTACAATTAAAAAGGAAACAGACGACGGTCCAAACATGCTTAATATCAAGTAAAATATAATTGAAGACGTGAGTGGATGAAGGTGATATATCGCATAATTCCAATTTTGAATAAATCGAAGAAAGTTTTATTTATAAATTTTGAGAAGTCGCCACGGAATTGGTTTTTATACAAAATTATAATGCAAAGTTGTGAAAACAACCTAAAATAATAATGGTATGATATCAAGTAAACACTTCTATTATTTAATTAAAAAAAAAAAGTAAACATAGCTCCCTCTTCTATTATTAAAAGTAAACTTTTCTGCACTTTTTCCTTTTTAAAATTAACTGTAGATTACACATTTTTCAACTTTTTATTTTCCAAGAATGTCTTAAATCGACGATCTTAAGGTCTGTAATAACGGTCACGGGTTCGAATTCCGCTAGGGGCAAATGTTTATGTGTTTACATTTTGCCTTTGTACCTGAGTCATAGATGTTTGTATTTATAATATGTATGTATTTACAAAAAAATTAAAAGTAATGTATGTATTATATCAACTGTCTGGTATCCATAACACAGGTATTAGTTGCTTACTGTGGAACTAGATGGTGCTGTGTGGATTGTGTGAACATATTTATTTATTTATTTATTTATTTATTTATACATTCTCTTATTTTCTATAGTCTTCTGTTAGATGGTGGCTAAAGGTTTTAGCTATTATCTCTAGCAATAAGCTAGATTCCCTTCTGCAGATGCTCAGAGCAGTGCTCGGGTTTTATATCTGCAGCAAAATAGGATATATAAAAACGGAAAAGTACTCATAATTCAAAAAGCAATAGGCATCACGTCGATAAGTTAAGGGACTTCGTCGTAAAATTTGTAATCGTGGACACGTTGATTTGGTGAATTCTCCCGGTTTATTTATGTTGGTTTATTTACAGCCTCCCATCATTGTTGATAAGGACTTCCTGTATTACGAACATGTTTTTTTATAGCAAAGGCAAGGGTTGCGCTTTACATAATCTATGAAATTGGCTACTTATGCTAAGTATAGAGGACACAGGTGAATTTTTAGAAATGTGTGTTATTTCGTCTCAAATATGGCCGCAGCCTCACGGCGTCGCTGAAATAGAACGGCTATCCCATCTATCAATAGCCGAAGGCGGGTTTAGCAAAACGATACGTTACTAAGTTATCGGGACCAATAATTTTTCTTGTATTTCCTGAGGACAAGCATTCTTTAATATCCGGCCGATGGCCGTGCGCTCCAACCTCGTTTCGTGTTGCAATATTAAACGTACACGCAGAGGAAAAATTGACATTATAATGTGTGTAACACTGGTTTTTACATTTTGTTGTTGTAATGGGGCTCACTACGATCTGCAGTCGCGTACCGATGTACCGGTGCGTCAATAGAATGATATTAAGCCCGGTGTTTGTGAATTATATGATGTCCTTTGATTTAGTTGAGATCCGGACGGTACTCCAGCCGTACCTAATCTGAGAACTAAAATGGTTACCAAAGTTATTCATAGGCCACAACATCGCTGGTAGAACCGTCAACTGCTCTGAACTCTCAATA
Source organism: Synanthedon formicaeformis (assembly GCA_945859745.1). Classification (NCBI taxonomy): domain Eukaryota; kingdom Metazoa; phylum Arthropoda; class Insecta; order Lepidoptera; family Sesiidae; genus Synanthedon; species Synanthedon formicaeformis. The sequence continues at coordinate 11,145,625 of OX243968.1, read as the reverse complement.
GTCAAAAGATCTCTTCTGGAAAACTTAGAAGGCGCTTATCTGGCTGAGAGTATATCATGTATGAAAAGATAAAAAAGTGTTATGCAAATCAAATAAATTGTTGATACCAATCATACAAATTGGCCGATTAGAAATTAAATTAAAGGAAAATAATTAACCAATTCTTTATTACCGTCCGTTCATATGAACCCTTTTAAAACATCCATTCTTATCCTTTTTTGGTTTAGAGTGGCTTAACCTATTAAGCAGTAGTCATTTGGATAAACGAATATAATATTTCTAGGATATGAGTGCAAGTGTTAGTAAAAAATGTGTTCAATAAGTCACAATATTTGTAACACTGTCTGTGATCAAACAGAGTACGTGAAGTTATTAGCCGAAACGAATCCAAATATAAATCATTATGTAGGTATTATCATAAATAAATATTCAGTGGCGTGGCGTATTAAATTTCATCCCGCACTGTGGTACTTGGCCGCCATCCAAAGGCCACGATTGCCTGCGACGAGGATCGCGAATAACTTCTAGTCAGGAAGTGTCCAACTTACCTTATCGCTTTGAAAACTGCACACAACCTACAGTCAAGTGACTTCCTAGTCACAGGACGAACCAGACCAACCAGTTGGTATTCAAGTTAATTGAGAAAAAATAAGATAAATATGTGTATACGGACCTAAGCACAATTCATACTAATTCAAGTATAAGGAAACAAATTAAAGAGAAACATTTTAGTCTAGTCGAAATATAAAATACTGTAACATCAGTGAGTGTTGTAATTTTAAATGTGTTCACTTCTTGCAAGTGCTGTACATCTATTGCAACCTGACTATGCAAAATTTGCTCCAATGTTTTCCCTGCGCGCTCCGATGTACCATCCATTTTCTATCCATTAAGGATCCTTGATTCTTTCTACAATTGTTTGTTCGCTGTTGGCTCGACATGGCTTCCTGTTTTTAAGTGAAACTTTCTACTTTTTATTTCCACTCGATCGGACATTTTCCGAAGTTGGCTTTTTCTAACTTGTTACAGCTCACATGCGAAAGTAACAACGATGAGACAGTACGAATCGATACTCAAGTTTTCCCTCGATTATTGATACTCGTACGCGGAAAGAAATATGAAAATAGCATGACCTAATTATGAAAATGCGCGTTCAGTATAATCCTCGGAGAGCTTCTTCAGATTTATTCTCCTCTCAATTCCGACTCTCAGCGTCCTCGTGTTTCGGAGCTTATAAATTAATAAAATCTTTCGCCACTTGATTCCGCTTCACGTAACATTCTTTACTCGACTATGTGGGATTAATTTCAATAAAATACCTCATCATAAGCATATATATAAGTTTATGATGAGCCTGCTCGTATAATATACTTGGTCGTATGTAGTCGCCGCCTTCCTAATTTCAAATGCGTAATATTAGTAAGGCATGTCGTCTAATCGCAGTATCTCATTGTCTGCCAACTGACAGAACAATATGGGAGCACCCATTCACTGCTCTTTTGTTAACTCGCAAGTTAATTTATCGCGCCTTTCTTGTTCAGGAGTTTCGAAGTCGGTCATAATTCTTATTTCGCTATATCACGTTTACGAAGACGGAATGCAGGCTGAATGTGAAAACCGCTTCTCGAGTGTTGAGTTTGAGGAAAGTTCGTTGCCGTATAAAGTGGAGAATTGTAAAAAGCAAGTGTGAACCAATTTCCTGGAGCATCGCAGTTTGCGGACGGCGCGCGGCGTTGGACGCGTAATTACCGCCGCCCGGTAACACTACTCGGGGCGATTGAATCAAATTGCGCTCGACTACAGTGACCATGACATAGCGCACCACATCCGGGACATCGTCTCCTATGTCTTTTCCGGCTCTCATGAAACGCAAACTACTCTCGGCCGCATGCGCTACAAGATCTCCGTCTTCTGCCCCACATTATAATACCAATCGTCGATTCTTGTTTAGCATAATTGTCCACAGTTTCTCCCGAAATATAGTCCCACTAGCTCGCGTGTACTTGCTGCGGTTAGCGGCACGGCACGACCGATCCCTTACGGCTTACCAACCAATCTTCTGTAAATCACCGTTCTATGGCTCGTCGGTTGCGACGCGATATTTCCGCTAAAACATTTCTTCCTCGTTTGAAAAGACCGCTGTCCCCAACACGTAAGCCGATTCATAACTGGTTTGAAGTGCACCTGTAGTAAACTGTTAGAACTAACTTTCGTTTATTTAGAACTAACTTTCGCTAATTTTAATATATCTAATGTCCGGAGTACGCATCATGAGACCGTCATTAAATACCTATGTACCAACGTTAAGAAACCAAAAACAAATCAATCCTAATAAGTAAATAACAGATATGGACGCAGCAATAATACATTATTATAAAATAGGTACATAATTCACGTCCAAAAACTATAAACCATCGGGAAGGAGTGAGGAGGAGATGAGAGAGTTCTCAACACTCCTCAACAACATGATCCACTTAACACAAGCATAAACTAATGATTAAGTCCCATAATAGACAAAAGTATGGGGGTGAGAACTGAATGAGGAAAAGGGCTTTTATTCGCCTTTATATTATTTTCAATCTATCTAAGGCAATGTGTGTATGTATGTTTGTATGTTCCTTATGGATTCCAAAACCGTTGAACCGATATTGGTGAAATTTTCAGACAATCTTCAGATTAGTCCAGCGGGTGATCCTGTGAAGTTTGGTAGCGATCGGACGCGGACGAAGTCGCGGGCAAACTCAAATATATGTAGGTACTATATTTGAGTGTAGAATGTTAATATACACATATTGTTGTTATGATAGGGTTTATCCCGATTCGTCGGTGTATGTAGATAGTAGTTGTAGATGTACATGCGTGGGGTGTCGACGTGTTGTTACTCGTACGTCAACTTTTGTTTATGTTTATTTAGGACAGGAGATGCGAACCGGCCGAGAGATCACACGCCGTCGAATCTCTAGCCAACTATTATAAATTACTTTTATATCTCATCATACTTACCGCAATGTGCTCAAACATAGTCTCTGTACCATCACCTCAGTGTAGTCAATGCAAATTATCTACATCATGGGTATAGTGAGAAAGAGTATACCCATGATGTAAATCATTTTCAGTTAGGCATGTGTAGTAAAATATACTCGTAATAGTAATAGTGCTAATTTATTATATACTAGCTGTTGCACGCGACTTCGCCCGCTTAATTTTAATAAAATATAGCCTATGTACTAGCCTATATTATAATTAATTTTTCAAATCGATCCAGTAGTTTCAGAGCCTATTCAATGCAAACAAACAAACAAACAAACGATCAAATCTTTCCTCTTTATAATATTAGTATAGATGTCTTACTCACTCACCAAACACAACAGCACATATGCTGTTATTTCATTGTGTTAATCTGTAAGGGACTGCCACCAGATGGCTGCACCAGCAAAAGATTGCGAAGAAAAAGCAGTGCCACTACTTTCCAGGTCCAGAATAAATAATAATAATAATAATAATAAAATTCTTTATTCGGGTTACTTGGACCCAAAGTGTTAGTAGACATCTTACAAAACCTATAGTTAGTATACATAAAATTTTTACACAAACACAGACTTAACTTTAATTAATTTATTTTATTAGAACCTAAGACTTGCCTCTCTCCACATGCATCATCAAGCAATGGTTCATGTAAAGCCAACTTTGAAAAATTCATTACCACGGCCTGGAATCGAAGCCAGGAACCCTAGATTCCTAACCACTCATCCAACGGAACTAGAGTAATCAGGAACGATATTTAAGATAGTTCCTATTACATGAGATTTCGCAGAAATAGCCGAACAAGTTTCAAAGAAGGAGTTTTACGTGTAATAAATACAGAAGCAATTAAGAGGATTGCCGGTTGCGGTCATTACGCGAACGACAGTATGAGAACTCGTTAAAACTCCCCGGACGATACTCAAACATATCACATTTTTAAACATTTCATAGCCGTTAGCGCGACAAGTAATGAGTTCTTTCATTATAAATGCTTTTTGTTTGTCCACTCACTTAATACACAAACATTAACAAAAAAAAACGCCATTCGTTGGTTGTTTTTACAATCCACAGCTCACTTAGACGTCTCCAAGAGGAGAGGAAAGATGTTACATAAAGAAGAATTCAATTAGTTCGTTAGAGAGAGGCCCTTTGATCTCTCATTCCATTACTTCGGGACTCCGGATTTTTATTTTAATTACTGGTCCCTTCTACTTCGCATTATATTATTATTATTAAATTTGTTACACTGAACAGAACTGTTTACTTATTTACTTGTCACTGGCAGATTTCCCACTTGAACGTTGGCAAAGAGTGTTCAAAGATAATAATTCTCACAAGAATATTTCTTACTTTGAGTACCTTCTGCTGATGAAAATGAAAATGCTGTGTTTGTTTATGAGAGAAATGAAGGTCACCCAGTTCACTTTGGTTACACTGCCTTACATGTAAGTAGATTACATTATTAGGTACCTTATAAAAATATTAACACCTTGAAAAATTATTATCACCTTGAAAAACCTCTGTTACAGGAGTTAGTAACTTTGATACATACACTGTACCGCAAAGAAAAAGGGTCGGTTAGAAAATCTTCAATATTTTCAAAAGTACTTGACCTAGCTTTATGAAATAAAGATTAAATTAAAATTTATTTAGTTTAGCTTTAGTACGTCTCACATACAATAACTTATTACTATATTATCTATACCAATATATAAAGCTGAAGAGTTTGTTTTTTTTTTGTTTGTTTGGTTGTACGCGTTAATCTCAGGAACTACTGGTTCGAATTGAAAAATTCTTTTTGTGTTGTGTCCATTTATCGAGGAAGGTTTATAGGCTATAGAGAACACGGACGAAGTCGCGGGCTCCAGCTAGTGTATGATATAATTTTACCATTACAAGAATAACAAGAAGCACTATTTAACTTTCTCTTTATTCGTCTTAAAATATTATTGCGAAGTGACGAATGTGCTTTTAGGTTTCAGTGTAAACCTTTACGACCCGTCGCTGCAGAGCATATCTACCATACTACCGTAATATAATGCATATAGCATAATATGACATCGTGGTTTATGTCGAAAGCACAAACTTAAAATCTCATGTTTATATCTTGACAAAATTTTAATATTATACCATTTATAAGTAACTAGCTGCTGCCCGCGACTTCGCCCGCGTAGCTTTGTAAATTATATACTAAAACCTTCCTCGAGAACCACTCTATCCATTGGTGAAAACAGCATGAAAGTCGGTGCAGTAGTTTTTGAGTTTATCGCGAACAGCTGGTGCCCGCGACTTCCTCCGAGTTGATAAATAAAAATATGACGCCTGACAATATATATAAGCAATAATTTATTCTGCTGTTGCTGTTATATCTTTGTCAGGCGTTGTATTTTTATTTTTATATGATCCGTCGATAACAGGACTTTGAAAGTCCTTTTCTGAATCTGACAATGTGTATAAAAAATTTCACGATGATCGATGAGTAGTTAAGGCGTGAAAAGGTAACAGGCCGACATACAGAGCTACATTCACATTTATAATTATGTTACTATATTATATACTTTATTTATATACTTATATACTTATACGAAGTATTTATATACTTCGCCCGCGTTAAAATTATATACTAAAACCTTCCTCTTGAATCACTCTATCTATTAAAAAAAACCGCATCAAAATCCGTTGCGTACCTAGTTTTAAAGCTCTAAGCATACATAAGGACAGAGGAACGGGAAGCGACTTTGTTCAATACTTTGTGAAGGTGTTATCTTTTTATCTATTTGTATACACATTGTTTTTAGTAGAGAGTGTGGCATGGCGCTTTTGCTTGAATGGAATTACCTGCGGCCGGCTGGCATTCATTTCCATAGAGAATGTTCTGATGTCGGCCTCTCGCCGTTTAATTCAACTCGAACCTTCTATTACAAGTCTTCCAAATTTGAAATGTAAAGCGGTTTCACGTCCTCAAACAAAGCCTTCGTTTTGTTCGCCCATTTTTACTTAAACGCTCATTGCCGTGCAACTTCAGACCAAATTCTATTTCTATTTACAATACCATGTCTTTAAATAACACATACCTATACAACTGTAAAATTCTTCTTTAGTGTGTATGAACAAACAATTATTATTAGCATTATTAATGTGGAATCTATTCCAATATATAAAGCTGAAAAGTTTGTTTGCTTGTTTGGTTGCACGCGCTAATCTCAGGAACTACTGGTTCGAATTGAAAATTGGCTAATTGATATAATATTATCCTTATTTAGATTAACGCCATCTATCGTTCAGTGGCAGAACTATTAAGACAAAAAGTTACCCACCGCGAGAGGGCGCGATAATCAAAGGCTATATTATAACATTTTGAACACGGACGAAGACGCTGGCACCAGTTAGTCTTGTAGTTAGTAATAAAAAATAACTGGTAGTCGCTTTACAGATTTTGTTTCGTTTTCGTTTCTTGAATATGCACATAGTTTTATCAAATCAATCGTGTATGGTTACAGAAAATGTCTTTAGAATAGGAATTCGTCGTAGCTGGTTTAAAAGCTTAAGTAAATTTCTAAGGTTGAAAATAAAATGTGTTGCAGTGAAATATTTAAAAGTTTTTTTCTCGTATTGTCACAAAAAGAGTTTCGAGCTCGAGGTTGAACAGTAGACGGTGCTGTTGATTCGTTTCAAAACATTTTAAAACACATACATTATGCATCCACATAATATTATACTTAAATTCCGCTTTGAAAATTGCTCAGAGACAGAAATCACCAGAACCCGGTTGGAAGTATATTAAAGGCAGTGTTTTATAAAAAGGGGTTTGAAATAAAAACATATTTAAATGATTTTCTGTAAAAGTTACTAGAGAGTTGCGGCCGCTGAATGGGAAACGGGAAACGGGTCACTGAAACGTACGCAAAGGAGATTTGCTTCGTTAAAAACGTCTCCATGTTTCGCTCACAGTACTTCGTATCTACGCTGAAAGTAATCATATTGACGAACGAACCGGGACTACCTGCGAACATAGAACATTATCCTTATTAAGCAAATAACAATATTCTGTGCGGGATTAGTAGGTTCATACAAAAAAAAAACATTGTATTAGTAAAGAAAGAACAAATAAAAGTTATTTTGGTGTGAATTTTACCCAACTGGATTTCATAAGTAATACTCTCTTATCTTGTTGAGTTTTCACAGGCACAGATGTACGATCCTTTGTGAAAATTAAGTAGATAAATAGTGGCCCCTGTACTACCAGTATGTAGTAAGACGGGACAATTTTTTGTTTCCCCTACTGCCCATTATCATGGTTAAAACTTTTTACTTTTTTCCAAAATCGTTGACACTTATGACATAATATAACATACATTACTTTATCACTGTTACTTAATAAGGCTATTTTCGCAATCATCTGTCCAGCCTGGTCCAGCCCGTCTAGTGCCAGCATAAGCATGAGTGCTATTGTGTTCGGTTTGTGAGCAAAGGGTGCCAGAGCCCATTTCCCCTATCCTTTAATCATTCTTATCCTTATCCTACTGTATCCTTCCGTAAGACGACTTACGGGCTCCCGAAAAGTTGGATTTCAGAAATTCTTCACTACCAAATACGGCAGATTATACAGAAATAGGAAAAATGGAATGAGCCATTACTTATGTGTGGTGTTTGTGGACTAGCAACAAATAAATAATTAAGTGGTACGTGCTCGAACCGTTGCTGATCACTGCGACGTCTCTCCGTACACTCGGCTCCAAAATGTTTACACCTCACAATCCTGCAACCGTTTCAACGAAATCTCTTAATATACTATAAGTAAACATTACAATAGGATGTATCTATCCCAAGTAATGTTAATGTCCGTGCCTCTATCCTCTAACGTTATTTTAATCTCTGTACTTATGGAACTGGCAGTTCTCATCCCGCAATACAAACATTGCTTCGCGGAAGTTATTCCGAATATATTCTGAATATAACATCTAGTGAAATAGCGATATCTTATTTTGTTATTAATTATCAAGATTGTGATCAGACACAGTAAACATAATAAATTATATATTACTTTAGAGCTGATAACTTTCAAGAAATCCATAGCATTCAGTTATACGATCACACAGGTTACAATATAAAATCAAAGTGGATGAAATTGATATTGAATTTTTAAATTGCGGGAAACGGGATCCTGCTTCATTTACGAACAAGACTAGTCCCGCATACTTTATGTGGAACATAATATACTATCCTGTATTGAAATGCTAATAAGAATACAAAATTTAAACTTATACTTACAAAATAGATGACTACTGCCTCTCTCAATAGGACACGGATTTATTCTAAAGTTATATAATTTTGCCGCTTGAGTGTACCCAGCGAAATAAAGAATTATTTCTACAAAGAAATCAATCTACTCCTGATTGCCGTTCACGATTGTTCCCGAATGTTTCAATGGACGGGATAACGAGTAAACAAACTTGATGTTAGCCGAGAATGGTTCTTAGTAACACTTCCCTCATTTCAAACTAACCGATCAGTGCAGTGACAGCAGAGATGGTAATTGAATATAGACAGACGTCTCTATTGATTCTACAGTATATAACAGCGTTCATATTTATTAGCATGAATATTTGTTCAGACCATTAATCACGGCACTTCTCCGTCGGCATAGCTGAAACTTTATAACACGAAGGCGACATTTCCTTGCCTCCAAATTAGCATTTTTTCTGGTCGCGAGAAGAGCCGAGGGGAGAGCTCGCCAATAAAACACAGCTGACGTCTTTCTTGCCTCTGCTTTGCTACTCGGCCCACCTTTTAGCACGAAACTGTGCGCAACAACAATTCCTATAAAAACCCTCAAAAACCTCTACATGTCCAGTATCTTTACTACAATTTATACTAATAATAATAATATAAAGAGAGAAGAAAATTCGTATTTTTGTTCGTATAAATAATGTAAGATCCGGATCCATTTGCCTGAAAATAAATTAATTTTATTATTTATTTTTTACAACAAAACCACCTTGATATAGATAACATGTTCTTGCAACAAAGGTAACAAGAAATAAGATTCCGAAACACTAATAATTATACGGTTTAGCTATAACTATGAAAAGTAACTGTCGAATTTAATAATTAATCACAAAGTTAAATGGATTTTGTAATAAATAAAAGAAATCATAATATGTCTTCGTAGGTAGTAGTTGAACCATTCGTTGCTTGCCCACGGTTGTAACTTTTTAATTATAACCTAACATTTTTAACCGTACTCTCATAATATCCTTACTTTACTTTGTGGCCTCCTAATGCGGACGTCGCCTCAGGCGTAAAATCTAATGAGTTGTATATACTCAACGCCTCGGGTTCCGGACATCATTTCCAACTGATATACCATTTGTAGCGAATCTCTTAATAAAAACCTAATTACATAAATTTAGGTACTATTTAGTTCTTTTGCGACTTTTTATTTTTTCATGAACAGCGACCCTAAAGTCCACTCGATTGTAGGTGTCATAGGGTTATTCATAGGATAAGTGCATTATCAATGCTGAAAGATACAATATCCTTCAGGCAAGGGGCAAGTAGAAAGGAAATCTATCGGATAGTAAAGGAAGATGGACGTACATAAGTATTGTTCACAGTGAAATATTTAAAAATTTCTTGCAAGCTTTATTTTATTTGGAAAAATAAACAATTGCACAGTAACATTAATATAGATAAGTAATTATCTTAAAAAAGTACAACTTACTGCACTTAAAAAAAAGAAAACAATATTTTTTAAACCAAGCACAGACAGACAAGAGTATGAGAGTATAACAAAAAAAAGCTAAGTTCACAATAATATAAATTTACTTTGATTAAAACGTTTAGGGATCCCTAAACCTTGCTCAAATTTCGATCTAGGAATTTTTCCTTCTTTCTCTCCGACGAAGGTTAAAGCTTAAATTTATGCTCGACTTTTGAAACGAATGGCGCTGGATTTTTAAATGAGTTCGTAATTTTAATGATGTTATATTACACGAGCTGGATCAAAATAGATTTCTCGCGACGGGAGCGGGAGTGTACTTTGGCCAAACAAACATAATTATGTAAAATATTGGAAAAGGTTAAATCCTCGTCACACTCTTAACCGGGCCTCAGTTGGCCAGGTTGACTGCGAGGGGGCTGGGAGAGACGTGACAGTGACAAATGAGGGTATATTTCAACAAGCTGTGGGTCAGCCGTCTCGCCAATAGCTTTTCACAGATGTCACAATTAAAACGTTGATAAGAAAAACGAGTTCAATGATTTTATCCCATCTCAAATATTGATCTTTTTTTTTCTTTTTTTAAATTTCGGTTTACATTACGTTACATTACATTACGTTACATGACACTGTCGCGAGTTCAATGATTTACCCCATCTCAAAAATGCCCAGCGCGCCTAAAGAAGTTTTCACTTCAAAAATATTGTAGCAATTCAAAATCAAAATATTTATTTATCGATAAGGTTTCTACAAGAAACTCTTATTATTGTCATTACAAATGAAATAAGTTCATGAGTTTCATGAAATAAGAGTTATGGAGGAACATACATACATACAATACCTACACTTACAGATTTATTATTAATTGATGATACCTAATTGATAGAAAGTTATGATTTACATATAATCTATTATAATCTATATGAGTATAAATAAAAATGAATCACTAAATGTGTTGCTAAGCGCAAAACTCGAGAACGGCTGGACCGATTTTAATTCTGTCTTCACTCATGGATAGAGGGATAATCAGGGAAGGTTTTTACATAAAAATATGCACCCCGGGCGAAGCCGGGAGCGGGTCGCTAGTTAATACATAAATATAACGACACGAAGAAACGAAGAAAAAACTATTACAAATGTTCGTAATATATACAAACATACAAACTACATACATATATAAACCTATAATTTTATGGGCTTTTATTCCATACAAAGGAAAGGATTTCGTCGTAGTATTGTGCTGAGTAATGTAACTTTCAGAGCAAGTAAGTAAGTGATTAGGTATAATATATTATATTATATATATTAAGTATATAGAAAATTTACTTATAGAAAGGATAGAAAGTAAATATGATGGATAATATAATATAAGAAAACATTAATTGTTATAATTGCAGTCTTTTGCAATTTTGCCTCTTTTTTAACTTTAAAAAAATAGGTAACGAATTGTAATATTGTATAGTCGGTGCTACTACTGATTTACCTACTTAGAGTTCAATGTATACCACAAAGGTGCGATTTTTTTTTCACAAAAATGTGCACTAATTAGGTACAAAGCATGATTTTTTCAGAGCAAACTAAGAGAATTCACTCCCAGGCTCCTGTAATGTGAAGTTCTCTCTAAAGTTGTGGGTAATTACAGCAAGTTTTTTAGCTCCTTCCACTCGAGTGAGAGTGTTTTCAGAAGGTTAGAGCACTTTGTTGCCATTAAGCCATTTATGTCCACCGAGTGACGTACTTTTCTTACTCTTTGATTTATGTTTCGCAAAATAAACTTTCAATGTCTGTTTTTGGACTATTTAAACTTAGCCTTTAGTTAATTTACATCGACCATTAAAATAACTATAGCAGAGTTGTAACTATAACCATAGAGTAAATTTGTAGTTACTTACATAACATAATGGACAGTATGGACATGGACACAGGGACTTATTTCTGTAGCTGACCCTTTTTAAAGTAATTGTGTTACTTTTAAATTAAACTTTTACGAATTAGGCAAATAATTGCGGTAAAATAACTGTTTGCCAGAGATTGAACGATAGGAATAAAAATAATTAATAATTGTTCATTCATGTAAGCAACAAATAAAATATTTTACTTATAAAAAAATAATGATAAATATTATTTTAAATATTTATAACTAACTTCTAGCCGTTATGTTTCCCATGGTTCAAGTAACATAATGTATCTAGGGTAACTTTACAGATACATAGACCGAGTTATTTTTGCATTAGGAGAAAATCAAGCCTTATAGGTTTCGTAGTCGCTCTACTGGCAATGTTATTGAGTCTGGCAAACAAAACAAATTTTGAATATGCAGTGCACTTAAAAAAATGCAACACAGCAGTACTCGTAGTAGTCGGAACTAGTTCGGGGCGTCACAGATGTGTCCCGCGCTGCTATCCGCCGCAAGCTCGCTTGAAATATGGCGGCTTTGGCCATAGTTTTATATTAAATTTCGCGTAATTCTACGACCGAGTGTGCATTTCTCATTTCTAAAGTGTCGGTCGAACACCAGTAGTGTAACTGGCAAAAGCTGACTGAGATTCGAGAATTTTATATATATATATAGAAGATGTCTTCTTGACTGCTGAAGGTCGTGCCCGCTCTTAAATGCCTTGGTGGCAAAATTAATTAGCGCTCACTCCTCGCAGATAGTCAAAAATCGCAAAAACAAAAAAAAAACATGTCTTACTAATTTGTCTATCAAAAACAGTTACCCAAGATAAAGATAGGACACTTAAATTGAGTAGTTTAGATTCTAAATTCGCAATTGCAGATATTACCTATTCGATCAGCATTCACAAATATTTCATCTGAAAGTTATATAGAGTGAGCATACTGTGTTACACTAAAATGTGGGTCTCATTTGTGATTGCACAACCGCTACCCTGCTATCCGGGATTCGCGCTGAACAGGATGTCCAGTGATGTATTGTGTGTGTCAAGTGTCGCCCTCTGTGCCCAGCGGTGGCCCGTATTTTTCCTCTTCAAATTTTCCAAATTTGGCCCGTGTTTTTCCAAATTGAACACATTCACAAATCACCGATTTAACCAACACTATGACTTATACTTTTAAATAATTCACGATGAAAAAATAATATCTTCACACATTCCACATAGCACCATCTAGTTCCACACTCTTGTATTATGGATACCAGACAGTTGATATGCTACATAGATTACTTTTTTTTGTAAATACATACATATTATAAACACAAAACATCCATATGACTCTGGTACAAAAGTAAAATGTTAACACATTTATAAACATTTGCCCCTAGCGGGATTCGAACCCGCGACCGTTTGGTTAACAGCTAGGGTTACTAGCCACTAGACTAAATGTGTCGTTAATACTCGTAACTGAATTATTTCAACGGTGAGTAAATAGCTTATTGTATCGGAGGTTTCGGCCTCTATCTTAAAATATTCTAAGAAGATATTTTGAGATAGGGTAGCAACCCTTTCTTGTAACAATTAATTACTTAGTTAATTATTAATTAGTTTGTACTGAGTAACGCTCATGATTTAATTGAAAATTCAAATAAATTTAACTTAATTTATTGAAATTCTGGTACGGTTTAAATCAGTACCACCTGATACTCTGATAAATTTTCAAAAATTGTCTCTGCGAGCGGTTTTCCACACAAAAACATTGTGATCGATTCGCAGCCAAGATAAATATCTGCAAAGGGCCGCAATCCGGATTTCTTTCGGCCAGTCATCGCGGATCGAGGGAGAATTCATTTGTAATGATAACGGAAATGAATGGAAACATTAAGGCTATTTATGTGCGAATACATGTACGCTTTAGAACGTTTTCAATTAAGAGCGATGCTCGTGTTATTGAAATAGTAAGTAACAAGTTGGTCGGAGTCAGCGTTTTTCGTGAGGGCACTACTAAATCTCTTGTAATCCTGCCTTATGAAATTCAATGAGCATTTTGTCTACTCGAAGACATATGTGCGTGCGAGACCTCGCATTCCTAAGCCGGCGCACGGCGTTCGGTTCAAGTCACATGCGAGAGCTATCTTTTGGACGACACGACACGTTTCGTCTAGTGGCTATAGTAACCCTAGGTGTTAACCAAACGGTCGCGGATTCGAATCCCGTGTGGAATATGTAAATATATGTAAATAAATAAATATATATCTTTGACTGTGTGTTTGTACAAATCGCGGTCTCCTTATTTTGTGCCACGCCACCTTTGACTGTAATCCTTTCTAGGTTGATATACACATTGAAATCCAAAATTTTATGTGATTCGCAACCAGGATTGCGAACTATTTGTATCTGATTTTTAACTCAGATTTTTAATATTGAAATTTTAATAGAATTTCTTCTAGCGGTTAAAATTTGTTTGCTGAACATACTTAGAGTCTCACACACAAGAATAATTGTTAGTAGGTTGTTTTTCTAAGATTGTTTGCTTATTTAATTACGTTTTTTTTGTTAAATAACCTAACTGTTAAACACATGTGAAAAGTTGACGTGACGAATATTATTATGAAAAATAAAAGAACTAAACAAAAAGCTACAAAAGAGCAAAGAAATTTTAGCAAGCCTGTTACAAAAAATATTGTAATCGATAGGCAGATCAATTATAAAATTATAGCATTAATTATATTGAATCACTCGGACACGAGTAACGAGAAGTACTTCTCTATTTTTTTTATCACATTTAAAATAAAATTGGAGAAAAATGTTCTAATCTTTTACAATTCTTTCCATTTCTTAAAAATAATGAACTCGACAAGAACCGTTTTACGCATAAAAAAGCTTAGAAAAGTATTAATTTCTTAAGACGAAACATAATCTCAAATTGGAGTCAGTATCCGTTAAATTAAAAGTAAAGCGAATCCTTTCCCACCTGCCCCCGGGGACCGAGCGGGACTTCGGCTTCGTTAAAAAATAATAGTTGTTCGAAAACATCGGCCCGAGTGGCGGCGAAATTACCGAAGGGGAAAAAACTTGATTAACCCTTTCCATTATGGTAAACCGTTTCGGATACTCGTTTAAAAGTTTCGCCATTCTGGAGAGTTCTTGGCTTCAAGCCTATTCAGATAATGGAGCCACACAACTACAGGGGAGCGTCCATCGCAATACAGACCGCCACCGAGTACGTCATCTGCTCGATGGTAAACAAATACTACACATTGGTTCGAATAGCCGTTGAACTATGGGGATCTAGACAAGCATGCCTACGAATAGGGGCGACCTTCAGCGTCACGTGAGCATAGGTGTAGCATCCATTGAGATTACTTACTGTTAAGTGTCGTGGCTGAAGTATGTCGACCGCAACGCTCTAACAAAAGCCATTACACTAGAGACAAAGTGTCCCGAGAGCCGGACGTCCAAGGGGGCGCTGGAACGTTGCCGAAAAATAAACGTCTATTTCGAGGCGACAAACTGTGGCATCTTAAACGCAATATTGAAATTCATACATTGTCAACTTTACTTACTGTCATTTTAATTATGTTTTATATGACAAAATACTTACTTTATATTATAAATAATACTTAAATATAATGTTCATTTTATTAATAGTACTTATAATTATAATATTGTTACGTGCGGGGTGAGTTAAAATGCCGTTTAGGGTTGTAAGAACACGATTTATTACGCAGACCAAGATGACTTCCAAAATATGAGAGCTTTTCCAATTAAACCGTAAAACTTGCCTAAAGTCGTAAATAATTCACTCTATGTGTCAATAATGCACTGTCGCAAATATCTTCGCAAAAGCTTCCAAGAGTTGTTTTCGTATCGCTTGTTGTCGCAGAACTGTCCCACTCGAGCGATGGCACCCGTATTTATACACGCGCAGTCAGCCGCGATGTTTTTGGAAAACACTAGAAACTTTAAGGTAAACAAGCTCGTACACAAGTAAACAAGTCATAAAAAAACAAACATCGTAAACAACTCTCTGGCTTAAGGGAATGTGAACCTTATGTCGCGAACATAAGGAACAGTTTTCTCTGAGACAGGAGGGCTTCCTTCTACGTATGGAAATTTCCATACGCCCAGGTCTCATGATAAACAACAACACGCTGTTTGTTTATGATAAACAAACGCTTCGAGAATGTTCGGTCGTAACATTACCCCCCTCTTAGTTATGATCGTCCCGATCATCATTCGTGCCGTGATACTTTGTCAAACGGTCAATGTGTACGACCTTCGGTTTTCCTCTTTGCCCCTTTTTGATTCGATAGGTGACGTCGTTGATTTTTGTAACCACATTGTAAGGTCCTTCCCATCGTGCTTGCAACTTTGGGCTTTTGCCCTTTTTCCTGAAGGGATTATGAAGCCATACGAGAGTTCCCTCTTCAAAACCGTTGATGTTTGATCTCCTATCATAACGGGTTTTCATTTTTTCACCGGTCTTGAGACTGCACTCGCGAACTAGCTTATGCACTTCATCCAGCTGTTCTCGAAGATCGCTGACATAATCCGTCACAAGTCTTGGGCTATTCGGCGGAGACCCTGTTATTGCATCGACTGGTAGTCTTATTTCTCGTCCAAAATTCACTCTGGCAGGGGTAAATCTAGTACTATCATGTACAGCGGAGCGATAAGACAGTAAGAAAAGAGGAATGTACTGGTCCCAGTCTCTCTGATGTGAGTCGACTACTTTAGCCAAATTATTTTCCAATGTTTGGTTAAACCTTTCGACCATTCCGTCAGACTGAGGATGAGCTGGTGTCGTACGGGTCTTATGTATACCGAGAAGGTTGCACATTTCTTGAAATAGGGCTGATTCGAAATTTCTCCCCTGATCGGAGTGTATTTCCAGAGGTACGCCATACCGACAGATTACATCCTGAACTAGCTTCTTGGCAACAGTTTTAGCTTCTTGGTTAGGGGTCGCAAACACTTCCGGCCATTTGCTGAAATAGTCTTGCACTACAACGATGTATTTGTTCCCATCCTCAGTTTCAGGAAATGGTCCGGCCACGTCTATAGCGATACGTTCCCATGGTGCTCCTACATTGTAGAGCTTCAGTTTTCCCCTACTTCTTGTCTGTGGTCCCTTGACTGAAGCGCATGCGTTGCATTTACGACACCAATCTTCTACGTCTTCCCGGCAATGGACCCAGTAGAACCGCTGTCGCACTTTCAAAAGGGTTTTCTTCACTCCAAGATGACCACCAGACACCCCATCATGGATATGACGTAGTAGAGGAGATACCTTACTTCGAGGGACTACAACCTGTACAGTCACCTGATGTCCGGTATTAGACTCCCATTTCCTGCACAAGATTCCGCCTTCCAGGGTCAAACTATCCCATTGAGCCCAATAGCTTTTTGTAACAGGACTGGAAGCTGATACATCCGCCCACTCAGGTTTCACTCCCTTTTTTATCCAATCTAAGATCAATCGCAGGTCGTCATCTTCCTCTTGCGCCTTCCTCATATTTTCTCCAGACCAGTCATCGTCTAATCCTTGGGTACGGATAATTTTTACTGATTCCTGAGACTCTTGTTTCCTGCAGTGTTTACAGATTTCAGGACATGGTCTTCTCGATAGAGCGTCAGCATTACCATGACCTTTACCACTTCGATGTTCTGTTGCAAAATGGAATTCCTGCAATTGCTCAATCCACCGTGCTACCTGTCCTTCAGGACTTTTAAACTGAAGAAGCCATTTAAGTGCAGCATGGTCCGTCCTTAAGGTGAACTCACGTCCAATGAGATACTTGTGAAAGTGCTGCAAGGTCTTCACTACAGCTAACAACTCTCGACGTGTAACACAGTAGTTTCTCTCTGGCCTGGAAAGCGTTTTGCTGTAGTACGCAATCACAACTTGTTTGTCTCCCTGCACTTGTGACAACACTCCACCAATACCCGTGTTGCTGGCATCCGTATCCACAATGAATTTTCCATTCCGTGTCGGATAGCCCAATATCGGGGACTCACATAAACGCTGTTTCAGTTCTTTGAAAGCGTTGTCACAATTTGCGTCCCAAGCAAACACCTGTTTATCTTCAGTCAGGCGATGGAGGGGTTTGGCTATTGTTGAGAAATTTTTGACAAAACGCCTGTAATATGCGCATAAGCAAGGATCTGACTTCGGTTTTATTCTTTGGTGTAGGCCAATCTTTTACAGCTTTGATCTTTTCTGGATCTGTTTGAACTCCTTCCTTAGTGATTATGTGCCCCAGATAGCTAACTGCGTTGCTGAAGAAGGTACACTTTTTAGGACTTAGTTTTAAGTTTGCCTCGCGTAGACGGTTGAACACCTTTTCAAGGTTCTGGAGATGTTCCTCGAAGTCACGACCCATGATGATTACGTCGTCCAGATACACCAGGCAAACATCTCCCAGAAGACCCACCATAACTCTGTCCATAAGGCGCTCAAACGTTGCGGGAGCATTACACAAACCAAACGGCATGGCATTGAATTGCCAAAGTCCATTTCCGATGCCCGTAGAGAATGCTGTTTTCTCCTTATCCTCTGGACTTATTTCCACCTGCCAGTACCCACTTTTAAGATCAACGGTAGAAAACCATTCCATTCCACTGAGCATATCTAAAGTGTCATCAATACGCGGTAGAGGATAGCTGTCTTTCTTGGTAACGTCGTTCAGCCTTCGGTAGTCTACACAAAACCTGGTTGTGCCATCTTTCTTTTTCACCAGTACCACAGGTGACGACCAAGGGCTTGTAGATGGTTCGATGACTTTGTTTGCCGCCATATCCCTTATCATATCCGCAACTTCAGCTTCTTTTGCCCACGGGATTCGACGAGGTCTTTGTCGTATAGGTCTTGAATCGCCGGTGTCTATTCTGTGCTTCACAAGTCCTGTTCTACCGCAATCATTTCCAACGGCAAATATGTCTTTGAACCGCATTAAAAGATCCTGAGCTTGCCTCAACTGAACTGACGACAAATTTCCTTTCAGCGAATCCAATAACTGCGATACCTGGTAGTCTGTGCTATTTACTGCGTTTGTTGTACTGCTTATACGTCTTAAATACTTCACTTCCTGACACTTTCCAACTACGCTGTTTCTTCTGAGCTGTACCTCTTCATTGCTGAGATTTAAAATTCTTACTCTGCCTATCCTGCTTGTCATTAGTAGTGTTCTGGCCATTATCCAATTAGGATGTGTTCCTTCATCCTCCGCAATGACACATAACCCGTTCTTGACGTTGGATGAGAATTTCGTCATTACTAGATTTTCTGATCTGGGAGCTAGTTTGACGTCCCTTAAACAATAGAGTGTACATGGGGTCGAGCCTTCTAAGAAAACTTCTTGATCAGGAAATTCGAGTACTCCTTGGTCGACGTTCAAAATACAACGGTGATTTTTTAAGAAATCCAGTCCTAATATGCAGTCGTCAGTAATATTGGCAATCAGCACTGAGTTTGAGTACAACTGACTACCAATTCCAATTTCCACGTCTGAGTCACCGAGGACAGGTACTGGCTGGCCCGTTGCTGTTCGTAGCTGACATGTTGGAGATCGTTGCTTCCATGAGATAGTTCGTTTTAAGAGTTCAGGTCTTACAATGGTGCGCGATGCTCCTGTGTCTATTGTGAACCTGCACTTTTTACCGTTCAGCGTACCCTCGATGCTTAAACTGTTTCCGTTAGAAGCTTGTCTGATAGTAATAGCAGGGGCTTTCCTTCTCCCAGCCAGCGCCTGCCCCGCGGCCCTGGCAACGCTTAGTTTAACTGCCCCTCGTCAACTTGGGTCTCCATCTCTGAGACCCTTTTTCTCTTCTTCTTAGGGCAGTCCAGCCTTATGTGGCCTTTTTCACCGCAGCCATAGCAGGTCGGGCCATAGCGAGGCTTTCGCTCTTCGGCTACCAGCTCCCTGACCTTGAATGGCCTCGTGTCACGCCGCACAGCTTCCACTTCCAGAGCATGTGCCAGTGCACTCTTCAGGGTCTGGTGGTGACCCAAACGTACCGCTGCGCGAACTTCGCCGTCCCTTATCCCGTCCACAAAAGCTTGGAGTAGAGTTATTTCTACTGCATTCGGTGTTGATGTATAGGCGCGACGAACTAATCTCTCGATTTCGTCAGCCCACTGCTGGAGTGTTTCCGTGGGCTTCTGCGTGCGATCGCGTAGTTGAGCCCTATACGTGTGCTCCATGTGCTTGTCACCATATCGTGTCTCTAGAGCTTCCAGTAGGGCTTGCAGAGATCTTCCTTCTGTAGGGAGTCGCTCCAGAATCAGTTGGGCGTCTCCTCTTAAGGCTAGAGTCAACGCCATGAATGCTTGATCCTCAGTCCAGCCGCTGCAGTTAGAGAGGGTTTCGAACTGGTACTTATAGGCTGTCCAGGAAGATGTGCCATCAAACCGTGGCAAGTCCAGCCTACCTTGTGTAGGTACCGGCGCAGTGAAGACTGCCTCCCTCGTCACCAACTTCTGCACTTTCTCGGCGAGCGCCTGGTGGCGAGTGTCGGTTTGGTCGAGTCTCTCTTCCAGGCCTTCGACTTTCACTGAGACCCCTTTAACTTCGGACTCTACCTTTTTAACTTTATCGCAGATGACTTCAAGGCTTGTGTCCAATTTCGAAAGCAGCATTTGGCTAGCAGATTCCTGACTGGCCTGTATGCTCTGTACAGCAGCTTCCTGTTCACGGCGAGCGGCTTCTTGACTAGCCTGTATGCTCTGTACAGCAGCTAGCAGCGCAGCGAGGTCCATCGACGGGCTCGATGTAGGTACTGCCGTAGGAAGCAAATCAGCATCGGTGCCTTCCTCCGGCTCCTCATGTGCTCGTTGTCTCGCAGCATCCATCTCCACTTGCCTCCTGGTCCGTGGAGTACGAGTTCCTTCGTCCCGTGGCATTAACGGCATTCCGCTTCTGACACCAGTTGTTACGTGCGGGGTGAGTTAAAATGCCGTTTAGGGTTGTAAGAACACGATTTATTACGCAGACCAAGATGACTTCCAAAATATGAGAGCTTTTCCAATTAAACCGTAAAACTTGCCTAAAGTCGTAAATAATTCACTCTATGTGTCAATAATGCACTGTCGCAAATATCTTCGCAAAAGCTTCCAAGAGTTGTTTTCGTATCGCTTGTTGTCGCAGAACTGTCCCACTCGAGCGATGGCACCCGTATTTATACACGCGCAGTCAGCCGCGATGTTTTTGGAAAACACTAGAAACTTTAAGGTAAACAAGCTCGTACACAAGTAAACAAGTCATAAAAAAACAAACATCGTAAACAACTCTCTGGCTTAAGGGAATGTGAACCTTATGTCGCGAACATAAGGAACAGTTTTCTCTGAGACAGGAGGGCTTCCTTCTACGTATGGAAATTTCCATACGCCCAGGTCTCATGATAAACAACAACACGCTGTTTGTTTATGATAAACAAACGCTTCGAGAATGTTCGGTCGTAACAATATACTAGCTGGTGCCCGCCACCTCGTCCGCGTTCAAAATGTTATATAGCCTAAAGCCTTCCTCGATAAATGGACTATCCAACACAAACAGATTTCTTCAATTCAAACCAGCAGTTCCTGAGATTAGCGCATTCAACCAAACAAACAAACTTTTTAGCTTTATAGATTACTAGCTGGTGCCTGCGACTTCGTCCGCGTTGAAAAAGAAAAAAAGTAGCCTATCCTGTGTCCTGTACGTCTAAATGTATATCTACCAAGTTTCATGAAAATCAGTTAATTCGTTTAAGAGTTATGGAGGAACATACATACATACATACAATACCTACACTTACAGATTTATTATTAGTATTGATAATAAAAAAATAAATAAACTTAGTAATAGTTTGCTAATATAATTGGTAGATCAAATTTTAAATTATCCCATTGAAGCGATGATCCAGTGTAACAGGAAGGAGGAAGACAAACAATTTGGAATGATTTTGAGCGAAGTAAGAAAGCGCAGTTTACTCCCGGGAATGTGGAATGAGCAACGCTTAAATTTGTAAAGAGTCGCGAGATTTGAGTGGTCTAGTTGCGAAACTCATTTCAACAAATACTAAGCGCGAGTGACGAGAACGTTCATGAATTTTTAACTTTCGTCGTCCCGCATAAGTTACTTTTAAAAGTAACGACAACAAAGTATTATATTTGCGCTAAGTAAATATTTTCATTGGGTCGTTTCGTTATTCACGACTCCGTCTCCAGCAAGACACGGCTCACGGACCAATGGAAAATGTAGTTTCTTACTTCATAAGAATACAGTCAAAGGGAGATTACATCACTATTTATATTACAATTCACTCCATTTTATTTGGAACAGAGGGAAAGAAAGCAATTACATTATCATATTCATTAACAGTCAAAGAACATCCATCGCTAGAAGTAAATCTACCTTTTTTTTCCTATATTCGCACGAACTACTAGTGAGGGCTTCCAAATCTATTTAACCTCCCAAATCGAAAAACCGTCACATTTTTGAAGTTTTTTAACGAGCCCATTGGTTGGTTAAGGTGCTTTCCTCAACGGTCTGTCTTAGGGGTCCTGGGTTCGATTTCCACCAAGGTCAACATTGTAGATGAACTTTTCAAAGTTAGCTCTGTTCTCAATCTA
Source organism: Synanthedon formicaeformis (assembly GCA_945859745.1). NCBI lineage: Eukaryota > Metazoa > Arthropoda > Insecta > Lepidoptera > Sesiidae > Synanthedon > Synanthedon formicaeformis. The sequence goes on along the minus strand of OX243968.1, from coordinate 11,123,370 downwards.
GAAAGTAGACAGGGCACACTCAGTTTCGCAGTCATTTTGGCAGTAGCAACACGCCCTTACAGGGGATCACCTTGAAATTACAGAGTGGGTGCTGTTGTGTTTCGGTGAGTGAGTAAGGGATGCTAGAATCTATTTTTCTGGCTACCGTCCGAGTAGCCAACTACTACCAAGTGGATCACTAGGATCTCTTTCGACTTCAACATAAAAAAAGATAATTATCGCCCTCATTCACTGGTTCATTTCTATCCTACACATACCGTTTTACAAAGAGATCGATTCAACATAAAGGAGCCGCAATGTAATGTTTGTGCGGTGCCCTGAACTTGTGTCTTGTTAAAACGTTTAACACCAACTGTATATAAAGCGGGAACAGAGAGCAAATACCAACTGGAAACAAACACTAGTTGCTAATCCTCTTAGTCTCACACACGCATACCCCCGCACATGTACGCTACGCTATGTAACCATAGGCACGCCTAAATGTACAGCATACAATTATTTCTGCGGTATTACTGGCATCACTTTTGCTTATTCTTTATTTCACTTTGTTTTTTGCATAAGGACAGGTTCTCAAAAAGATAGATTCTCAAAGACAGATTTTTATGTAAAGAACATTGGCTACGGTTGGTGCCAGCCTTAGTGGGGTAAAAGATAAGGGATAAATAGGCTCTGGCATCCCTTACTTACTCACCGAAACACAAGTCTTGCTTTTATTTCACGGTTGTGTCTTGTAAGAGGCAAGTCAACAGCGCCAAACGTGTTGTGATAGAAAAAAAAACAGTGCTAAATTAGTTACCAATTATTTGTGGTATCCTCTAGTGAAATTAACCACCCCAAGAGTAAATAATAATAATAAATTATAAAAATGTTTATTTACAGTTGGAAAAAATCGTTTTTACATTACCATGATTGAAGGCTCCTTTTAAGTGAAAGCCTGTGCCAGGAGACTCCGAAATGAGTAAAGAATGCCAAAGCCTTAGTTTCTTTCTCCGGTGTTGCATATATTAATATATTATGACAGTAGCCACTTACCATCAAGCCGTTTGTGTTTCTTAAAGTTAATAAGTCTGTCGTTTTAAGTCATTATGTTTATCATAAAAAAAACGCTCCTCACCATAAAAGAAAGTGGATAAAGTAATATTATTGGGAAGAGCATAAACATGAAAATTCGGCTTTTAAAGACATTTAGTAAAACTTTTGTTTTTTTAGAAACTTTGAAAACATTATCCCATGTAAATAAATGTTAGTAGAGAGCATATAACTAATAAATAATTCTAGTCGGTCGGTGGTGTCTTTGTCTAAATCTAAATTAACCACAAAGTTTATAAACACAAACTATCGAGGAACAAGAGTGGGACGGAGCGTGGAGGAAATTGGGTCCGGGGAAGGCAGAGAGGGGGGCGTAATAAATGTCACCAATTTAAACTTGAGACTAATTCCTCGAAAAGATTGTATGTTCGCCAACCAGTTGCTCAAGCTTCTTGGAGGTGTAAGCCGATATTGGTGCGCGAATTTGCGATTTCTCTGGTAAGCCTTATAATAGATTTAAAGGCAATCAAGATCTGACACTATACATCGATTAAAAAGAAATCTTTGAAAAATATAAAATGATGCACCGTCGGAATGCTACTGGGGAATGCTATTTTATTCTCTTCATTTAAAAAGTATATTTATTTTTGGAAAAATAATTACATTAAAGATTAACTTGAATTTAAATAAAATTAATTTAAATTTAAATTGGAAAATACTGCACTTGTCTATGAAATAATTAAATCAACAGAATAGATACTATGTATTCATGTGTCGATTGTATGACCCCCATATGATACCCCAATGAAATTAAAGCCACGAGAGCCAAGATTGCTGGCTGGCAGCCCAATGAAGATTGATGTGGGCCACCGTTTCCATACTAGATTCATTTACGCAATATGTTTTTAACTTAACTTACAATATGTAACAATTTGTATCAATACAAATAATAAATCTGTAAGGGTTGGTCATGGAGTAAGTTACTTTGTTTTCAGAGATATCGTGTTTATAGGCTCTATACATGATACTGAAACTAAATTGACCATTTTTAGAATTTTTTTTCTGTATGTAAGTATGTATGTTCCTCCATAACTCTTAAACGAATTAACTGATTTTCATAAAACTTGGTAGATAAACATTTAGACGTACAGGACACAGGATAGGCTACTTTCTCTTTTTCAACGCGGATGAAGTCGCGGGCGTCAGCTAGTATTACAATATACACATTGTTAAGCCTCGACTCCAGACGCGAAAACGGGGTGTTTTGAGTTTGACGTGTGTTTGTGTATCTGTCTGTGGAATCATAGAACCTAAATTTTGATTTTGATCAGGTTTTTTTTGTTTGAAAGCTTACATCGTGATCGAGATGGTTCTTAGCTATAATTTATGAAGATATGTTCATGCGTTTAAAGAAGATCATCCCACTTCCCATTTGAGGAACGGATATTATCACTAACTTTCACAGGTTTGACGGTCGTGAAATTTGGTATACTGTTACTTCGGCGGTATTTCCATGACATGGTAATCTTTACCTGTCTTACTTGACAGCATCAAGTAGTCTGCGGAAAAGCCAACTCTTCAGCAACTAACAGCGTGCTTGGACTCAGTAGAATTTCGGAGGTTAGTCTATAATTTTAATTATAGCTTGTGTTATTAGTTATCCGTCTAATAAAAACACAATATGAGGAAGTCTCTTCAGGATCACAACACCCCATGACCCGTTTCCAGTGGACAAGTAGCGTCATTGTCATTAAAGTATTATTTCCATAAACAATGGAATCGAAGCGAAGCGCACTCGACTGGTAATTCTGCGAAAAAGTATACACAGGTTCGACGTCAATCTATATTTGTCGCAATCGTATATTTGTTACAGTTCAGTTCATGAAAAAATATATATTTATAACAAACTTATTTAAGCATTAAGTGAGAAAAAAGACGTTATTTGATTATTAATGTAAGCTATAGGAGATGGCCAGGGCACACTTGGTTCTTCAGTCAATATTACAGTTCGGGTAACTCGTAACATAGCCCCTTCCAGAAGACCACAATGAAATAATGAACAGAAAAAGGTATAAGAAATGAAGCCTTTCACAGGAATTTGCTAATAAATGGCTCAAAAGAAATTGCCATTGAAACACTTGCTCATCAGTTTGTGAAACTATGATCTATGATGTATGATAATACTAATAACTTTATATGCATAAGAATATGAGTAGAACAATGGTTTCGAATAAAATACAATATATAATACATAGACCTATGTGTACGTCTTAAATACTCGTACCACGTAATTTTTTATGTTCATGTTAATTCATGTATTAATCATGTTCTTATACAGTATACATAATGAATTGAAATAACTTTGAGAATCGTGTTCCTAAAAAAAACTCGAGTCTATAGTTTTGGTATTTTTTTGTGGGCTATAATCTAAGTTATTGATCGAAATATCCAATACAATAGACCAGGTTGCCCTATCCAAAAATGATCGACAAGTCATGTTTGTAAACATTAAACTGTGTTTAAATGCTTTGATTTAACCGTCAGTTTAATCGCACCGTAGTGCAACTACGGGATAAATGTGAATCAGCTCTTTGTGAAAATTGTAATTACAAATTAAGAGGGAAGAATAGTACGTACTCGTCCATACAAAAAGATAATTTATTTTTCCACTTCTAAATATTTTGCAGTCTCCATGATTTGTTTGTATGTTATTTCCTTTTTTCAAAATTTGCAATAGATTCAAACTTATAGGTACCACAAATAACTTAATTTTTGTGGTTTTGGATTTTTGTTAAAATCAAAGTGATTTGTTAAGATTTAGTTAGTTATACTATCCTATTAAAATGCAGATCAGAAATCATAGCTATAATTTAGTGAGAAACAATAGTTTAGGTAGTAGACTGAATACCGGAGCGAGTCGACTTTAATCAATAAAAAGTCCTCCTTCCCCTTTTTTTGTCCTCGAGTGTATTTGACAAGTGGCGTCCCCCGAGCGATCTGCCAATTGGATTTGAAGCCATGTTCACAGAGTTTTACATATTTTTGCAATAACGAAATTATATTTGTTTTTTATTTTCGTGTTTTCGTTTCACTGTAACGAATTCTGATCGACAAATTAATTTAGAAGTAGTTCAGATTACAGATGACCCAGTGCTACTTTCAGGAGTTAGACAGACAGATAGGTGCTCGAAGGGCTGAGATATTGGACTTATGCATGGATCTGCCAATAATCATATACTAGTTTACTAAGTAAATTGAAATTTCAATAAATTTTGAAATATGGTCAAAATAGAGATAGTAATTGTTAAATGTAGCTGAAACGAATTAACTTTAATAATAATGATCTCTCAGTCCCATTCAAGTTGCCCTGGAATATCATTAATTAGTCGAAATAGGCGTTAGTTTTTCCGTTAACTTTTTCTATACTAACGGAATCTGATACGAATTTCATTATGTTTTTTTTGGCGCTTAGAATAAAGGATAAGGAAAGGAATAAGGGTGAGTAGCTATTAAAGGAATCATGGACACATAGTCTTCAGATCAGGCTACAATAATACAAGCAGTTTCATGGGTGCTGAAAATACGCTTAAGCATACAGGTATAATTCCAACAAGTAGGTAGGTACCTAATATTCACTCTACGCAGTTAAGGTATTAGAAAGGATAATTCTAAAACAATGATGGGGAAGCATTTGATTGGCTGTTGTTCATCGCGCGAATACTATTACAGGCTCAGGTTAACGTGCATGTGTGGCCATGTAGTGTAATGAAAATATAATAGAAAGCAGTCCAACGACCGACCGCATGAAACACATCGGCTAATTGTGTACCTAAAATGGGACAGGTGGTGTGTAATGTCTAATTGTGATGTGGTCTGTGACCACATGGCGACATGTCTCGTCAGCCGGCTCCGTCCGTTTGCGGTCGCATCGCGCGTGTTTAGGGGTTTCCGTGACAGGACATGTAACGAACCGAATTATTCGATTCGCTTTATTAGGGACCTCTGCTCTTATGCTATTGTCGCCTCTATGCGGAATCTAATTATATTAGTGAAGGATTATCACTACTCACTACATAGTATAAAACAAAGTAACTTCCCGTATTTCTGTCCCTATGTATGCTAAGATCTTTAAAACCACGCAACGGATTTAGTTGCGTTTTTATTTATAGATAGAGTGATTTGAGAGGAAGGTTTTAGTATATAATTTTCAACGCGGGTGAAGTCGCGGGCACCAGTTAGTAACATTATATAATCGGAATACAGAGCGAACAAAATTCATTTTATTGTTTGTATTGGTTTACTGGTTACTCTATTGTCATAGACCACCTATCTATCCACCTATCCACCTTGTCAGGTGGATGATAAAATCTATATTTTGAAATCACCTCACAGGTATAGGATAAGAACAAGTCGATAGAGGATCTGATATCCAAATATTACGCACACAGTGTTATTTCACGCTGGTTGATAAAATTTTAAAATCAACTTGCTTGGGCACTGTTGCTAGGTTTGATAGCTTAAAAGGGGCCAAAATAACAAGGAAAATGATTACATAGAAAAAGGAAACATAATCAAGAAAATGATTATACCTATTATGATTATGTTTCATTATCTGTAAAGCGTTTTAAGCTAAAATGTAATTACTTATTTAGGAACTAATTTTCTTGCCTGATATGTTTCTGATATTTAATATATCAGACATCACATCACATACTTGGCTAAATATAGGAACTATTTATGTCACATTTCTACTTCACGATTCAAGTGAATTAGTCAAAATATTAAATTTAGAATATGCTGATCCACTTATTGTCCCTTGCGACACCTTTACGAAACGTAGTGGTAATAAAAACAGTTTCTATACATTATTGGATTAAGGCCGGTATAGATAAAAAGTGCGAAAATGAAGATATATTTATACATGGTTACATAGTAAGAAGAGTATAATATTAGTTGTAGTTATCGAGGATTTTGGGGTGACACGTTCTCTGCGCCATCGAACCGCCGCGCCCGATTGGCTCCAACCGCGACTGTACTGTACCTAACGGTTATTGTGCTCATAAAGCGTTTTCATGCACCCCCCACATTACCACTCTCATAATGAACAATCTCTAATGGCTCAATAATTTCATTCGGTTATTACCAACGCCCACATTCAAACTGTTCATTGAATTTGTGACTCATTTGTTGTAATGGAGTTAGTTCCCTCGTTTTACCAAATTTGCCGCCTCACAGAGAAACGCTCAAAGAGGAGCCTCCGGAATAGATTAGTTCAAATGGATTACGAAAGGTTCACAGTTTCTCTGTGCTCGTACTATTAAGTGATAAATGTTCAAGTGTGATTTTTATAGAATAAAATGGAAAATACACTGAACGATAAATGTCTTTTCTGGTGTCGAAAAAAACGTGTATGCAAAATTTCATGGTGATCGGTCAGTAGTTTTTGCGTGAAAGCTTAACAAAGAAACAAACTCACATTCACATTTATAATATTAGTAAGGATAAGGATAAGGATACGTACGTACAGGTCATATGTGGATTTCGTTTTTGATTTATTTTGACACTTTCATGTATGTAATCTTCCCTGTAATATTCCAAATGTTGTGTTTAGAGAACTTAATACTTAATGAATACATAATTCATAGGGTTTTCTAAATATAATTATTTTGATACATAATAAATGCCGTCTTAATTTAAAATACAAAAAATAATATAATGTCTATATAAACCTTGTGTTTTAAATGATGGAAATAATGAATATTCGTAAAGCGCACCTGGACCACACCCGATGGAGATTATAGTTGGTGGTTTGGGTATCGAACATATATCGTGTTTGGGTAACTCAGTTTGCACAACTGCTCTAAGGATGCTACAGTAAGACGAACTCCATTAATTAGTGTTATGTTACTTTGTTTGTTTCCGGTAATATTCAAGTACCTACTATCTTCAAATACCAATTAATATATACTCACCGAGCGATACATGGAAATACATGGGATTAATTTTATTGTTAAGCCTCCATTTCTGATAGAGTACGAATTACTATCTAAAAAGGTTTGCCTTTTAACATTTTTTTTTCTGTCTATTTGCCATTTGGCAAAGGTTTTTCCATTTTTTTTAACATAAGCACGGTGAGCTATAGTCCTATGTTATATAAAATGTCTATATATAAGCGTGTTTATATAACTTTAAAATAATTTTGACTGTATTGCGTGTATGACCAACACAGAAAATGACCTAGTCAGAAAGTGACGTCCAAAGAAAGTGACTTTCCAAGAAAGAAGATCGCCTAAGCCCATTTTTGTGCAGTGTCTGGGAAAATTGGTGCGATGTGTGTCAACAGTCAATATTAGAACCACACAGCGACTGGATATCCCGATAATCCGAGCGTACGGTGGCCCGGATATTGGCCGCGTCCATCCTTTCCTCGTATATTTAACCGCTGAACTGGCGATAGCATGCTAATTGCGATAGGACGCACCTAAAGTTAAGAGACACGATATTATTGCGATGCTGACCTATCTCACGCATCAGTGATAAAGACCCCTCACACAACTATATTTGTGAAAGTCCAAAAATAGAATAAAAATACTTATAATCCAGGACTAAATAATGTGTAATGGTTATAAGGGGCACTGCCGTTCCACAATCACCCTATGGCCACCATCTATAGATTGTAATAATACTCTCTAGTGGGTAAATAATTGAAACGCATAATTGTTTTTCTGTATAGGGTTATCATTTACAAGTATTTGACAATTCCAGTTAAAAAATTTAATGACGAATGCATCGTTCCTCTGAATATAGGCCAGTTTAACATAATCTATTTGTGTTTAGTTTGTGTTTGCAGCGAGCGGTCAGCGCGAGTTTGCTGCTGATAACGGTGTCACCCTCATTATCAGTTCAATAATGTGTCACGTAAACTTAACAATGCTATCAAATTATTTGGTAAAACTGTTTGCGTTCTAGTCCCTCCAGTGAAAAACAAAAAAACAAATCAGATATTATAATAATTTTTGTAGTGGCACCTAATTGAGCCAATGTTTCTGAATCGAAAGGATGCTTAATACGAACAACAACGAAATGAGAAAATGTAAAAGGAAATCCCAAGAAAAGTAAATCGAGAAAAAAACAATAGGTTAGTTGTGGAAAAAGGATGAAATAAGAGAAAGATTTATTTCGTGAGTGGAATAAAGGCAAAGTAAACACGTAGCGCGTTGAATATAAAACAGTTCGTCTCAGTGGAGGGGAGCATTATTGCATCCCCACCACCTATACACAATTACTATCCACTCATCCACTTTTTATGACAAAGTGTTGCAGTCAGGTTAACAGTTCACTTTATGGGAAAAATACTGGCAACACAGTCGAGATGGGAGTGCGTTACGACCTAGATACTACAGAAGGTATAGAAAAGTTTTTTTTTTAAACGATACACACCAATTTTATAATTATTGTATGGCCTCCAAAGTAAGTATGATTGTGCTAGTGTTATGGGCTAACCACACAACGTACAGGGCCTAAACACTGCACACTCAGATTAGAGCCAACTTAGAAAAGTTCATAAACAAAGTTGGCGCTGCCAGGAATCAAACCTGATACTCCTAAGTTAGAGCTTTAAGGCAAGCATCCTAAACACTCATTAAATGATCAAGAAAACACACCCCTTACATATTTTTCCTTGACAAAAACTAATAGATTTAAACTATATGTTTATTTAAAGATACGAGCATTTAGGTGAGCAGCAGTTTAGGTGCCTTTGTGACGAAACAACTATAAGTAATTTCTTAAGACAATAAAAGATTATAATTAAATAAAAATAGTGGCTAAGCACACCACCGGTTACGCCATACTTAAATGCTTTCATGAGATATTAAATAACCAGACGGTATATATAGTCACAACACAGTACATCGATCCGTAGTCGAGGTAAAGAGGAGACGTGAAGTGTTTCGAGTTATTAGTTACCGATAATATTATAATATGTTCATAAACCATCGTGAGCTTTATTACACGAGTTTATTAGGCTGGCTCTACACGATGCGGTACTTCAACGCCCATGCAACAGCCTGACATTAGCATCCAATACCCAATTTGCAATTCACAGAAAAAAAATTATGTTCCATCAAAATACAGATTGCGAATCAGCAGCAGTATTTCATAGACTTTTTACTAAAACCCAATAAATTCGACAATTTACACAGAAAAAGCTAACTTAACTAATAACAAAGAAATTTTCGTCGCCAAGAAACAAAGTCTATGACTTTTATAATATTTGTTTATTCAATATATTATCAACAACATAACTACAGCACTATTAATTTGGACAAAACATATTAACACAGAATATATAAAACTATAGGTATTTTTTTATATTAACATATAAAATAAATTAAGTTACTCAATAAAATGATATAAAACGCTCAGAACTAATTGTGTGTGTGTTGCTGCTGGTTTGTTTTTATGAGTGAGTCAGTGAGTGTTAACAACATATCATAAAAGTTGTATCTATGTGTGATAAATCTGAAATAATTGGTATCCTGATATCAAACAGCCGAGTTGATACTCCGAAGTCTAGCTTCGTATAGACAGTTTCTACTGTGTGAGCGATGAAAAACCGCGCCGTGAATAGTCAGCCTAATACCGCACCATCCAGTAGAGCTACTCTCGCGAACTTCCCGCAACTTGCCGCGACACTAATGCCTTCTAATTGGTGTAATATCCCCGGAAGTTTGCTACCTTAGTTCGGGTAATGAGGAGAATGGCCCTATCTTGCAACTTCTCTAATAGTTACAAGTACACTCATTTTTTACACTCCACTGGAAATGCAAGAAACAGCCTAATGGGCGAATGTTTCTCAGTCAATATGGTTGACCTTGTTCTGAGTCTTTTCGATTCTGTTTTTGGATGACAATTATTGATAGTTTGTTCTAAAGATGAAAGAACATTATGTGAAAAGATCTGAAAAAATTTGAGAAGACTCGCAATTTTTACCGAATCGCAATGGTCTTCGGTGTTGTAATATAGCTCATAATATATAGAAACATATATAGAAGAAAACGTTTTGACCTGGGCCCTGATTCTGTAACGCCATTTCGCGATTCCTTACTTCAAAACCACGTCACTCATCAGTGGAATTGTCAAATAAATACAATAGTATACTGTGGTTTCTGTGAAATCATAACGTGCCATAGATATTTTGTCTTGGGGCATACAAAATAGAGACTTAGGAATTCCGTGAAACGACAAGGCGAGGCATTGACGTGGTTTGAAAAAAGAAAGATAAGAGTGTGGAATCGTAGTTGTCATACAGAATCAGGGCCCAGCATTGGTTACGCATTGGTGTATGGGATGAGTGGTGACATATGACCTGGTCCCCTCCACTGATCAGTACCACACACACACACACACACACACACATACACACACGCACACACCAACACACACACACACACACACACACACACACACACACATACAAACACACAAATTCACGCATATGTGTTTATATCTATGTATTTGTATATAATGTATAATATGTTTATATAATTTATAGATGTACTCGTATATTGTTATCTATTTTTTTTTAATTAGGTACTAGCACTTTTTTTTGTACATATAAATTTTAAGATGCCTAACCTTGTAATAGGCTATATAAAAATTTTAATCTATTATATGTAATTGTTAAATATTAAATGCTGTAAGGTGAGCTATTAAATAAATAAATAAATAAATATAAAAATGTAAGGTTTTTTTTTGTGTACGCTTCAAAAACTAGAATTATCGGTTTTGGTAGAATTTTAGACGAAATAACTAATGCCACCCTTGGCATCGCTTTAATTCTATAATGACCCCCAAGTGCTTCACCTGATACTATTAGGCAAAATGTCAATTCGAGGCGCTATAGTGTTAATGACCAGTTTCCCCGTTATTGCGTGGGGGGTAATGCGGCCTGGACAGGTAATAGTCGCAACACCTGCGCTCGGACATCGTTACCCACACACGTGACCAATTCCAACAGCCCGACAACTTCATTGTTCACACTATTTATTTTTTAATATCCTCTGTCACCTGTGCTGATAAAATAGTTATTAGTTAGTATACTGGGGTATACAGGCATGCTCAGTACTATCCGTACTAATATTATAAATGCCAGTTTGTAAGGATAGTTTGTTACTCTTTCACGCGAAAACTACTGAACCGATCAATATGAAATTTTGCATACACGTTGTCTGGGATACCAGAAAAGACACACGGTACCTTTCATCGTTCAACGCGGACGAAGTCGCGGGCACCAGCTAGTTTGCTATATTTTTGTCTTATTTCCAAAGCCACGATTTAAAACACCTACAACCAATGTGGTGAATATAAAACCATTTCCAAAAGAATACTAAACAACAAATAACCAATATATTCAGTAATAAACTCAAAATAACCATAGTCGTAACAAGTTATTTCAGCCCTCACTCCTAATCATTTGGTTGGTGGTGATTTGAATAAGTTTTAAGTTTGGTAAGACATTTTTTTTAAATCAGGATAAATCATGATAAAAGCAATAGCAACATCAGTTGAGGGAATTTTAAATTTCAAAATTAAATTTTGTTGTAGGTAAATATGAAACATAATTTGTGAATAATTATTCTTAAAAATATAAATTTTCTTAATTTAATATTAAGCTTGTTTTGCTTATCCAAATCAATAAACATCACAGAATACTCGTAGTATCACTTTAGGGTATATCTGCGCAAGGATGACACGCAAAATCGTGAAGCGTTTCACATTTTTTAATTTGCTTTAGTTTTATGGTGTTGTTATTGTTCTTCGTTGTTTATTGTATTTTAGATAGATTTTAATAAATATGTATAAAGTTTTCTCTGTTCAAAACCAATGTAGATACTAATTCGAGGAAAATGAAAGAAAATGTTGATTGCGCTATTACCTCTATTTATGTATGTTTCTCTTTTTTAAAATTTACTATATATTGTGTAATTGTTTGTTTTCTCAAACTTCAAGATTTAGTCAGGTAGTAAATTTGTCAGATCTGCGTTGTAACAGAAAATTCGGCAACACGAAAACCAGTTCAATAAAATAAATTACAAAATTTACCGTTAAAGGAAACGTCAATGTCACAAACACTGTTGCCATAGATTAATTTCTGTTTGTTTTTTTTCATAGATTCTTTGCGAAAACCGAAGCATAAAGACGTAATAATTACTGAGAGAAAATGAAAAGTAAAATTTTTTATTTGAAAAAAACATTTTTATACTTGCAACTAAACTAGGAAGAATAATTAGTTATTTTAGTTGTAAATTACTTGCTATGACTTTTTGTAACCTATATAAATAAGAAGAAAGTTAAAAAGAAATTTATTGCGCCCTTCCTATGTGGTAAGTTAAGCATGTTGCAATATTACTAGCTTTTGTCCGCGACTTTTTCCGCACCTATTTTCTTAGACGCTAAAACATTTAAACTTGTGTTGAAAGTCTTCTCAGCGTGGCTACAGACATATGTGTCGTTCATTGTAAAAGTGGTGTAACTCCATATTTTTAAAACCATATTTTCTTGCCTAATGGTATCACATTTAGTCATAACTTTCAATATAAAAGTGAAGTAACTCCAATAGTTGCATTAAAATCCCATAGATGAAAACAAAGAATGAATGCTTATATTTTTTTCCTACACTATAATTCGCAAAAAGCTCGTTTTTCTAAAATTCAGTTACAAGGAGATAGTTCACTTTTACAATGAACGACACATATGTTTGTCCCATTGTGTAATTATTGGAACCTATGTTTGTCCCATTGGGTAATTATTGGAACCTATGTTTGTCCCATTGGGTAATTATCAATATACTAATAATAAATCTGTAAGTGTTAGGTATTGTATGTATGTATGTTCCTCCATAACTCTTAAACGAATTAACTGATTTTCATGAAACTTGGTAGATAAACATTTGGACGTACAAGGACACAGGATAGGCTACTTTTTTCTTTTTCAACGCGGACGAAGTCGCGGGCGCCAGCCAGTTGGGACATATGCTTGTCCCATTGTGTAACCTCAGTAATAAATGAAGACAGTAAATAGAATCCACGTTGAAGAAAGGCACTGACGTGGTGCAGTGGCAACAAACAAAAATCGCTCTTTTGTATTCACCCGCACGCCTTATATTTGTTTGGAATATAATCAGTTTGACGCATCTCCTCGGGCGTTCCATAATAACGACATTTTAATTAACATTCAGCTACAGAATATTTCGTTTGTTAATCAGAGTTCACTTTATCACGAAATGAACTAAATTAAATGTACAGACAACCACTTTATTATGGCTTTTTTGGTTCAACATATTACATTTACAAGGAGATGTTCATTTTAATGATGTAGCAGCATGTTTATTTGCTCCAAGATTTTGACTGTCAGCCTGCCTACCGCCCTTTCTCATAAAATACAAAAGGTCAGTGGCTGTTGAGAGGACAGTGTAGTGTGTTAGGTGAATATGTATTACGAGTAATATTGCCTTTTAGCGTGTTATACGTATATATCCAACGAATTCGAATATACCACACATAGCAATTTTTTTATCCTTTAGCTATGCAGTGGTGTAATTAAATTTTCGATTTAGATGATAGAATTCGTTATATTTACGTCAAAACACATTTACAGACCTCAACAGAAGACTAAGTGTTTAGATCGTTGTCCAGTTGTTACAGTTTGTAAGAGGAGAAATATGGCGAAATTTCTAAAACAAATGTCCTTGGATTTATTCGGTATTTCGCGTGAGTACCGACCGCGTCGCTGACAAATTTCCGAAAGCATGTTCCAGTAAGTAGGTACATTCTGCTCCGTAATCTGTCCACAATGTTGCCTCTATTCTCTCGTTTAAGGGGACGCTTTTCATAAAATTTCTCAGAAGTACGTCTCGACAATATTTCTCATAATGCCTTTAAGTACTCACTATAAAATGTGCTCGTAAACGTCACGAATTTCTTTAGAATTCTAAGTACGAACCGAAAACGTCCGCCTCCCTTGTTCCGGCCGAGCCCAACGCATTCACTCTACAAATTATCGTTACTCTAAACTTTACTTTAACTCACAGTACTCGTGTCTACAAGTTATCTAGTTATTTTTTGGTCTGTTTTTAAATTACATTATACATGTTTATTGTATTTTCACAAGAATCCCGAAGTCCTAAACCCGGGATTTCATCCATTCTTCTCGTCTCAGTATGAGGAGTCTACCATGCTGTTTCGCCATAAGTTTGCTAGTTTCACAGTTACGAGTACATCATCCTTTCCAATCTACACATATGCTCGAGAAAGCTCACTTGCGTGCATTACAGATTGGAAACTGTGTCTGATGTTTCATATTAAGTTGTTTTTATATGTTTTTGAAAATACGTTTCCATCTACTTCTTATTTTCTTTATATTTATTAAAATGTTATGTTGGTTTGTGTATGCTTCAAAAGCTCGATAACGCATAGACCGTAGATTTTAAATCGGTTTACACACAGGGAAAGAGAGAAAACGAGGAAGATTTATATACATATATAAAAATGCACCCAGGGCGAAGCGAAGATATATTTTTAATGGTACCTACACAATAGAAGTTGGCGCGTAACTTTAATAGATACGTATCGGCTAATTTGTTACCGTAAATTTGAAGTGTAATTGTGTAATTCTAAAATGAAATCGAGTTATAATTCAGCGCGTGGGGGGTAGTGGGGGTTGGAGGGGTGCAGAGGGGAGTGGAAATGTAATTGTGTAGAGAAAGAGACAGTTGAATCCGGCAATTAGCGGCGACGACTCGAGACTAGAGACCTTTCGCGCTGACTGATAACTAAAATAACTCTCCGCTTCAATTGTTTGACAGTCACTTCAATTCGCTCCGACTGCGATCACCAAATTTAATATTGATATTAAAAAAAGGTTAACTTATGATGCTAAATTTATTTTACAATTAAGACCGTTACAGAGTTAAAATCAGTTTGGAGTGAAAATTTATGGTTCGCGGCGGCTCATAATGCCATGATGTGTTTAGTTTGCAGATAAGATATTAACGTCATATTATTTGTAGTTTTATAAACTAGATAATGGTTTAAAAATATTTTAAAATATTTGGATAATTTCTCATTAGAGCAGTTTTTAAGTAGCCCTTTTTTTTAAACTAACGGTCGACGTTCTACGCAGAAGTGAGATATTAGTAAAATTATATCTGAAAAACTTATAAAAATATTGATTTTCTTAAAATTCATATAATTTATTACATAATAGTTGTAAAAAATATACGATTTCTGTAAATTTTCATTCAAGAAAAGTATAATCAAAAGTGTCACTTTTAGTAATTTTTCGTGATATTAAACGTCTTATTTTAGGGTCAAATTTGAGATATTTCTGTATTTTCTTCGACCTCGTATGTGGTCATTTATGTTCTAAAACATTGATTCATATTTTTTTAATATTTTGTACATTTATCTGCGTAGGCCGTCGACCGCTAGTTTGAAAAAGGGCTGTTTAAAAACTGTTCTAAGAAGAATTCATTTTAAAATATTCTTTAGCCATGTACTACATTAAAAAACTACAAATAATATAACGTTAACATCTTATCTGCAAACTAAACATCTGAAACTACTGAAAATCATAAATTTTCACTTCAACGTGATTCTGATTCTGTAACGCTCTTAACTTATTTTATTAAAAGTAAAATCCAGTTAAAGATGGAACACTTTTTCTTGAGTACTTTTAAATTGATATTAAAAAAGGTCAATTTATGAGTTATGATGCTAAATTTATTTTACAATTAACTTATTTTATTAGAAGTAAAATCCAGTTAAAGATAGAACACTTTTTCTTGAATACTTTTAAGAAGAGATCGTTTTCAGTGTCGTCCTAACTTACGCAAACGTTAGACCAGTTAGATGTCTAATGCACGATATACAAATTTAGGCTTTGTACAGTATGAAAGAAGCCAAATGCTACCTACATAATAATATATGTATATAGAACAGATGCTATAACCATAAGGTGTAACATTTTTAAGTATTGTTATTAAATTAAAAGGGAAAATATAAAAGTTTTTATAGCGACCCTTTGTTTTTTTTCGTTTCATTTTATGGTTATCTACTAACACAAGCAATCAAAATATTTATTTAACAATAAGGTTTTTCCAAGATATTCTTATGATCGTCATTATAAATTAAATTTTACCAGGGTTTCGAAAAAAAGCCAAGATGATGATGATGATTCTGAGAAGAAACCCCGAAAGAAACAAAGGGTACCATACCTTTTGTAATTTTTATTAAATATCAATGAAGACTTCTTACACTTATTGACGTTATATGGAGGTATTAATTGTTTGTTTAATTTATTAAAATTCTAAACAACTGTGTAAAATACACCGCAAACATGACGTATATTGAGTTATGTTATAGTACGCTTTAAATTCGTTGTTCTGCATTGCAAATGAATCGGTAAGTA
The DNA here is from genome assembly GCA_945859745.1 of Synanthedon formicaeformis. NCBI lineage: Eukaryota > Metazoa > Arthropoda > Insecta > Lepidoptera > Sesiidae > Synanthedon > Synanthedon formicaeformis. The sequence continues at coordinate 11,106,870 of OX243968.1, read as the reverse complement.
CGCCTACAAACAATTGTTGTGGAATCGCTACAAGAAAGTTTGAGAACAATTTAAACAAAAGTGTTATAAAATTATAAACGTTTGGCTTTCGTTCCCACCGTCATCCGCCCGCCGTACTTCCGGAATTCTAATTAAATATTAACAATTTCAATAATGCCAACGGAATCCTGTTTACACTCAGCTCTAATTAAAAAACAAAAACTTCCCAACGAGGCCCATAAATATACACATCGACTCGACGACCTATAATGATGTTAAGGCTCTTCAGCATTTTATAAATTTAAATTCGGCATGAAATAAAAAAATATATAAAAGTATAAAAGGCTGACAATTGTAAAATTTATTGTAGTGATTATTCGAAAATTGGAAATTATAAAAAGAGCATCTGTTGAATTTTTGGCCCCAGATCAGCTTTCCATAGCGGTGGTAAGCCAATGTAAATTCTTGGAAAATTTTCACCATTGCAAATGACTGGAGTTTTTTATTTAGAATATTTGATTTAAAAATTAAAAAAAATATGTAAATTAATTAACAATACAAATTGAGGAGGTTGATAAAGACGTAACTGATAAATAAATTATGGTATAAACGGTTATTTCAATATATAATATTTTATTTGTATTTATAAAACAGTATGGCCACTTAATCGGCGACTGAAGAACTTTTTCCTTATATTTAAAAGAACTTAAAAATATTAGATCTTACTTTACAGGTACGTTCTTTTATTTCAAGTTCCATATATTATAATAAAAGTCGAACTTACTGTTTTGTGTATGGTCTAGTCTAGACTTTAGACTCTCCAATACGACGTAGACTGGTGCTACGGCGGCGTAGACTTTCGCTACGACGTAGGCAGACAGCTACGACGTAGGAAGGCCGCTGCGATTTCATGACTCGTCTTCGATCCAAGATTGCTCTCAAAACTATACTTACCTCGATGGTTGCCTCAACGACTTTGGTTATAGCGTTGTATAGAAATATGCATCTATTATTATATTTAACAGTAATAAATAATATTTAACAGATAATTGATATTTCAAATGATACAATTTTTAATGAATAATTAGACACAAAATTTGTAAAACGTCAAAAGTTGAATAAAAAAACTTAGCTGAAAAAAATAAACAAGAAATTCACTTTCGATTTCAAATTGAAAGTAGACAGGAATTGAAAATTGATTTAGGAGCAATGAAATAAGGGAGGCGAATCGCTGGTTCGGTGGCTCGGCGAAGTGATGGCCACCTGACGCGCTAATGCCGCTTGATGGATGAGTCCCGAAGGATTATGGCCCTCCCAGGAAAAAACACATGCTACCACTGCCACTCGCCTCCCGCCAGTACAGCCATGCCTCTGTTTACCTTCATTCTGCCCGACCACTATGCTCTCCTAACTTCATGTAACATCAGAACAAAGAACTTTAATAGCAACAGGATTTTCTCGTGTATTTTAAAGAATAATAAAACTATAATACTAATTATCATACCATTTATACATAGGTACCATCAAAAAAACATGTTTTTTTAAACAATCTATATAACTTGAAGATTTATCTAGACTAATGGCCCCGAAACTACTGGACCGATTTAAAAAAACTTTCACTGTTATCAGCGAGTAACATTCATAGAGTAAAATTTACTCTATGGCTATATTTTATAAAGTTACGCGGGCGAAACCGCGTCCAACAGCTAGTATTAGTATACACAGGCGTAGTTGTTGCAATAATATATGTAAGTTTATTCTACATTCGTATGAACGAATCTCGTGTTCACACGCACTTTCGTCGTGTCGCTTCCTTGCTTAAAAAAAATTCATGCTTTAAAAATAAAATGAAGGCTCCATTTTAACAACATTCCCGTAAAAACGGCTTCAACAAGCCTTAGCAAAGCTCGTTAAGCTACTTTGAATTGTTGATTCGCACACTTTCTTCTGGTTTTAAATGTTCCCTTGTTATTATTTTATATATTTTAACAAATACCAAGTCCTACCGTCGACCACCGTACAGTTAACTTCGCTTCTATGTATGCTTTGAAGATTGCTCAGGTATTCTAACACACGTGAAATAGAAAATCCTAAATGTGTAAGTAACTTATTTTAGATCTTAAACGATTATAAAAATAAACAATAATTGATAATAGTGGGTTCTGAAATCGCCAACTGAGTAGCGATGATTATAAGAGTTTCTTGTAGAAACCTAATTTAAAATAAATATTTTGATTTTGATTTTACTTAAGAAAGGGCGTCGAGAAAGGACAGCACGAATGCTCTTGTGTAACGTGACGGTAACCGTTTACCATGAAGTGGTCAGCACCGAATCCCTTTAACGAGGTACAGTAATAAGCCGGTGTCACCTTCTGTCACAGTGCATTCAATAGCAAATAACGATACTTTACGAACATGAATTTCAGCTGGCATGATTCATGGTTTCACGGCCATAAGTCATCGCAGTAAATGGAGAATGCGATCATAAATTGTCGCAAATGTGATGTTTTTCGGCGCTTTATTACTTTTCAGTAAACGTGTTGTCTCGAATAACTCGACGCGACGGCTGCGTTGGGGACTTTCGCCAACTATTTCGCCATTCCGTTCTATTCCTGATTACTTTCGATATGATTCTATTCACTTACCTTAATGACTAATAAATGACCTCATCGATTCTTAATAAGAATTATTAAAACAAAAATGAGGCGTGGTTGTGTAGTGGACACGGCCATGTGTAGAAATACGTGTAATAACGTACATAATACGTGTGTAAATAACGTACGAGTAATATTTGCTTGGACCATATTATATGCATATTACATATATCTAAAGAAAACGAATATACCATATATACAAAATAAAAACTTAGATCCTATAGCTATCGAGTGATGTAATTAAATTTTGGATGTAGATGATAGATATGTATTTTATTTTATTTATTTATTAAACATCAAACTGAACATTTAACTGAATATTTAACTTGTAGCTACAATATCAAACTGTCTCAACCGATTTTGCTATCGTTCAGTTTTCTGAAGTATTCATGTCTTCAAGTCAAAATCGATTAGTTGTTCTATTGTTCAAAACTCAAAAAAACCAGATGAGAATTAAAAAAAAAGCAATGAAGCGATTTCTGTATTAAAATATCTGCGATGGTGATATGTCTCAATTAGGTGTCAATTCCACGATCGTCACTGCAATTTGGAAATGTCACAATGAGGATTCGTACAATTTGTCGAAAGTTGATGGCGCACTTGACCGCGGCTTGTGAAAAGAGTGAAAAATATCCTTTTCAGTGGCAACTCTTTTGAACGCTGGCAACATTACGGCGCCATTTTGACTCAACAAAACGGAATAATTTAATAGAGCTAGGGCGGCGTTTGAGCCACTTCCTCTCGCTTTCTCTCCTACTAACACTATAAAACCAAATGTACAAGCCTTTGTTCACGCTCGCCGGACAATATACTCATTTATAAAACAGAATTTATTTATTAATGAACTAGCTGAGTCTCGCAGTTTCACACGCCGTTTAATTAAAAACTAATCGGATTTTGTATCTCGGTTATAATCGGGTTTTTCATTTTTCTAAGGTATCTTACCTGTGTGCTTTTAAAGGGTTTCGGCATGGTGTTAAAAGCCTAAGTATAATTTTCCTTAAAAATATCTGTGTGAATTAAATAATTAAATGAATAAAATAAATCATATATTATATCATAATAAATTATAATTATAAGGATATATTGAGCAAGCAGCCGTTTGGAGGTAGAATCCACTTCCTGAGAGACCATTGTCAATTGACAGTACACTTTATTGAAGTGGAAACTTCTTTGGTAACATTGGCCACTTATTGTATAAAGAAAAAGCAGTAAACTCGCGTGATTGTCACGCTTTGATATAAATTTATAGATTTATTTACGTTAAAGCGATAGGCTATAGAAAAAATGAGAAAATAAATCCAAGTCACTTGGTTAAGAAATAATATTTCAATAGCTGGTTATTAGTATCCCACTCGATGTTGCCAGTGTTCTTAGGCGATGCGACATCGGTATTCATCAATCTCAAATTTGCCTGTCACCCTATAAATAGGTTTAAGTAAAAGACACAATATGAGACCCTATAATTAAACTGGTATTGATTGCTTCGTACAGTAAACTTAGATGTACGGTACGAATGAGACATGTAATGATCGCGGATAAAAAGCTATGTGGGGCGAAAGCGTTTCAGAGATATGGGTTCAATTCACTTGCATTACTTAGTAAGTGTCGCATGTATCACACAGGAAGGAAACTTATTATTTTACCCGGGATAGCTCCCGGTGACAAATGGCATGGAGATAAAACGTCGCCTTATTTGTAAAGATACTCCCTCATAGGGTTGCCACTTGTTAGCACTGCTTTCGCGAAATTATACTTAGGAACAGATATTAACTATATTTATTTTTTATATTTACTATTGACAGCTATTACTCGATCCGTCCGTTTGTCCATAGTGTTTAGAACAGAAGTGTTTATCTTCTTTCATATTAAAAGTGAGAGGTATCCCACACGTTGTACGTAGAGAGATTACGGCGGTTTTTGAGAAACGAAGTCAATGTTACGGTTTAAATATTGTTTTGATTTTTTTAAGTCGAATTAGAAAAGAAAAAAAAACTCATAGTAATATTTGTTTGAATCTGTAGAAATTATTTCCTTTATCATGCCTTGGTCGGCACCTTGGTTTTGATTTAATTTAAAAGCGATAGTAACCACTTACAATCAAGTACCTGTTGTCCATTTTATGTACATTCCAATATACAGTTATTCAGTAAAGATATGTTGTGGCAACCCTAGCGTCCCACGTGACGTCACGGTTCTTACTGCATTATATGGCTATTAATGTTTAGCTACCTCCGAGAGGGCCGCTGCTGGGATTCCCGGTGACATATTATGGCTGAAACAAAAACAGAGCTTATATGAATTATAAATCGAACGGAGTTATAATTGCGATGACGATAAGGTAAACAAGGTGGCGAGGTGGCGAGGTGATGGAAATATGCTCCGAGCGTGGAACTATTCCGCAGGGCATGCTCGGTGTGAGCCAACTCGAGCGCATACTTCCGGCAAGTATGCGGGGCTGTCATGTAATTATGATGCCGACCCACCACTTGCCAACACGTGTCTATCCGCTTAGGCCTCGCTTCGGATGTATGTGGAAAGTTTTACCTAGGAGCGGGGATAACTATTCCCCGAGCACAAAGTGGCTTCTATTCCTCTTGTAAAAGATACGATGGTGTCTTATGTTAGAGTTATTATTATAAATTATAACCTACTATCTAAGAACTTGTAAAATATGTGGATGCATAGCATAATAATATGTACATTATACGTACTTTTAACTAAGCAGTTTGAATATTGCCTTAATTTAATATCGAGGAACTTATAAAATTGAAGTAATTAAAGTCATATTGGACAATCCAAAATAATTACTTAGTTAAATAACAAAAGTAACGAACATCAATTAAAAATAAATTAATTTGAAATTTTGTAGGTATACTTAGATACATTATAAAGTTAAATAAAAATAGGCGATATTAAGAATGTTTTAAAAATTCAGTGATTTTTAGAATACTAGAGTGAAACCGATTATTTGGTTGTTTTATAGGTAACTAGCTGCTGCCCGCGACTTCGCCCGCGTAACTTTCTAAATTATATACTAAAACCTTCCTCGAGAACCACTATATCTATTGGTGAAAACAGCATGAAAATCGGTGCAGTAGTTTTTGAGTTTATCGCGAACAGACAGACAGACGCGGCGGAGGACTTTGTTTTATAACAATTGTAGTGATTTGTTGCATTGTGTACACACTTAATACAAAAAAAATATTTCTCATAAACAATGTGGATCCTGGGACCGTGTTTAATATTTTATAAGATACTCCAACAACATTACATTTTACAAGTAACCTCAAACATATAAAATGCACACCCAACATTTTTTACATTTTGTTAGTAACTAATTAAACTGTATGTTGAATACTTCTAAAGCTAACAGACCAAATTTATTAAATAAAGACAATAAATGCGACTATGTATTGTTTTATACTATGTATAGTGATAAATCCTGACTCATAAAGTTTATATCTAAACTCCATTCTACCAAATTTAAATAATTATGCAAAGCAAATCGTCGTTGTCAAACTAAAACCTGAAATGTGCTCTTTTTTGAGATTCCAACATTTTCACCTTAGTGAATAGTTCACTGCTTGATCTATCGTACAAAAAAACTGATAAGAACACTGTTTGTCGAACTAAGACCTCTTAATTAAATATGCTGTGAATCTGGAAAATCTGGAATCTGTTATGTATAAAATTCACTCTATTATCAACATAACTAAATATTGAATTTACACCTATAAAAGACAAATGAGTTTACGTATAACAAACCATAAGTTTTAAATAGAATACTTATTCCATTGAAAAAGTTTCAGAAAAGTTTTTGTCATAATCTCACAAGTATGCTTTTTGCAATATAGCACATTTTGGTTGAACAACAACGAAATCACTTGCACGATTTATTACGATTATTATTTCATTAATTTTTTTGTAAGTAGTGTGCCCACATAAATTTTATGTACCTACAATAAGTCTTTGTCTGTAATAAAAAGCCTGAGTAGCAATTTCTAAACGCTACAACACAAAATGTCGTAGAAGCTCCTAGCAAAGCTAGATCAAACACCTTAATGGATTCTATTTGTGTCACTCTTATATACTCGTACTTCCATTACCAATTTACCCACTTAGCACTCGTTTATATCTGTGAAATCTGTTAAACCATAGACGCACAGATCGATTGATACGATTGAGATTGTGGTACATATAGTTAATTAAAGCTCAGTATTAGCGTCAGTTTTGAGTCAGAGCCTATTTTTCCATCCCTATCCATTTCTTTATTATCTGTCCTACTAAGGTCCTACTAATAATATTTTTTTTAGCTTAATATGGTCTATAGTACCCATTATAATTTAAACCTACTGTTAGAAAGTATTGTGAATTATTTAATGACAATTTATTTTATTTCTAAAACAAAATTTTGTCCTCAAACAAATCATACATGCTGTAGAAAACCCTTAGAACCAATACTGTAAAAGTGTAAACGAAAATGTTATCATCTATACACAATATGTCAAAATTTTCTCAACTACATATATAATTATACTAGCTACACGCTCTCGGCTTCGCCCGGGTTCAATCCTATCTTTTAAATTGGCCCAAATTAAATATAATTTACAAAGTTTTATCAAAATAAACTACTGAACGGAATTTGATAAAACTTCGTAACTATGTATAATGTGGTGCAACTTAAAAGTTCATTTTGAACCCAGGCGAAGCCGGGAGCGTGTAGTATCATATAAAAATAATGAAAATTCCAAAATACCATTGAACGTTGAGTGAAATCGGATCAAATAGCAAGAGCAAATAACAATGTGGCCCTAATGACGAAACGAGGATGTAGCACTCGTAGCCACGCTAAGAAATAGAGCGTTAGGCTTCGAATGGTATCCAGAGGATGATTGTGTGAGTGAGAGCAAACACTCGAATGCGGACGACACGGCGCACGCATTAGCCGTGGGCTGTGTGAGCTGTGTGGGCTGATGTGGGCTGAGGGCCATCTACACCGAATGCACTAACCTAGTACGAGGGCCATTGCCGATTCAATATAGGCTCACATCTGAATTCACTTCACGACCAGGTGCTAATGAAAGCGTTCAGTGATTATCGTCAATGGCACTCACACATTTTATTTCTAACTAGTGTAGTATTTTCAGTATTTTTCCCATTAAAAATAGCTACGATCGTAAAATATAATATTATTATAATCGCACCTTCGGCAAGACAAGGGCATAACTGCACTTTTTGTAATTTTACAGGAGAGCCATTTAAAGTTAATTTTTTTTTGCATTTAATATCGTATTCTTCTGCTTATATTTCTTTTAAACAATTCTTCATCAAATAAAGCCCCATAGTCTTGTAAATATTTTTTAATTAAATAATGTTTTTAAGACATTTAAGCATATGTTTTAAGTTTAACTTATTTTAAAAAAAATTGTAAGTTATGCCCTTGTCTTACTGAAGGTGCGATATTATTAAAGGAAATTGTGCCTTGATTATATAAAATTATATAAAATTATATAAAACTGTAGTTGGTAATAAGCTTGCTTTATAATATTATGCTTTGTTGAAATTAACAAGGAATGTAGGTATTTTGTTAATAAATAAAAAGAAAAGATAAATTTTGTATTGAACAAGGTGTGTTAAATAAGCGATGTTTGTAGCGAAGACAATAAATCTGCCCGATAGCGACGACACCTGCTCCGAGCCATCGCTCAGCCTCATAAACGATCTCCGCTAAATATAACACAGACGCTGCCAATTCCACAAATTTTATCGATTCTAATGTACATATATCTATACTTACTAATATATAAAGCTGAAGTTTGTTTCTTTGGTTGTACGCGCTAATCTCAGAAATTACTGGTTCGAATTGAAAAAATATTTTGTGTTGGATAGTCCATTTATCAAGGAAGGCTATAGGCTATACTTAGAGAACGCGGACGAAGTTGCGAGCACCAGCTATTGTAGTATAAAGTCACTAAAATACAAATTCAATTAAATAATAGTAATTTATTTATTACTAGTTGATGCCCACGACCTCGTCCATGTTGAAAAAATAAAAAAGTGACGCCCGATAAAATATATTAATAACTAGCTGCTGCCCGCGACTTCAACCGAGTAACTTTGTAAATTATAAACCAAAACCTTTCTCGAGAACCACTCTATCCATTGGTGAAAACAGCGTGAAAATCGGCGCAGTAGTTTTTGAGTTTATCGCGAACAGACAGACGCGGCGGAGTACTTTGTCTAAACACAGAACCTAAACAAGACACGATTGAAAGTACACTGGACCGCAAAGAAAAAGGGCCGGTTAGAAAATCTGAAATATCTTCAAAAGTACCTAACCTAGCTTTATGAAATAAAGACTAAATTAAAGAATATTTGAATGTGTTTAAATAAAATTAATATTTATTTAGTTTAGCTTTAATTTAGTCTATTCCATAAAGCTAGGTCAGGTACTTTTGAAGATATTGAAGATTTTCTAACCGACCCTTTTTCTTTGCAGTCCAGTGTAGTTCAAGGATGAAAGGAAGTTCTAACAAGTAAAATTATTAAAATAATACTTCTTTGCAATAGCCGTTCTGTTTATTCACTAAGAAAACAAAAGTGTTTCGCTTGTGACATAGCCGTTTCTTTGGAGATATGGCAGCCATGCTAATCTGCATTGGACAGTCTACCTCTTCGCACAGACGAGAGGTTTGCTTTTGAAATGCGACTCATCAATTTTATTAGATAAGTTTTAGCAAGTCCCGCAATCGCCAGTGGGATTTGGCTCAGTCCCTGTCGCTTGACAATGTACTCCACTCAGATTGGCTCATCGCGATGTTTATTTGACTGCCTCGCAAAGTGTTTCAGTTAAGCAACTTTTTATGTTGTATTAAAACAGTTTCTATTGGTTAAGTTGGATTAAGTTCCTTGTTGTTTTCCCTACTCACTGAGAATTAATATTATGTAACAAGATGATTAGTTGTGTCAGATATTAGGGGGAGGAAATGTTACAATATAAGACGTGAAAGGAAGTCGGCAAATAGGAATGTAGACCTACTAATAAACTAAATACAGTTTATAAATTGATACTTTTTTATTTATTTATTTTATTTATATTAGTCAAACATATAATATCTCGAAATTGTATGTTTGACTACAATTGACTACAATGTTGACTAAACTTTATAACAGCTGAATCAATTTTGAAGATATTATAATTGATATTAGGTAGAAGATTAATCACAGAAGAGTCTAAACTACTCCTAATCTTGTAAATATTTGAGATTTTTACAGATTTTTTTTTATGAACTCGTGAATAACAGCACCTTACTAAATATTATAAGTGTGACGACAAGTGTAATGTACGTCTATCAATTACCAGATATATACTGAAAATATTTTGATAAAATCTACTATTTAAAATTGTAACTTTAAAGACACAAATGTAAAAATATATCAACATATACTCGTACTTGTGCAAAATAACAATAATTATTTTTTAAATTTCATATTAAAATTACGAATATTAAAAATAGGTTTTAAAGAAAAGTCCATTGAACCATTAATACTCGTAATGCAAACAGTTTTGTTTCCATGGCGTCAATTTAAATAAAAAAATGGAGAATGAATTTTTTTTATGACATTTGCGACTGCGTGAATGTGATTCTAAAAATAAAATCGCAATTTGTAATACGCGTCGTACCTTCGCTTTTTGTAAGAGGATGAAGATGGCGTAAATGTTAATATTTCAATTTATTGTGAAACACAATACTCGAAGGTTGAAGAAGTCGACGAATGTAACGTCCCGAAACGAAGCTAATTATCGACAACATAACGTAATCCCGAAATTGCGCCGAAGCGGGACTGTGTCACGTTCTGTTATTTGTGATGTACCTATTGCAAAAAGAGACTCGCACAGGATAGAGAGTGCTTAGTTGAACTAGTATTTTCACAAATTTTATCCTCGTAAATCACAAGAATGTAAGTGGAATGGCTTCGATCCCTTGTCATTCACAGAACAGTTTTCATGAGATTGTACAAACTAAATTTTTTTTTTAATTTACATTTTTAAGTTATGTTAATTTATTTCATTAACCGCAAATATCTTATAACAGCAATTATAACAGCAACGCCTAATATTATATACCGTGGAACAGGGTTACTTTGATCAATTTTGAAATTAAAATAGCTCTACCTACTTCTTTAAATATAGGCGCAAAAAAAAATTATCATCAACTTCTGTTTGTCTTTCTATCGTCTAAATATGGTTTTATTATATTCAAAAATAAGCTCAAAAAATTAAACAAAAAGCGTGATCAAAGTTAAACTACGATTGGGGTTACTTTGATAGCCCTACTTTTTTTTAACGAAAATCTATAGTAACTCCCATTAGGTTATTATTATGGTACATTACAATGGTACAGTAAACAAAATAATTATGGTGTATACCAAAAAATACTTGAATTAAATGGAACAGAGAATGATAATCAGTGATGCCAACCGTCGAAAAAAAAACTTGGCGCTGCGTTCAGATACCGAAAAATTTCATTTAAAAACAAAATAAAGTTTTTATCAATTAAGCAGACAGAAATAGCTACTAGCAGATTATAATAATAATAATAACCCCGTTCCACGGTATTAATTGTCTACATGGATGATAACATTTTTTGTTAGAATTTCTGGAGATGGGCACTTATGGATGTGATGTGTGGATAAATTGCCCCCATTTCAAAGACATTATGTTTCGTATGGAATAGAGATTAAGTTTTGTATTGTGAAAGCCTTATTTGTAACGTGCTCTGTTATAACCGAACGCGTATATTAATCTCTGCAACACTAACTGATTAATGTTGAACATAAGTTGTTTTGGATCCAGTTAGGATCCTATTTTCGTTTGTCTCTGGGGGTGAAGGATGCGAAGGGGGTAAACAGACAACCAACTAATCCTCGCTGATGGATCACTGGCCCCAAATCCGTTTTTGTGCAGATGCGAATAAACTGTATGTCCAACCTTTCTTATGTTGCTCGTCATTTGTAACAGCTGACTTCACATTTTCAGGTGGCGCATACACTTTTTCCCTAATTCTTCTAACATTTTTTGCTAAGAGTTAAATTTCACAGTTTGATGTTGATAAATTACACTAAAACTGAAGACGTGGCAATTGAATTGGCAATTGGGTACTTACGCGCCGCTTAAGCACTAAGGTTTATTAAAGATTTACATCATAGTGGTATATTTAGTAGTGCTTACTGCTTTTAGCAAAATTTGGCTGACCGTTTCGGGGCCTATCCCCTCATAGTCTATTATCCTGCATCCTGCTAATGTCTTTTGTATTAGACATTATACTTACCATCGAGCGAGCGGATCGTCGTCGCCCTGCTCGTTATCAACAAAATTTTCAAAATTTTGAATTTGGCTTAAAATAATAAATACAAAATCTAATTATAAATGTAGACAAAGACAAAGCGTTCCAGGACAATCGATGGAAAACTGTTTTCGCCTCACCCCTGTGCACCACTTATCCGTTTGTGGAGTGACGAGAACTCGTCACGTTCGCTGGCGTCCTCGGACGGAGGCGGAATGTGTGTCAACGAGCTTTTACTCGCTTCCGATGTGTATACTATATCTTGTAAATAGTTTCCTCAGCGTCCGTATGAGCGTTATTATTTTTTGCAACTACCCGCTTTGGCATGGACGCGGCTCTTAGGCATTTTATTTAGCTTGTTGTCAGCGTTTTGTCTGTTACATGTTGCGGCACATATTCACAATGTACCGTATGGTTGATTTAGTGTTCCCATTTATTTTTATTGTTTTTACATTCCTTGCACGAGGAAATTTTAACTGACCCTAAAACTGTTGTAAGGACACAGTATTTATTTATTTATACTGTGTCCTAATATTTTTGATAAAGGGCAACCCACTGTTCTGATGGGTAGCGGTAGCTTTGCGTAGCGGTGGGGGTTTGGATATAAATTTGTGAGCCGCTGCGCACAAGCCCTCTTTTTCCTTTGGTGAAAATCATCTTGTGTATTGCTGAACAGGAGACCGGTTGTATTTTTTTTTACCTATAATATTAACGCTCGCCTATTAATGTCAAATAATCTTTAATTCAACCCTTAGCATATTGGTGATTATTTTTCTTCAATGTAAAATTGTAAAGCGATAATATGATCCCAAATAATAAATGTGATTTTGCATAAATCTATTGGAAATTGTTTCATTGAAGACTGTTCGTTCACCCACATCCTTTTACTATGGTGTTTGGGTTGCCATATTCGACAGAAAGGGTTCCGGAAGCTCACTGGAGCTCTTTTTACCGGCACATCAAACTCAGTACGACTGTACAACGAAGTGGCTCATTGAGGGTAACACAGATTGCTATGTTGTTGAAAAGAGAGAAAAAAAAGGAAATTTTAAATTAGCTTTTACTCTTGTTTCATGTTTTTTTACTTAGTTTCCTTTAACATCAAGGGATAGCGTTACAAATTGCATTCTGAAATTCAGAATATTGCAATGATTTAGGTACACAATTATTAATTTTTCTGATAATTAGTTCTAATAATTATATTGAGTAGCTTTCACAAGTCCCACAATTAGGTAAAACAGACAAGGCAATACCACGACGATGCACAAGATTAACGACAATGTATTTATAAATGTTCTATTCAAAATTGTACAACAGGTAAATCTGAAAATCCTCATTATATCTGAAAATCACTACTATTAATTTTATTGCAGATTTTTGAAATACCAATTTAAATAAAATATTACCAAATGAATAAAACAATTATTAAAACAATTAAGTCATTTCAATTTTATCATAATTATTATTTATGTTTACCTAATTGAAATATTTTGAGTGGGTCTTATATTAATTTTATTGGAAATGATAAATATATTCTTTAAAACTTGCATTGAATAAATTCGAAATGTAAAAAGGTATTATAGAAAAATGTGAAAAGGAAGACCAACTTGAAAGGGAATATTAATTTCCGGATCTGCCACAAATACAGATTCCGATTTTAATGGGGATGACGAAATGAACGAGCAATAGTACAGTCGGCCGCATAAGTCGATTAACACATTCAAAAGTGCAAAACAACTGAACACTCACTTACTTAATTACTTACTTACTCAAGCTTTTTACGATCGTTTGTACGTGAAGTTTATTTTCTCCCCTAGTCGTGACAACGACCATTACCATGAGTTTTCAATGACCGCACTCGCTAGCGAGACCGTAAAACGTTTATATGAAAAACTGACAACTATCAATGTCAAATTGACAATTTTCCATGTAAATATTTTACGCTCTCGTTAGCGAGTGCGGTCATTGTAAACTCATGTTAAAGTACAGTGCGCCTAGTGCGAGTTTTACTCGAACAAACTGGTCGAACGCATAAACGTCAATTTGTATAGGAATGAAGCAGCGCCACCTAGTAACTAACGTGTAGGTCTACTTCATTCCCATACAAATTGACGTTTACGCTTTCGACGCGTTTGATCGAGTAAAACTCGCACTAGGCCCTATGATAAAAAGAAAGAGACGAGCCGCTTATTATCCCGCGGATAGGGATAGTTATGATTGTCCCCAGTAATGTATTGTGCGGGATTAAACTATTAGGAGAGCATGAGAGGGTAATTTGTTTGGGTAATAGAGTAATTTGTCGAGCGGGATTGGAGTAATTTATTCACAGGTGTGTACGGGCGGAGGCTCTTTGTCGCCAAATATACAACGCTGACGATTATAAAACGTTTGTTATTAACAATGAACGTAACTTCCCCTTTCGGATAAGCCACGAGGATAACTTCGTGCGTTAAATTGATTGTGATGGCGGTGTACTTCACTCACTCTAAGTGACGGTGGCCATCAAGTAGTCCGACAGCCATGTAACTACCGGAGGACAACAAGAGTAATGGTTGACAAAAATTTATATAAATATTAGATAGAATATTTGTATTTTTGTTCGTAATGAATAAACTCAAAAACTTCGATACCGATTTAAAAAAAAATTACCCCTACAGGGCGTCCCAAGACTATGCGACATGAATGAAGGGAAAGTACCTTAAATATCGTAGTTAGGATATTTTTCTGAAAGAAGACTGTTATTTTTAAAAGTTAGTAATACTGCATTCAAAGATTTTTTAAAAATTACGTTGTCGTCGGCAATAAATAATATTCTTGAAATTTGAATCAAACATTTTATGTTATTATTATTTTTTAAGATAAGGGCTTGTTAATTTCATAACAATTAGTTTTAAGGTTTAATTTTAATATACTAATTAAGTACATACTTACTAAGTTCAAAGGGAAAAACAAAATTAATTATTTATCGGAATTTGTAATCATTAGCTGGAAACCATTTACGCTTAATTAATTTGTTGGAGTTTTGATAATAAATAGGCTTTGTGTAATTTTAAACTATTCCTTGAAGTGAAAAATTCGCCTAATGAAATTTTAGACCCTACTCATTATAACATTTAATGGTAGGTGGCTATCGAATTCTAGGAAAAAAAGCTACAATCGAAACACCACTGAACGCAAAGGATACGAGTACACTGCCATCCCGATATAGGATAAAAAGTGTGAATAAAAAATATATTTTTAAATGTTGATAGAAAATGTGTTTTTGCCTGATTTTTTCATCTTCACACATTCCTCACAGCACCATCTAGTTGCACACTAAGCAACTAATGCTTGTATTATAGACAGTGGATATACTCCATAGATTACTTTTTTTGTAAAATACATACATATTATAAATACAAACTACATATTATTGCCCCTAGGGGGATTCGAACCCGCGACCGTTTGGTTAACAGCTAGAGTTACTAGCCACTGGACCAAACGTGTGTGTGTTTAATATGTTGAATTTTGAAAATGATAAATCTGTTTATAATATCGCATTAAAGTGCATGGGGGAATATTATGCTGTAAATATACGAGCCGATACATTTCCCTGCAACAACATGCCGTGTACACACTGCTAACAATGTTGAGTGCTGATTAAGTATGGAGCGGTCGATGTGGTGAACACCAATAATGACACAACATATTCATGTACTGGAAATGTCCCCACTCACGAATAAATAACCCTCAATCCATACTATATACATACTAATAAATAAAATTAAACTGTCTTTGTAATGTCAAAATAACTGCTTATTACTAAATGTATATCAAAGTAGGTATACACGGCACAAGAAAAAAAACATTTTTTAAATTTTTGTTTAAAAAAATGTATTAATCCAGTCCAGCTAATCTCAGAAACAGCTGGCAGATATCTGATGTTATAAGGAGTAACCTAAGCCAAATAAATTAAAAAAAAAATACTAAAATTATGATAAATAAGCAGAACACATTACAGCACGCGCAGCGAAACAGGACCGGAAGTTCAAATAGTAATATTAAATTATTATTTTGTTAGCAGTTATTTTTTTTTAACGGGACAGTTTAAAAATAAATGCTTATTGGTTCAACAAAGTCTTAAAAAATAAACACAAAATTGAAAGCATGAATCTTTAATTATTAAAATGTTTGTCCTGATTATCAAGGCACAGTTAATACTAAAGTGTAAAAAGCTGAATTTTGGAACATAGCCTTATCTTAAAACGGAAGCATCCGCTAAGAAAGGATAGGACATAGGTACTTGAAAATTTCAACTCCTGAAGCGCGGGTCGGGTATAAACACGTATTATACAAAAATATTTTTATCATTTTTCACTATTATTGTACTTTTGAGTGTGTGAGAATGAGTGTTTTGTCTTGTGTACGTACCGAAATACGTTTAGGAGGGTGCTTGGCTAAATATACTATATTATATACGTAATATGTGGGACTTAAAGAGAAGACGATACTGTTTAATATTGGGTCAAAAGTGGTTCAAGTGCAAAACAGCTGATCTAACTCAAACCTCAACCACTTGGCTTTCGACTGAGAATTGCGGCTGAACTTCGGAAACCGGCACAATGCCAACTGTGCCGACTCGGCCTAATATATTATGCATATTAGTTATAAAAAGCGAACGTACAAGATCACTTTTCAACAACGGAACGAAGGAAATTCAACTTTAAATGAAGTAGTGCTGGCGATAAAACAAAGTCTCTCATCCATAGAATCCATTGTAAGAATTACACATTAGAATCAAGAGACCCAAAAAAATAACTTCATACAAATTTAATTATAATAATTATATGCAATTGACCGAATGTTCTAATCGTTATGCTTTTCACAGTGATGTGAACGCATGTGAAGACGTGGATTTGCATCATTGCTGACCTCAATTGCTCACACTTTGTTGTCGAGTGGATGCAACGCCGTCATCTTCCCAACATGTCAGGACGTACTTTTTATATAACAAACATCGATGGTAACAATATATTCACACAAGCACATCGTACGGCTGGACAGACCTCTTTTCTGTGATCGTCTCTGCTGCTCTATTTAGTCACAGAACGCTAATTCCGATTGCCTAATGTGCTTCAATAAATTCAATGCTGATATTTTAGAAAAAGTAGTAGTAGTAGAAGTACTCCTTGTTGGTGAATGATCTGAGGAGCCTTCAATAATTTTTAACTCTACGGATAACGACGCAGGGTCGCTCGTAAACGTTCGGTTTACAGGCATGTTGTAAACTCGGCCATGATTTACGACTCGTGACGCGAGTTAATCTATAAAAATATTAAGTGTACCAATCGCCTGGATGCATGTACTTTCCGCATTTGATTTCCTACAAATACAAATCCTAACGGTTTTTTAGAATTATTTAATTTCCGTTATTTATACATTTATACAAATATTATAAAGAGGAAAGATTTGGTTGTTTGTTTGAATTAAATTCCTGTAAGCAGTTCCTGTAAGCACTCCTTTACAGGAACTACCACAGATTTCGGAAATGCGCGCGGCCCCGGAATAAAGCGTGCCACGGAATTATCTAAATCGACAATTCAATCACGTGTTTCGTCACGAACAACAAGCGAGCGAACATATGCTATTGGTCCGGCAGTTGTGTGCGTGTAAGTGGGTACGTCGGGTTGGTTATCATTGTGTGCTATTTGTACGTGAGTGTGCGTAATTTTAGTGACACGGTTGTTTGTTCTAATATGCAATGCCGTATCTCTAGCGGGGCGCCCGGCCGCGCGCATTTCCAAAGATCTTTGGGAACTACCGTGTGTAATGGATGGCATCTTTTGGTTTGTTTTAAAACGCGTCGGTTACCATCTACCAAGAAAAACCATCAGCCTGCCTGCCGCAAAAAAAACTATGTATTTTGTAAGGCACTTTCGTAAAAATATTTTCCTCTAAATTCGCCCTTCCAGTTTCTCTTATTAGGAAAACTGTATCTTAAAATTAAAAGTTTTAATTTAAACTATTCCTGTTTTTGTGTCCAGTGACGTTTCTTCTTACTCCATTTCTCAATTACCGAGTGGCTTCCTGACAGCGAATCTTGAATTTGATTACAAAGTGTAGCGTCAGCCATTTGCTAGTCTACGAGAAAGTATGCGGCAAAAACTGCTGCAGCGGATAAGTAAAGAAGAAGTCTGAAGTTCTTTTTTGTGGACAACAATTTTCAGAATTTCAAAAATTTCTTTTAAGTAATATATCGACGGTCCCTACGTACACTATTGAAAATGAGAAACATGCATATTTCACTGTTTTGCTTAAATGGTCCTAATTTGATTGTATT
This sequence comes from Synanthedon formicaeformis, assembly GCA_945859745.1. Lineage (NCBI taxonomy): Eukaryota > Metazoa > Arthropoda > Insecta > Lepidoptera > Sesiidae > Synanthedon > Synanthedon formicaeformis. The sequence goes on along the minus strand of OX243968.1, from coordinate 11,088,568 downwards.
TTTACATACTTAATTAAAAACCGTGGTAATTTCGTAACGTAGTTAGCTGGTCGCTTGCCCTGTAAAAGTTTTCATGGAAAGTAACTTCAAACGTCTTTATTAAAAAATGGAACTGCAAGTTTCGATACTTTACTTAGGAACCGTCGATATATAAAGGAACTAGGGAACATAGATACATAATTTTTAAACTATTATAATACATGATTCAAAGAAGCCTTCACAAGAAACTCATTCACTCCACCGGTTTATCAATTTCTCGTTTCAAATTTAGCCACAAAGAAAATTGCTTTATATTGAAATCACAAAGAACCATTCTTAATAATATTCCAATAATTCTTGAAATCCGCTCTTATTCCAATAATTCTTAACTTTATAAGTTTATCCAACTTTTCGAAAGCAGACAGGAAAAATCGAACCTTTTTTTATTTACTGGAAATACTAGAAAAGCATCAATTTTGTACACGAATGAATACTAGGAATGACGGAGGTGATATATTGATACAAAGGCATTAGTCTGATGTTGACTTTGATAGCAACCCGTCTCCCGAAGCGAGGGAGGATTATTAACTTAATTACTGTGCGAGTAAAGTAAACATCGGGTTTCTCCGAAGACTGCCGATTACTTGAACTAGTATTTAGCTTGTCCCAAACTTGTTCCCAACTTGCGCTTACACCGACTCTTACTAATTTAATTTTTTCCTTCCTTCCCCGAATTTCGTGATCCTGCCCCTAGTTTGTATTCAGTGCCAGCCACCCACTATTTATCCCTCAGGCATTCAACGCACGTAATAAATCTGCGTTATTTAATCTACTGTGAGATATCTATGGTGTATTTCTTGCTATACTTTCTTTATTATTGGCCGAATGGGATTTTTATTGTGTCATATTTTGTATCTGGAATTGGGCTAGTATGGTACGTTCGTGAATTGAATTTTATATTCTATCATTACGTCATATAAATACATTTTGTTCTTTATTCACTGTTTTTTCAGTGGTTTTAATATATTTCTCATTTTTAGACAAGATTGTCAGATAGGCTGATAATTCACTTGATATATGCCACATGTACACCGCCACCTTAGAAGTGAATAGGGAAGTGGGCTCTGGTATCGCTTAGTTACTGCCACCAATTGGGTTGTCCAAATGTCTTAAACTACTTGCCACATACAGACCAGAGCTAACTTTGAAATGTTAATAGGATATATTAAGGCAAGCATCTTAACCACTCGAGCAATGGCTCGTCAAAATTATTCTAGTCTCGGTTGTACAAAAAGTTGAGAGTAGCGCAGATAATTTCAAAGTTATATCACGGAATTAATAGATTTGGATGATATGCACAGCATAGGCGTGTAATATGGCTGGCAGCAGGTAAGTGAAAAATTAGATTGGCCGGTTGAGCGAACTTGCGGCGCAGCCTCTGTCGGGATACATCCACATACGTCGCGTAACCTCATTGTACCAGATTAGGCTAATTTATGTAACGATCGTGTTATGCCTAATCGTCGGCCTAACTCGTTAACCTGCTAAGTCACATTTTGCATAGTTTTCAGGAGGAAGAAAAATGAAATGATAAAATGTTGTGCGTCGCACCAGGCATGTGAAATGAGCGACATTATCAGTACAAAACTTAGGATTTAGCAGGTTTTCTTTGTGAAGATTTACTATTAGTTAGAAACCAGTTTTTCAATTATGAAATTTCTCACCTTTTTCCTTACCAAACGGTAGATAATCGTCTAAACTTGTCGAAAAGTATAAAAAGTGAAATTGCCCAAAAATTGACTTAGCAGGTTAACGAATTAGGCTGCCGTAACGGCAAAAGGTGGAACCTTTTGCTGGGCTACCATCAGCCATCAGTGATATATTTGCTCTAAAATTCACCAAACCATGCCATGGCAATAAATGCCATTATTATCACAATACCAAAAAGCTCACGTTAACAATAAAATAAAATATTATTGTTGTTTTACTGCGAAAGTTCCAATGGATACTTATTCTTCTTCGCTTTTATTACTGATTGCAATGATTATGTATTGTGTAGATATCACATTATAATCACACATGAATATCTTTGACTCGAGTTTACGGTGAATGTATTATGAATATGTGTTTTATGAGTCGTTATTTCGCGATTGAGACATCGTAAGATCTTTTGAGTATTTGTATAAAACTTATTTCTTCTGGTCGTCTAATTTATTTCTTCTACAAAACTAACAGTGATTTTCTTAATGAAACGATGAAGTTTTTTGAAGAAAACGAATCTTCTTATTGTTTCTTTTTTCTTCGGAATATTATGCCAATGCAAATTACAACCTTTATGGTTGCGTTTGTATTGAAATAGCAACGAGGAAAACTCTTTTTTTTATAATTAAAAATTAATTATAAAAACTATGACCACTTGTAATTTTGGTAGTATTAGGTATTTTGAAATAATTCAAAAAGTGTTGTACTCAACATGTTTATCGCGATACGCTAAGGTTTGTAAAATGAAGAAATAATTTCGAAGGAGATTTCCTCATTTGTAATAAACACTCCAAAGCAATCTTAAGGGAAAATGAGAGGACAAAATAAAAAGTTCTCCTTTGAGAATCGCGAGAAATTAATTTGTAAGTTACTCTTGAACAAATTCATTGGTTTCGTTTAAACAATTGCGGTAAAGCCGAATGAAAAGCCGAAAATTTGGTTACGAGGTCGCAATTCTAAATCCTGTTTCATTTCAAACAACTTTATCAAACTTGTTATCGACCGGAAGATGAATGCTATCCTCTTACAAATTCTCAACCATTTTGTTCTTTTAAACCCAACTAACATTTTTACTGCTGCTTCGCACGCTTAAATATATTTAGTTTTATGAAGGGATGTATATAAACATAAGCTGACCTTAACATAAAAAGATTAATTATATATGTATTATATGAAATGGATTAGAATTCGGTTAAGATTTTTCATCTCAGCTTATATTAATGAAACAGTAATTAAAGTTGCGAATCACGACTTTGATCTTCCATTTCCCTCCAAATGCAGAGTAAACACAGAGCGCTAACAAAAATAATTTGGCGATCTCAATGAATTTTATGAGTTTATCTTTGTTTTCGACGGAGTTAACTCGATTTTTATAAAGCGTTAACGCAAATTGAAGAGTCAGCGTCCGCACTCAAATAGCTCTCTCCCCCCTTCCCTCTCTCCCCCTCTTTCACTCTCTCTCTGCTCTTCAAATTGCTCAAAAAATATTAAATGACATTGAATTTTAACAGTTACCAATTAAGTGGAACGGTTATTGAAATTCCCTTTTACGATATCGTGTGCACCACTCAAATTGGCAAATCCAATTTCATATTCATTATCTATTCTAATCAAATTCTAATGTTCAAATGTCTCTTATGACTGCTGAAAGATTTATTATAGATACATATAATTTTAATCAATTAAAAGTTTCATGAGGTTATCTAGGATAGATTAATCTCGTAGACAGTATTTGCATTAACATGAAATTATCAAAGCTTATTTATTTATTATTTTTATTAGTAACAAAAAAATAAATACATACAGCACTATAAATTTGGAAAAAAAAAGGTTCATTAATATATTTTTTTAATATTTTAAATGTTACGAAATGAGCTTAGAACAAAAATAAACTTGCTAAAATTAAAAATAAAGATTGCTATTTGTTATTTACAAAAATAATTCACAAAAATGTATCTTAGGTTGAGAAAACAGATTGAATTCAAATAAGCAATGTGTGTATTTTCCTCGTGACTTCGCGCACGTGAAAAAGGAAAAATTCAAATATCCTTTTGAATTTTCAGTAGTGATGGAATAGGTACTCGTATGTGAAGGTGTAATAATGGTGAATTTGAGTTGGCCCATTAATGTCTATAACAATGTATTTAGAACGACGAGCACGTCACGTGCGTAAACATGCATTACCATAATCAAACACTCAGTGCGTGCAATGTGCTTCACGCACTAGGATATATTGCCGCAGCGTTTATTTTAACGTTTACCAATTCGTGGAAAATGTTGTTGATTGCACTATTACCTTTATTTATGTATGTTTCTCTTTTTCAAATATACAAATATATTTGGTGTAATTGTTTATTTTCACTAATAAAATAAAACAATAAACAGTCGACACTCTTTTGAAGTCTCTTTGAACTCTTTGCGGACCAGAGACAAAGATAGAGATATAGAATTGCAATTAATACTAATATTATTGGACAGTTTCAAATAAGCTAAACTCGCAACTTGAGCTTGTATAGGCATTCCGGAAATATATTTATTTCTATTAAGTATATTGATTATACTGAGTATTCAGTACCGGAGACTACTGAATTCTATTATAAAAAGTATACTATTACGATATCAAATGTGACATAATTAAGTACTTAGTCATAAATGTGTAGTTATATGAGTATATACATTTATATACTTACTTAAAAAAATTTACTACAACATCAAGTCACTCAAAGGGCACACTCTATTTAAAGAATTTCAGTTCCAAATAGCGTTTTAATGACCAAGTGAGTGAATGCTCTACCAATACACGACTGTCTGTCGAAGTTTACGCAGCTTCCCCTAATATGGAATATAAACACGAAAGATTCGATCAAACGTTCGCTTTGAGAGAAAAAAAAATACTACATTTAGTAGAACATTCATTGAATTGGAAATGCCTTAGTGAAAATGCCGCAATCAGGCGAGACGTGACGACGTCAGGGGAGTTTCGTGTTCCTTGCGAAAGCGAATTTATTGTAAAGGAGTTCACATCTTGTAACGCCCAACTTTATACATGTTTCTAAATATATTTTAAAAAAATAATAATAAATAAATATCATCACACATTCCACACAGCACCATTTAGTTCCACAGTAAGCAACTAATGCTTGTATTATGGATACCAGACAGTTGATATACTACATAGGTAAAATGACTCAGGTACAAAGGTAAAATGTTAACACATAAACATTTGCCCCTAGCAGGATTCGAACCCGCGACCGTTTGGTTAACAGCTAGGTTTACTAGCCACTAGACCAAATGTGTCGTCAAAATTGTCCAATACCTTTAATAGACTGTGTGTTTCGTCCCTCTAAAAGCTATTCGATAGACTAAACCAAAGATTTAAAATATATTGGAGCAAGAGTAATCGAATCCAGACTTGAATGTGGAGGCGCAGGTTAGATCGGATTTTAATTTATCGATTTAATGCTCCGTCCGATTCCATTTAATCCATTTGTCTTTGCACTTTAAACTCAATCGGACATTTGTAATCGTTTTGAATTTTACAACTATATTTCTCTCACTAACGAAATTTATGTCGAATCAATTCTAGCCAATCATATCTTGCCAGGTACTATAATAATATTAAATATTAATGTTATTATATTCGTACATAAAACGATTATACTTTGCTGAAATTTTTAGTCAGACGGTTCACTTGATGGTAGGTGGCCACCGTCGCCTACTTTCAATGTATCCTTACATATTATAGAACAAAATCCTCCGCCGCGTCTGTCTGTTCGCGATTAACTTTAAAATTACTGCACTGATTTTCATGCTGTTTACACACATGGATAGAGTGGTTTTCGAGGAAGGTTAAAAGTATATAATTTACAAAGTTACGTGGGCGAAGTCGCGGGCAGCACCTAGTAAAAGATAAGGTAAGTAATAATAAGTAATTGATAATGTCAATGTACAGCTGTCATTTCACGTTGCTCTTCGGCAAGGTGGTTGGTGAGGTACTGTTTAATTATTGACTGCCAAACCCACTACAACTAAAATAAATATTAATAAAATTGCATATGCCCTAAATCAGGGTTACCAAAAACTGCAAATATTTGAAATGTTGTGCATACACTTATATGTATGTATGTGCAAGCTATTTCTACAGTTGTGTGACGCAAACTACATACTCGTATTTGTGCGGTTGAAAGACTAATGTAAAACCGTTGATGGACGGAACGCGCGCTCCTCAGAGAAAACTCTAATTCGATTTGGTCGGGCTCAAACAGATTTCTAAAAGGCCACAAAACTACCTCAGTCTTTCCCCTGGCTACCTGCTCTGTACGTGACGGCGACAGAGTTACTCCTACTTGCAAAATAGGTAACATTCAAAAGTTTCTTTTGATCCAATTGGCTCGGCCCATTTACTAGTACGTTATCATATAAAACTATCTTTTTTCTGATGTCTTTTTTTCCAAGACGTTGAAAAATACATCTGTTTTCTTACGAAACAGTCGGCAGGCACCTGATGGTAAGTGGCAACCACCGTTTATTTACAAGTGCGATTTTTAAGGGTTTGTAAGGGTTTGTAAGTTTACATATGAATTAGTAGGAAGTACTTATAAAGGCTTTGGATAAGCAGAGTCGCGGCGTGAGCGTTGTATATGGCGACGAATAACGTTTTTCGACATGAATGCCTTGATGAATGACGGCCGACGCTGACAGACGCCTCTAGTGCACTGCACGTTATGGCGCTATTATCAAACGCCTGTTACTACGATACGAAATACTGACCAAAACCTTAAAAGTTAAAATCGGATCTTGTGTTTATTTATAGAATTAAAGACATGGCACCCTCATACTCGTTGTACCTTGCATACTTATTCCTTAATGCGAAGTTTACTGAGATAAATTTATCCAAAAGTCAGTAATACAGATTTGTATTTGGCAGTAGGCATTTTTGCCGTTAAGTATTTATAATGAAATTAAATGTACATAATCTTTACATAGACAAGCTGCTAATAACAAAAGACAACTATTAAGACGTTGCTGTACAAATAATGATAGTAAGAAAATGTGTTTAGGTCAGTGAAATGGGATAGTCTCATAATGGTTAACGCAGATGGTAATCACTCAGATCTTTTAGACCACTCAGATAGACTAAATTAGGATACGTTATAATAATATGGTGTTTCATTGTCTATAATAATATTCTCTTAGATCATTCGAGTTCTAGCCCAATACAAAGTTAGTTAGATACTGAACACTTATTTACAAAATGATATAATTTTTTTGTGTTAGTACTGAATGTGAATGAAAAACATATCGAATGGGTTCAAGAATATGTCTCGTTTTGTGTAGTGGGGAGGGTGTGGACACAATGGGCCAATACTCGGGGAATAAATCAACTGTTGTTAGATTTTACTATAGCCTTTTGTGGATTGTGGTGCGCCGCAGTGAGCCTTACAAAATGCCCCAATATTTATTATTAATGACGTATGAAGTCGTTTCGGTAGACGACATATCTTCTGTTAGAATGGTATTCTATCGACGATTTCTTACTTCAACTATGTTTGACCCAAATCCACTCTATGCGATACCTACGTATCGCATGGGTATCGAGGCCTCGGAACTTTCCAACTTGCGTACACTATAAACTTATTCTAAGGGAATATTTTAGCAGTACTGAATACGTGTCTACATATAAGAATTTTTAAGTAGTTATGTTCATTTTAATTTTAGTAGTCATACCCTAAAGCGATGGTAACCACTGTCTTGTCATTATAGCGGATCTCAGCCTGTCCTGTCGATGTTCAGAAATAATAAAAAAGTCTGAATACTTTTCTCCACTTATTGTTCTAACAAAGAGGAAATTTTGTGTGTTTGCTCATTCTAAATTCTAAAACTGATCTCGTCAATAGTCTAATATTAGTCATTATTAGTGATTAGTAGCTAAATCGATTGTGAAGCTCAGTTTTTGACTATGACTTTTTCCAAGGGAGTTTTTCTTTTTCCCTCAATCTTGATAAACCTTATTGATAGTTGAAAACCTTATACTTGTCATCAAAATTTTTGAATGTGGATGAATGAAAAATAAAATTTAAGAATTTTATTTTAAGAATAAAATTCTTTCTTTCTTTATACTCATATTTGTTAGGATTTAGTCGGCAGCGACTGGAGTGTCCTAATTGTTTTCAATCAAGTGACAGTCGACCTGCCTGCCGTCCTTTCACATGAAATACATTACCCCAGTTGTGATTCATAGAATGGCTTGAGGCAACAGTCATAAAATATGAATAATATAAAATAAATAGCGCGATGTTATTGTTTGCAAGCGAGACAGCGAGTTTATCATAACGTAAATATTTGTGGAAAATAAAATGGAATAGCGTTCGTTCCACCGCGAGTGTAATATCGTTAATGAATACCCAAATCTCCCAACAATCGTTCCAAATTAAATCTACATTCCAAATTCATGTTGCAAATTGAAACCTACAAAAACGGTTCAATTAATTCGCAGATCCATTCATAACGCATAACCGCTAAGCCGGCCGTGTTAGTTGGAATCCACTTTAATGCATACACATGGAGCCCAGCGCCTGTGACGTCACGGGACTCATTATGGAAATGAGCTTCACTCATAAAGTGTTCCAAGACGGCGATTATGTTACTAAACTAACTTCCCCGGTTTCCTATCCGCCGGAAACTCTTACCTGTCAATGCAAACTTCACTTGTGCGGCTTTGTTGGTATATTTGCATTTCGCGAAGCCTGTCTTCAAAACATACGAGTACATACACGAGTACCTACAGGTGAGGCAAAATGCTTTACTCTATCTAAAACTAAGGTTTTGGCCTTATTTTAATTTTATTAACTTGATCTTGTAATTGTGTTATTTTATAATTGTTTTTTTAAATATGTTTTAAGATACGCTAAAAATAACTAATAAATACAGTTGATTTTTCCTGCTACATATTAGCAGAATTACACAATATTTTTATTCTGTTTTAAAGAAAATGGTAATTATTTCAAATGTATTGAAAAAGGCTCAAAAGTGTCTGGTGGCAATTATACAATTTTTTATTATTACTATTTACTATTGCGCGGTACAGATCAGTGTTTAGAGAAAAAAAAAATTGTCTCACAGTTTCTTGTCTATATTTGCTACTTTTGGGTTTGTGGTTATACAAGGAGCTCGTTAAAACGAATGCAAATATATCTTTGATTTCTCATACGTATACATTTTAAATGGATGCTTTTCTGTACAAGTAACCACCGCCATCAATTGTCCTGATAATCTGGTCGTTGCACTTAACTATATCAACTATCAACCTTTACATATGTGATATATGTGACCCATAGCTAGACATAGCCTTCTTAGCTTAGCCCAAAGTGAATTAGTATGACTTCGAAGATTGCTCCTCATTTCAAACAGACACAGATACTTTGAATTTTTTATTATCTAATAGACATTGTAACATCGCATAGATTCAAATGTGAGGCTCAATCAAACCCAATTTATCAATTCTGCTCACAGTTGAAATCTGGTGGATATCGTAATATGGATAATTTGTAGTTGGAGCGTCGAGAGGAATGCTAGATGAAATCGCCAAATGGCTTCCACTGGGTAATTCCTCAAACCGATGCTTACGTACAACTCGCATCCAAATGAAATGGCCGACTTTTGCTGAACGAGTCATTCGTAAAAAGATCCCCTTTTTTCGGGAGCATTTTAAATTTCGCAAGCTCACTCGCTAGTATCCGTTCATCGAGCACACGGTACTCGTCACAGCAGTAAAGCATCTACACCAGTCTCCACTAATCAATTAGAAAATCCTTTCTTTACTGTTGTGTCTGAGAAGCAGTATTCATTTATTAACTGACGCCACGTCACATTTAGAGTCTTGGTTGGGTCTCCAACAAAACTTTTTAGGATACCATATTTGACTCAAAGACATGGCCCGTTAGTTCGTTTTTGTGTATACTTGTGTGTGAGTAACATCCTTTGACTTACGAGTTGGAGTGGGACCAACCATACACATTTACAAAATCTCAATAAAATCGATCAGTTCTGATCAATTGTCACACTTAGTCTTGATTACATATTCTACTTGAATATAAACTTGATTAATATGGAAAATTTAAGTTACTTCACTGGACTGTCCCGGCTGCAGGTGAAGTATTAGCGGCGATTCCCCACGGTGCTCTTTGTGAGCTAGTGAAAAGAGTCAGATGTTATCAGTTAAAAGAATAACCCTCTGGGTACAGATACTGATTCCTTCGTCACAGGTGGGGGAAATCCTTTTGTTACAAACTCCTATTGAACGTGTGTTTTCGAATCTATTTGCAAATGTGATGGGCGTTGGATTTCAATGAAATATTGAAAATGTTGTGCAACTTCATAAATTCTACAATTAACAATGAAATCGGGCTAATTCGTCATATTACCTCTAGCAATAATTATGTCATATAATTTTTATACAAGTAATTACCTATTGCTTTTAATGTTTGTTTTATGTGTATATCTTGAAACGAGAGGAGTAGTTCACTATGTCGCCAGGAAACTGGACAAACAACGCAAAACAAAGTCACATATCAGCCATTTCCGGTTCCTGCCGGAAGTATCCTCCCGATCTCCGCCCCTCTCGTGTCGCCATTGTGCGCGATAATTCCATAAACTCTTCATGGTAATAGATAACCTCATATCTAACACATAAATCCTCTAACGCGTCCTTTTCAAAACAGATCCAAAGGGGAACATAAAATTATTTTATGTCACACGCTGATGTGACAAAGGCGGATTTATTCATATTATATATTACAATACATTATTATTAAGTTGACTATTGCCGGTCTTTGCGCCATATATGAGGAGTTCTTCCTCATTACTTAGATAAGGTGCTATTGTTCACAGTACTGATAATGTAAAAACATTATTCCGAGGACACGTGCACATTATCCCACTACAGCGAATACTTTCGTTAATGTTTCATGATATTAATTTTAATAATAATATTATTTTAGATACGTCATTTTGTTTTGACAAATTTAGTAATTATTGTTATATTCATATATTTACTTGATTTATATTACTTCGATTTTTGTATAGTAGTTACTTAAATATTAGGGCATACTTGGTTTCTCGTCCTCACCTGTAATTTTAATTTGTAATTGTTGTATTATTGTTTTAATTATTTACAAAAATTTAAAGACGTTTATGTAGTAATCATATTTTTTTATGTATTAATAGAGACAAACTGTTTTTCTATAGTTACTAGTACTATAGTATGCAAATGTAAATACACGTACCTAGTACTTACGTGGTTTATTTTTGTTTGCGTGAAATAATGAATTTTCACGATGCTGTTTCTATTTCGACTAAATAAAATAAAAGTAAATTTATTCTTTATAGAAAGCGTATTATGGAAGAAATTGCCATAACACGAAATGCTTCCTTTGTTTGGATCGTAGGACTTACTTTAACAATCCTTAGCTTTGTAAAATATATTCTTTGAAGAAAATAGTACTTCGTTTTTTCCATTTGACTGCATTTATCATTTCTGGTAGTTTATTCCAATATTTAAATTGTTGATTTTAAATAAATATATACCTGCATCTGTTTTGTAATGGCGAGGCATACTGAGTCCACACATGTATTGATGAGTTTTGATGCTTGACATAATCGAAACGGCTATTACAATGCGTAGTGCGAATTTGCGTCACAAATGCCAAAGCGGCACATAAGAAGTACGCCTTTACCAGAATCATGGCGAAATCTTGGTAAAAAGGTAGTAACGTCCAACTTCTAATATTCATTTTAAACTCCAATGTGTTGACATAAACTAATTTAAGGGCCTCTTTTAGTTACTTTTAGAATGTTTTATTAAATTATACACTCGGTTTAGTGCATGGTTCGATAGGCGTTTTTTTTTATTATTTACTTTTTAATGTTTGGGACTTTTACCGACAAAGGTATATTCAGCTAAATTATTCCCGGTGACAGTTGACATTAAATGACGGTTAGCCTACTTGACAGATCTGTCAAGTAAGCTTTGGTTGGTTTTAAATGACAGATAAGAGAGTTCATGCTCTACGCATATGTCACTTAAATGTTCCGTAAAGTTCGTAGTGTTTTGTATGGCACGCGGCTTCCATGTTGTAGTAGTTTGATGCTTGACATGCAAAAACCCATTTCCTTTGTCCTATCAAAATCGATAGCGCACTTGAAATATAAATTTACGTAAAAGGAGGGTACTATCAACATATTAATTACATAAATGGTTTACACACATTCTACCATTGTAAAAATTTATGTCACAACATCTATCTGAACCAAAACCAACCAAATTATCACAAGCATCATCCTCTTGGTGATACTAGCATTCCTAGGCCATCTAATTAGCTGGCAGTCTGCCTGCCGTTCTTTATCATTGGAAAAATTGATGGGAATTATTAAAATCGACATGTAAAAGTGTTATAAAACGGTAACATTAAAAAACTCGTTCACAAGTAGCGTTAAGTGTAAACCGAAGTTTGATTTAAATTGGTGGTTTCGACGTTTACCCGAATATAGTGAAGTAATACTCGTAGTGTAGTGTAGCACTTGACTGGAAAAAATCAATCGAATGCAGTTTTATTGAGTGCCAAAGCTCAGTTAAATCGTTTTAAACCTAAAATATATTAGGGAAATAATTGAATATGAAGGTACTTGGTTCTAAGATATAATATTTAAGTCAAATCAGAAATTCTTTTGTTTAATTCATTCCCTTTTTTTATTTTAAAATTGTATCTAGTTGTCGCTTTACCTCTGGTGTTCATGATATCGGTTTTATTTTGTTACACATATAATATTTACAATTTTAGTAAAGGAGAATTTCTAGCAGTAAATAACAGAGTTTTATTTCTATAAAATAACACCCGGTACAACAATAATAATAAAATATAAGAGCTCGTTCACATTACTCCGGTCTTACATTAAAAAACTCGGTAAATTTATGCAATATAATTTTATTATTCATATTACATATTTTGTATTTTCCTTGTGTTTAATACAAATGTAACATTCACTAGGCATTCCCCATGAGATTGAGTGAGAAGAGGAATGTTGAATATTTAGTAGTATTGTCACTGAACAGGCCCAGTTCCAGTTTCGGCCGTCGATTTGTGTAATATTGCACAGTGACAAGAAGACGATGACCCTCGGAGCTTCGCAAATAGAAACTTTCCCACTACATCTTACGGAAAGAGCTATGACAAAGTGCTATAACGCTTAGACGTAAAATTAGTGCCCGCTATAAAATCAAAAACCTCGCTCGGCCGCATTTACACCACTACGGGTTCTAAATAATCAATGTCATTGTGGTATACCATTGTTATTATTATTTATTTAAGACTTATTTAAGACGCAGGTTAAACTGACAATTATGAATCTTTTATAAAACTATATTTAAATATTTGCTATTTAACTTAATTTTGAATGTTATTTTATAATATACAAGTTCTTTCGTAAAGCCTAGAATTTGACAATTTATGTAAGTACCCAGGTCAATTCCTCGCTTTTTATTTCTTGGAATAAGTATAACTTTTTATATTTTTAAACTATTGATTTTTCATGTAAATTTTATTATTTATTGAAAACGCAATCCGGGGAATAGATCTACTGATTAATTATCTTGTTGATATTCATTTTTTCTTGACGAACATTGATGTGAATAGGCAACTATCCCATATTATACAGTTTCGGTGCATTTTTTATAGAGGTGTTTATAATAAAATAAAAGAAAATAATTTATTTAAACTCGGTGTGAGAGTAGGCCGTCGCTGCGGAGGCAACCAGTAATTCTCCATCTCGGCAACGAGGCAAGTTTAATGAAATTCTTGCTAGTATCACGCCACCTAAACCATGTTTTTAAGTTTCACGCCAATAGCATTGTTTGGAACTACTATACCTACCGTGTACTATATAGAATAGTATAGCGTCAGCGTAGTCCAAAGTTTCCTTCGTACGTTTATAAATCAACACGCTTGTTCGTCGTGTTTTTATTTAAGTTTAATATAAATAAATTTAGTTACAGAACAGGATTTTTACACATGAAAGGCTAAGAGAATTACAAAATATTTTGAAATCGTACCAGCAATAAAACTTTTCAAATTTTAAACATGAATAATTTTGACATTATCAAAATTTTATTAATTTTTTCAAAGCCATCAGATTCTAGCACAGCTAACTTATAACTTATTGTAATACCGCACACATTGATCATTGTGGAGTCTGGAACTAGGAGAATAAACTAGGAAATAGGAGAACTAGGAAATCTTGTATATTTTTTCCAACAAACATATTTAAGATTAGCTGGTGCCTGCGATTTCGTCCGCGTTGAAATATAAAAAGTAGCCTATTCTGTGTCCTGTACGTCTTAATGTTTATCTACCAAAGTTCCATGAAAAATTCGTTTAAGAGTTACGGCGGAACATACATACATACATACATACATACATACATTCAATACCTACACTTACAGATTTATTTATTAGTATTGATTGATTGATAAGTTACAAAATACGAAATATTTTCAATGCAATAAAAATAATGTTGTATTTGTATCCTAAACGAGGGTCAATAATTTCTGTGGTTTCTTATTGGTCTTCTCTTCGTAAATCCACACGGTTTAATAATTGGGCGTTAAAGGCCACCACTCCGTATACAATTACGAGTTGTTCAATTAAACGGCTCTTCGTCTCTGTTTAAAGTTAATTTGAAACAACTGTTGACTCGGTTGATTGAACTGAATGTATATTTATTTTATGATCGCTTATAGAGTGCGCTGGTGCCACTGTGTCACTTGTTTAGCCGAGCGTACATCCACACACTCATTAAACTTCGTATTATCAAGTTTCACTTGCTTGCACCCACGAGCCATTTTCACTGCACGTTACAGAGCACTAATATACTCTGAATTAACTTAATCTTCTCACCACGAGTATTGTTATTACTACATCATCAATACTAATAATAAATCTGTAAGGGTTGGTCATGGAGTAAGTTACTTTGTTTTCAGATATCGTGTTTATAGGCTCTATACATGATACTGAAACTAAATTGACCATTTTTAGAATTTTTTTCTGTATGTAAGTATGTATGTTTTTCCATAACTCTTAAACGAATTATCTGATTTTCATGAAACTTGGTAGATAAACATTTAGACGTACAGGACATAGGATAGGCTACTTTTTTTCTTTTTCAACGCGGACGAAGTCGCGGGCACCAGCTAGTATTATAATAAAGGAAGTCCTCCGCCGCGTCTCTGTCTGTTCGTGATAAACTCAAAAACTACTGTACCAGTTTTCATGCTGTTTTCACCAATGGATAGAGTGGTTCTCGAGGAAGGTTTTAGTATATAATTTACAAAGTTACGCGGGCGAAGTCGCGGGCAGCAGCTAGTTTATCATAAAACTGAAGGTACATTTAGAAGTGAAGGTCCCAATTAGTTATAAATAGATAATGAATAAAAATAAAAAATAATAATAGATAATAATTTACTAAGAAATACCTAATTTTAAAATATAATTAAGGGTTAAAAAGATTAATATTAAAATGATTGCTCATTCTTTCATTTTAAAACTGTTTTATCGATTCCATCGGAAACATGGTTTCAAATATACAACTTGTTCATTAAGTACATCTATTAAGTACATCTATAATAACAGATTAAAGACATTATAGACATTATTATATATTGTATAATATTTCACATAAACTAAATAATAATCGTAGTATGTAATCTTGATTATATTTTAAGCTTGTTATTTGCTACTAGCTGGCGCCTGCGACTTCGTTCGCGTTGAAAAAGAAAAAAGTAGCCTATCCTATGTCCTGTACGTCTAAATGGTTATTTACCAAGTCTCATGAAAATCAGTTAATTCGTTTAAGAGTTATGGAGGAACATACATACATACATACAATACCTACACTTACAGATTTATTATTAGTATTGATTGATGATAACGTTTTTTTACTATGTAAATGTGAAGATTTTTAGGAAAGAAACATATTGTGTCGGAAATGTCAGAGCACAGGAGCAAATAATGCATACAAAGTAGAACAACGCTGCGGCAAGTCGTTCTGTACGTGCGACAGGACTACGATTTAGCGTTCTCTGGCCCTGCCTCGGTAAATAGATCATATCGCTCTAACTTTAAGCTTCATGTAAAGTATATTTTTATACTAACACTAGTCCGCTCTCGCCTTCGCCCGAATTCAAAATAAAAACTATCCTATCTTTTAAGTTGGGCCAAATTACACATAGTAACGACATTTTATTAGAATCGGTAATCGCGCAAAAACATGACACGTAATTTTTATATTTATATAGATTAATAAAAAGTACATACAAACATAAATGTATACACTCACCGTTACAAATGTGAAAATAACTCTGTTTGTTTCATTTTACGCTTTAACTGCTCAATCAATCATCATATTTGCATACACATTGTCAGAGATACAAGAAAAGACATAGGGTACCTTTCATTAAGAAAAAAAAACATCTAAAATAAAATAAAAACTAACGCTTGTCTAGTGATATAGCAACAAAATATCAATTAGTGTTGATAAATGTCCCTGTGGCAGTGATGTCGACAAGCTAGGACATCACGGACTGTCATGCCAAAAAAGTGCAGGCCGCTTCTCGAGACATGCCGCACTTAACGATATCATACGCCGGTCCCTTGCCACCGTCAACGTGCCAAGTCTACTTGAGCCGACTGGTATTGCAAGAGACGATGGCAAGAGACCGGACGGTATGAGTTTGATTCCATGGAAGATGGGCCGGGTGCTGGTATGGGATGCAACCTGTGCAGACACGCTGGCCCCTTCCCATCTACATGGAACCAACAACAGAGCTGGTGCGGCTTGTGAAGCGATTGAAAAATCTAAAACATGCAAATACAAGGGTCTAGGCTCCGAATATGATTTTGTCCCATTCGGTGTCGAGACCCTTGGTCCGTGGGGTCCTAGCGCTATAAGGCTTTTTAAAGAAATAGCAAAAAGGTTAGTCGACATCACAGGAGACCGAAGAGCTGGCAGCTACCTCGGACAAAGAATTAGTCTAGCCATTCAAAGGGGGAACGCTGCCAGTATCTTCGGAACCTTGCCCAAAGGGACTCCTTTTAATAATATATTTTAGGTATTATATTATATATATATATTTCTAGTTTTAGGTTTAATAGTAAGTTTTGTTTTTTATTTAGTGTAGTTATTATATGTAGATATATATAGGTATTCATGTTGTAAATAAAGTTTACTTATAATACAAACATAAAAAATTAGTGTTTATATTATATTTTATTTAATCAGTTATTATATTATATTTTTTAAGGTTTCTAGTTTTAGGTTCAATAGTAAGTTTTGTTTTTTAAATTGTATATGTATATGTGAATAATAAACTTCACATCCGCAAAAAAAATATATTAATAATAATAATTAGTGTTATATTGCTTATTTATTTTTAATTTTAAATGGGGACGAAGTCGCGGACACCAACTAGTAGATAATAAGTAGTTATTAACTCCTGTAACACACACCCCGGTCATGTGAAATTTAGTTTTTAGCAATTTTTAGCAAGCAATATAGTTAGGTATTTGACGACACGTTTGGTCTAGTGGCTAGTAATCTTAGCAGTTAACCAAACAGTCGCGGGTTCGAATCCCGCTAGGGGCAAATGTGTGAAAATTTACTTTTATACCTGAGTTGGATGTTTTGTATTTATAATATGTATGTATTTACAAAAAAAAAGTAATCTATGTAGCATATCAACTGTCTGGTATCCATAATAAGAAAAATAGAATATGAAGATTTTCTAACCGACCCTTTTTCTTCCTGAAAATTCCTAAAAATTCCTGAAATGGTGGCCACAAGGGTAGTCTGAAAAAAATCCATTTGTTAATTAGATCTAAGGCTCAGCAGGTATAGCTCTGATCCGAATCCAGTAAATCAACATAATCACTTTATCCCCATTTACGCGGTGTCGTCCGCCCTTAATATTAATAAAGGGTGTCATTAATTTTACGAACGTTAATTATCACCAATTTATTGCAACATTGCACGACTCTCTCTCCATTTCTCTCTTTCCCACTTGCGAATTAAATTATTACCTTTATCTGTTCCTTAAACACAAAATGTTAATTAAATCGTCTCCTTATTATTTGCTCAGTTAATTTGTGTAACGCAATAAAATAACAACATAAGTAGAAGCCTCAAATGAGTTCGTTTCAATAACGGAATTCGGTTACGGTGGAAGGCTTTATTAAATATTTTATTCACACTAAAATGATTCATAATACGAGCAATAACGATTTCAACTTAAAAAAAACCATATGATCTCAGAATCCGGGAACTTTGAGTCAGAGAAATTAATTGGCTAACGTCTAATCTAAAACGGCGTCTAATAAAGCTAGCTTCAGTTTATAATGACATCTTATCTTATCAAATTATAATTCCGTAATCCATGCCAAACTGCTGCCATTTGGATTTATGTTTTTGAATATTTATCTTTGTTAATTTGTGACTTATTTAAAAACTATTGAACAAATTGAACTTTTGTCATACTTGCTACGCTTAGAAGTCCAAGATGGCTGCATTACAAACCTTAAACTTAATACGTAATCACAGACAAAGGTTGCCTATCCCCATAGCTGCCAAAATTAGTCTTTATTCTTTAGCATTGTTTCCTATCATGTAATACTCCACAAATAATGTGCAAACAATGAAAAAGTCATAAATGACAGTCCATCCCACGACTATGAGATGTAACCAGTAGGTGACGTCCCTGTGGAGTGCTCAGAGGTCCCGTATTGAGATAGTACTGGGGTTAAAGTGTATGTAGTGGGACAATAGGGTCAAGTTGGGTGACATTAGGAATGTGGATCGGCCGGGGCGGCAAGGCGACTAGTAACTAGTGCTTCTCCGGAATAGATGCTTTTCTCTTGCGGTGACCATGATTTTAGGGGTAGTACTTTTTGTCACTGAATGTATTGTAGATACTCTTATATTTGTAAGTCAAAAACTCATTCATACTTGAAAAGTAACATTTAGGTGATATTTTAAAATCTCAATTGGTATGGCCATCATCCTAACTAATATTATAAATATTAAAGTGAGTTTGTTTAACACGTTTTAATTACTGTAGGTGCCGATCTTTATGAAATTTTGCTTATACGTTGTTAGGGATACAGAAGAGGAAATGGGATATCTTTCATCCAGAAAATAATACTGTTCCTAATGTGTCATGTAAAAATAAAAACAATGCCTGACAATAATCAATACTAATAATAAATTTGTATGTATGTTCCACGAATTAACTGATTTTCACGAAACTTGGTAGATAAACACTTAGACGTACAGGACACAGGATAGGCTACTTTTTTCTTTTTCAACGCGGACGAAGTCGCGGGCCCAGCTAGTATGTAATAAAATAGGCAATTAACATCAATTAAATATTTTAACACAAGAATACATGTTTTAGCTAAATTGGTATTAATTGGGAAAAACACAAAAAAATCTTTTTCTAGACCATTCTCTTCAGTTAGTCTTTTGTTTTTTCAAACCTTCGTCTGCCTTGGTGGCATGACTGCATACCGCTATATTTAGTATCGGCAAAAACGACAACGGATCTCAGTAAATGGCAATTAAATGCCTATAACAGAAAAGAACATCACTCGCGATTCGTTTTTCCAAATATTGTACGCAGTGCGCTACGCGGGGAACGAGGAACAATGCCTTTTTTGTTCAGACGATATTTTCATTTCCATTTGTTGCAGATTATGAATATTTATTGTCAATTTACGAACAAAACAATTGAATATTAACATCGCATTCAATAATTATTTGCGTGTGAAAGATAATAAATTTATGGTGTTTAAAATACATTTATGGTTACCGCGATAGTAAGAAAAATATTTAAAGATGTAAAAACTTTGTCTTTTATTTATTAGACGATCATTAAAATATACCAGTATTATGTATATACAGTATTAAATAGGTAACTCGACACAGAGTGGGAAAAAGATGTCCTCATTCGTTCAGATATTTTGGGCACAGCGTGTGAGAGGCTGTTTATTGGCCAAGTAAGTGCCACTCTTAACATTTATCCCCCACTCGGAGAGCACACTACAAATTTCACGGGAGAAGACCTTTTTCTGTGACCTTGTCGGTTATGTGGCTATAAAATTGCCATCACTCGTTTTGAATAAGTTACACGCTGTCCGCATAATCGCATTGTATTATATTATTTTTACTTGATTTTTTTTATGTGAAAATAATTACTTATTTACTAGTTTAATAAACGTTTTCCTGTCTTTTCAGTCGTCATTATAACTCTTAGCCCTAGACCCAGACTTCGTTAGATGCACTTCAGAATTAACAATTAATGATAAACTAAAATTATTTTTTCCAAATTTTCTCTTGATTAAGATCTTCATCGGACCTCAACGAAGCTTTGAAAAAAAATAATATATATTTCACTAATTTTAAGAAACTAAATAATTTGTAATCTCTGAAACTACTAAAATGATTTCTTTCATAAATTATATATTTGTAAGTAGATGAATTCGGTTATATATCGACCGAGTCACCTGACATTTAGAGTGCGCTGCTCAATGTGACCACGCAGAAGATATTGAAAAATAGCAGCTCGCGTGCTGTGTGTTTAAAGTGTTGTGTTTAACGGGTAAGAGGTGGGAGACGATGGGTACTATAGTAAGTAATTTATCGATTTAGGCGTCGGCCGACTCGGGACGTGGAGCCAACTTTGGGGTGTCCTGTCGTAATACACACTTGTGCCGATTGTTCCACTTACATCGAGACGATTCACTCCCACACCAGCGGCAGCGGGCCTATTTTCTATCTGTGGTTTTGCTGTGGTTATCGACTCGATGCGGTTATAGACTCTACAATTGTCTACTATGGTATTCACTAAGCACCTGTCAAAATGTCTATGACGTCTTTACATGTCGATGAAGTTATTGGCGCGTTATTCTGTGGTTTTTATTTTACTTTACTGCGTTATAGACAGATTTTAAAAACCACAAATATAGAATAGAGCAGCAGTGCCAATTACTCAAATAAAAATTCAATCTTTTAGTGTAGAAATAATCATTGACAGTTTGACGTAACTAAATATATTTTTACTGTATGAAAGCGGATTCAGTACCTTTACAATGAGATTACAATGACCGCACTCGCTAGCGAGAGCGTCAAACATTTATATGAAAAACTGTCAACTGTCAATGTCAAATTGACAATTTCCCATATAAATATTTTACGCTCTCACTAGCGAGTGTGGTCATTAAAACTCATGGTGAAGGTAGAGATATCCTAGGTGCTCTAAAATCACGGATAGTACAATAGTATTCAGGTTTAGATGAAAATACTAGAGGACAAGTTGCTAATGATTGTTTATCAGAAAGTTTTAGCAACCTTTTTTTGCGTGGGATAATCTGCGAATGGTTAGTTGGGGAGATCGATGGGGTATGTGAGACTTCTACCCACTAAAAACCCACGGTGTTTCCTCGAGACGTATATGGGCTGGGGAGGGTTCGCTAAGACACGCAACCTTCTCCCCCCCTTCCCCCGCCAGACAAGAAAATTAACAAATATTAGTTATAGCTCTGTTTATAGAAGTGCACAAAGTATTTTTCATAACTTTTCAAAGAAACAAAAATCTTTTGTAACTAATTTTGCACTAATAGACTGCACACAAAGCTAGATTACTATCTAGATTAGATCATGATCCTTGGCACTCTGAAATATACGTACATCCTGCTCACTATAGATAAATAATATTGTAAGTTTTGGTACTCTTGTAGAAATTACATCTTACATTACATTAAGTAATTGTTAAGAGTTATAATAATTGTCACAGTGGCAACTAAACAGCAAATTTATTCAATACTTGTTATTACACGCGACTTCGTCCGCGTTGAAAAAGAAAAAAGTAGCCTATCCTGTGTCCTGTACGTCTAAATGTTTATCTACCAAGTTATATGAAAATCAGTTAATTCGTTTAAGAGTTATGGAGGAACATACATACAAACATACTTACAGAAAAAAAATCTAAAAATGGTCAATTTAGATTCAGTATCATGTATAGAGCCTATAAACACGATATCTCCGAAAACAAAGTAACTTACTCCATGACCAACCCTTACAGATTTATTATTAGTATTGATAGCCTATGTTACTCGCTGATAACAAATAGCTTCCCAACAGTGAAAGAATTTTTCAAATCGGTCCACTAGTTTCGGAGCCTATTGAATTCAAACAAACAAACAAATCTTTCCTCTTTATAATATTAGTATATATAAATTTCATGTCAAAAATAAGTTTTTTTAATATCGAAATGATGTTTTAATGAAACTGTAAAAAGAAGTTGCTCTGCCTTTGCGATTGACGTGAGTTGTAATATTTGGACTCGTTCAAAGGAGAAAATGTTATAAATAAACATTTCTAACTAATGGAGTACTCTTCGCTGGCGTTTGTTTTATTCAATTAGCATTTGATCGAGGGCTCTCTGTTGACTTGTAGGTATACGTACATCTCTTACTCGAAATTTCCATTCAATCCTAATAATAAATTTTTAATATTTACTTTTAAAGTATACTTTTCAACGGCTAAAACCAAAGCGAGGTACCCATTAAGCCAATATTTTGATTGGAATAATCAAATCAGATTGTTATTAGCACTGAACAATTATAACAACGTTATTACCGCTTCCGAGACATAATTATAATCAAATTTATTCGAACACAGTAATTGAATAAATTTTGTTTTGGTGATTGAGATAATTAGAATAGATGAAGTTTGTTTGGAAATGCGATTCATCTTGTTTAACTTGAAACAGTAGGTGTTGCGTGGAAATCTAAAAATAGTCTAAATGTAAACAAAATTATCGTTAATTGTTATGATATTAATGTGTAACTTTCTATTATCAACCTCTACTTCAGGTACAATAATTCAAACCATTTTATCTTTAGTTCCAATACTTTTCATATCCGACCTTTTAATATCAGAACTAAAATTCCAACTATAAAGAAGCGCGGACATACGATAACGTCCTCTCTTCACGGTCGCGTTCGTTCAACTGTTACATTACCCTTCCAATATCATGCCACAGATTACTCTATATTGTAACGTCACAGAGCACTTTATATTTTCTGCCTTAATCAATCAACTTCAGCCGACTTAAATAGCAGACGCTAACATTTGCTTTGTTTAAACATGTTTGGGTGTGCTCTTTAAAAGTTGGCGAAATAAAAATATTGACAACATGGAACTTTTTCTATGAAGGTATATATAAAAGTTGGCAAAATAGAACGACATGTAGGAGTAAGACATATCTATTCAAAACAAGAAAGTTGGCGAGTACGTCTACGCTCGTCGTACACAGTTGAAGGTTCGATTGATGTGAATTTTGGTAAACTTAATGTTACTTCAGCGGCATTTCCATGACATGACCTTGAGCTAATGTTGCAGCATCAAGTAAGTAGTCTGCGGATTACCAATCTCCTCAGCAACTTACAGAAGACATAGCGTATTAGGGCTCAGTAGAATGGATAAGAAATCTTCAGGAAGGCCGACATGCTAGGCATATAATGTATACAAAGCTATGATCATAAAACGAATTGTATGATAGTGGAAATAATTAGAACGCAAAAACCTAGTTACAATTAGTCTGTTCAGCCGTAAATCATGAAACGTGGCTGTTTCATTACGTTTTGTGGCTTCTGACTCTGACGACGCCACAGTATCTCATATTATAACAGTGAACTGCACTCAAATATAAAAAGCTAAAAAGAACTATTTTATTTGCACGAAATTTGGTTATATTTGTAATTTTTTTAACTGGGATTGAATTGGATTTAAGCAAAATCTAGCTAAATAATTTGAAATACTTCTTTCGTTTTGTAATTTTTTATTACAAACGAAATTAAATCTGTACAAAATAAAGGCTAAGAGTTTGTTTGTTTTTTTTGTTGTTAGCCTGCATTAATCTCTGGGTCTTGAGGCCGGAAGGTTTTCGAGTGGAGTGGAGAGCATGGTCAGGTAAGTGCAGTATAGGACGTCCACATACAAAATTGATTCAAGTAATACTGAGCCAACAAGACAAAGACTTACAGGCTGATTTATGATGATGATAACACTTGATGGTAGTAAGCTACTGACACCATAATATAAACGTGAGCAACTTCGCAGTGGTTGCAAGTGCTCTGTGGAACTCTGTGGAATTAGCTCTTGTATTCTTTACTCACTCAAATTCAAATTCAAAATAATTTTTTTGCTGAATATAGTTATTGTTGTTGTTATTAAATAGAGTTGTTGTTAAATATATAAATGTCCACATATTCAACCGACAAGCGGTGTGCAAATTTAAAAAGCATCTAAAAATTAATAATAATTCCTCCAAGATAATTTATTAAATAGTGTATTTTTATTTTATTTTCATGCTATATTTATGTAAGACATGGCTTGTATCATTTGCACTATATACTATACCGAAACATAACAATTATGCGCTGTTATTTCACGGTGATCTTCTTTAAGGTGGTGGTTTATGAGGGTGTCATGTTATGATTAAATTAGTTTAATTTAATTACCTAATTTAATTAAATTTTAACTACTAACTATAATCTAATTTGATTATGATTATCCAGTGGACGGGTTCATTGCACCGACATAAACCACAATAATGTAGGTTGGCGTTTCATAGAATCATGACACATGAAAAGCCATTAGTGCATTTGAGCGGGGTCGGTTGCTAATACTGAAATATGAATTATCAATATATGAAATCGTTTAATGAGAAATATTCAGGGCTCTATAAAATTTTATTTCTGACGTTATAATAGTTCACTCTTGTGGCGAAGAAAATAGTCTTCAAAGACAATAAAAATATCGGAGGCAGTCATGAGACAAAGTAGTCCGATTTTGATAATTCTTTTTTATTTGAAAGGGTGTAACCCGAAGGTGGTTCCATATAAATTTGGAAAAAAAAATCCAACATTAAGGTTAGGAAAACAGGGGATCATTGATTGTTCACTCACTGATTGTAGTGTACCACGCCTAACTTTTTACAGAGTAGTCCTATTTTGATAATTCTTTTTTTAGTGGATAGGGTATACCTCGAAGTTGGTCCTATATAAATTTGGAAAAAAAATTTCTACCTTAAGTTGAGTTTAGTATTACAATTAAAAAAAGTAATCAAAAATTAAGCGTGTAGTAAATAGTAGATTATAGCCACAAAAAAATTATAAAATAATCGTCGAAAAAACTGAAAAGCAAAAATTAATTTTATTTAACCTTTATAATAACTAAGTTCTTAAACTAATATGTAAGTATACCTAAATAATTTTGTTTCGGCGCCAAACAAGTAAATTAATTAATTACTTAAATACACTTGCATTAGTTTAAGAACTTAGTTATTATAAGGTTAAATAAAATTATTTTTTGCTTTTCAGTTTTTTCGGCGGTTTAATTTTTTGTTAAAAAGTTTTATTAAAAAAATAATAATTATAAAGGATGAGACTTAGTGGGTAGAGATTTTTTTATATCTTAAATTATTCATATTATTTCTTTTTCAGAGGACGTATTGACGTCGGTAAATGTGGAAGAAGTTGATAAAATTGAACAAGTCATATCCGACCCTAGAATTTACGACTAGTACCGATTTTGTAGTAATGGCATCGCCACTAAAAACATTTCATAGCAACGCTATTATTTAATAGGTTACATTTCGTTGAAGTAAATCAATATTTTTTGTGTAATAATAAGTGCATCTCTAGTGTTAGTTCATTTTCTGATGCCGTTCGTACCAAAACTATCAGAATTCCAGCCAAAGTATTAGGCCTGTCTGGCAGAAGAATGTGATAGAATTAGCTGAGGTACCTTTGGAGATTGCTAATTGGAAGTAAAATAATAACAATACATCATTTTCAACAAATAAATTACAGTTACAGGATTTTAATTTATGTACAAAGTATGTTCTACTCGTTATCTGGTAATCTGTAATAGTGAATAGACATTAAAATAAAAAATAACATTAAAATTTTGTTGATGCAATTTAAGCTGATCATTTATCCAAAGACAAAAAAATTACTCTCGGCAACAGAAGTCCAAAATAATAAATAAATTGTAATTACAATATGAAATGAGAGACTTTTACGCTAGACAATTCCAACTGGTTCGTTTTTTTGGTAAAATAAAATATAAATGGTCGAGTGGATAACGAACCAATTTATTTAAATTAAGCGGTTAATTAAAGTGTAACGAATTTGACTTTAATTCAAAATTTCAGTAAAATTTCTGTGGCAAGTTATCAGTAGAAAAAGTATGTCGAATTGTTGAGCGAGTGTAATTGTTTAAAATTCGGTAATAAAGAGGCATTCAATTCCGGATCGCCCACGTTATTGTAAACAAGCAACCGTTTCACTTTCCCTGTAATGGGTTCACTAACTGGGCAAGTTTTATTAAAAAAATTCCGAGAATCGACCTCGATTTCCGCATTATCCCAAACCATCAGTAGGCGATCTTTCAACACGAGCGTGAGCGTCACATGCGATCTGCCGTGTATCAAAATTTAATATCACCGGCAAAACCTTTATAGTCTCGTACGGATATCGTTCTAATGCAGAATGCGCTTAATATCGGCCGGGACGGGCGCAATCTCAGCTAAATGTCGCTTAAAAACCCGAAGTCTGATATAGACAGTAGCTGAACTAAACGTCTAGTGACGTCTTCATAGAAATAGGTTGTTGGTAGTTTGGATGGAAAGTCCAACTAACGTCCAACGTCGCCTTTAAAAATAATAAATACCTCGCACTGTTTTACCTAGGCTTAATGCCTCGTTTACACAGTGCGAGCTTCTGCCTAGCCAGTAGTCAGCTACTCGGTTCGTCTACTCGTACTCCAGTAGCTCGGCTCGCCTTAGCTGTCTACACGACACAAGTAGCCGCTGCCCAGTCTTTCGAGTTGTCGGTATGTCGGTTGAACGTGTTTTAGTTAAAAGAACAGTGATAAGGTCTATGACAACAATATTATTTCAAGAATTGGAAAATGCCTATAATAATATGTCTATAATAATAATATGCCTGTAATAATATGCCCCTATAGAGTTTTATGAATGAATATTATTATCAGAACACCATCTTTCCTCAGCCATTTAGCGTGCGCCGTGCGATCAGGCGAGTGAAAACAAAAAATGTTGAAGTAACTCGGATGCGAGCTACTGTCCAACTCGTAAGTTACGTCCAAACAGTACGAGTTACTGCATTGGAGCTATTTGGCAGGCTCACTCGCATGCTAGCTCGCACTGTGTAAACTAGCCGTAACATATTAATAAATTTAATTATTTTTTTGACGTTATTGAATCTTGGGGGGGGGGGGGGGGAGGATTTTCCTTGAATCTGTTTTCCTCTCCGACTACTTATTTAAAAGACATTAAAGATCTTACAAAAGCATGTTGTGCAAACGACGTCTTACAAAACACCCCATGTTTGTTCGAAAATTATTTTTATTTTTATTCGTTGTTGTTATGGCCATTCCCATAGATGAGATATTGCCTGTAGATTAAGGTAACATCTTACCATATTGAACGTCTTCAAAATAAGGCGAGTAGTTTCAATGAATTTATATTAGGTAAATATCAGCCTTTCTGAAAACTATATATAAAAAGGTAGAATATTGTGTGCAAGGTTAGGTACTGCATGTGAAATGCAGTGGTGCGACGTCGCTCCGAGGCGCTGCTGGCTGTCCCTGCTGCTAGCACAAATGTTAGTACTGCTTGCTCGTGTGGAGGAGGACATAATTGCGTATTGTATAGCCTTTTGTCCGATGCAGCGACGGCTGAATGTGGCCAGCTTTTAAACATTGTCGAGCGCTATCTTCCATGTTTAATGTTTTGAAACAACGTTGTCTTTTTAATTACCAAGCAATAACAAGCTACCGTAGGAATGTTCGCATTTAGTATGACGTCGCTTTTTATTTTTTCATTTTCATAGATTATATATATGAGCTCGACCAAATTAATTTCAGCAGGTACACTAGAGAAACCTACGTGAAGTTAGGGATTGGTGAACTTTTTTCTTTTCACTGTTACTTTTGCAGTTTATCCCATTTCATTTCTACTATTTACTATTTATTTATTTCGAACTTATTCAGGAATGTATTTACATTGGACAAATCATAGAGCTAGATGAATATAAAATTAAGTTAAGCTGCTTTCGGTATTTTTTCACCACCAATTACCTGATTTCTTAAGATGAAGATCTATAACCAGTGCCTATTTGCACTTTTCATACAATCGTCACAGAAATCCGTTTGAGAACCAAGGTGGTCGACAGTCCCTCTTTTTCGGATCAAGCGCTTTAAAGCATCCTTTGTAATGCACCTTGATGTTCCTTGATCTTAAATGTAATCCAAGTAGGATCTTTCTCTCTAAACTATCTTCTAAAACTGAGAACAAAAACCTATAAATGTTATAGGTTAAATCGGAAGAAAAGCAATGAATAGTGACACAAAGAAATGTTTGTACACTGAGCGAAGTGGTTGCTAAGCAACACTAAGTTAAAGTTCCTTTTAATTCCACAGCCAATATAGTGGGTAGAGATTGACATTTGACCAGAGCGCTATCGACACGGATTCCAGGGTGACGAGGGTGAGCCGAGGTACAGTGTGCCCATTAAAAGTTAGATTAGTAGGAGCCACTGCCGAGACGTGGAGCAGAGGAAAGAGCTACGCGGCTGACACATTCTGAATAGATTTGAATGTCGTTTGGAACTTACGCCATTGAACTATGCCAATTTAGTTGGTGGGTTCGGCGTGAAATAACAAATATTTATTCCATCTGACGTCAGCACAAATAAACAAAGAGAGCGAACTCACAAAGGTCAAACCCTTATTTAAAACCGTCTCTGTTTGTTTATCTTAATTGTTTTTCTGTAATAAAACTTCATTGTTTTAAAATAGAGCCTTCACATTTGGCTCGTCTTCCTGTCTAAGAAAATTTTGGGCACACAAATTCTTGCACTTTTGCAATCAAGAATTGTTCATCGAGAAAACTTATTTCAAATGATAATTATTTAAATAAATCAATATAAATGTTTGATCAATATTGATTAAATTGTTTGATCAAATAATAATTATTAACTGAATTGGTGGAGGTTAGACTGCATTTCACCTACTTAGCTGTATCTGATTCCCATAATGTATGTATGACCACTTAAATATGAAATGTTCTAAATAGAGAATTGGCTAGTTTCATAAGTGGTCAAAGAATCCAATTTAGTGAACGAAATATTGAACGTTAGATGTAGAAGTTGCAAATGACACTTCTAGAGACAAATTTGTTTGAATTCGTTGGAGAACGAGGCCCTTACGATACTAAACGCACAAAAGGTATTTGAGTACCTAAGCCGAGCTCAGTGCACGTGCCCGCCTTTGTGCAATAGCCAACAGAATAGCTTCGAGTGGGTAGCGAACATAATATCGATGGATTTTTGAAATAATCTAACTAACGTACAGACTAAAAGTTTTGAAGACCGGCAGAAAATAAGCGATGTCCACTGTAGGACCAGTTTTATCTGCTACCACAAATGTGACTTCAAAAATATGATCATTCAGTATATTAAGTTAAACCAACAAGTTACTGTTTTCAGTCATAAGACATATTTATTTCTATACTAGCTGACCAGGCGAACTTCGTACCGCTTAACAGTCAATAAATGTCGTGTAAACTCATACCTTTTAGATAAATTTAATTTAGTATTTTATGAATTTAATGAATACAAAATTTGACAGTTTCTGTTATAGATTTGTATTTCCTAATGACATAAACGGGGAAGGTTTGTGTATATAAAGTTTGCGTCAAGCACGAAACCGGGAGCGGGTCGCTAGTATATAATAATTGAGGAAAACTCGAAATCATTTAGAAGGGTTAGGTTTTCATTCGTGGATTTTTACTTCTATTTCTGTAGGAATTGGGTCAAGGGCGTAGAGAAGGCTGAATGTACTTTTCAGCCACTGTTCAAATGAAATAGGTAATAATTGTGAATGAAATGATAATTCCGAGGCGTATACCTCCTAAGTTGATGTGCGGTACGCGAACTCTTCGGCTACGAAGAACCCGCTTCTGTTAACACGAATAGCTACAAAGAGTAGTTGAGTGTGCAGACCTGACATTTGAATGATGTGATAATAAAAGAAATATTTGACAACACGTTTTGTCTAGTGGCTAGTAATCCTAGCTGTTAACCAATTTGGTCGCGGGTTCGAATACCGCTATTGGCAAATGTTTTTGTGTTAAAATTTTACCTTTGTACCTACCTGAGTCATGAATGTTTGTATTTATAATATAGTATAGTATAATATAGTAATCTACGAGTATGTAGTATATCAACTTCCTGGTCTCCATAATGTGGAATGTGTGAATATATTTATTTTTTATTTATTTGTTTCAATGATGACCTTTAATAACAAAGAGCAAGTAGTGTGATTTATCTCTGAATGTACAGAGTAACAGAAATCGTTCAAAACCAGACCTTTTTTAACGTAAATACACTTTAGAGAATTTGTTAGTCTTTCTTAATTTCAGTAATTTCCTATGAATATATCAGATTTTGTAAATTTTATTATTTATTTCATTTTATTTTTTATTCATATCAGCTTAATCATTAATTCAAAAAAGTTTTACATAAAAAGTGAGAATCTATGTATTAGACTGTATGTATTTATTAATTTAATATAATATATAATTAATAATATATTTTCATAATTCGTAAAAAAGCTACGAAAATAAATAAAAAATAGATAACAATAAAGAATCTTCTCTACTTTACCTAACACAATAAATAAAATCTAATAAGTTCTAATAATACTAAATTACAATTTTTGTTGTGTTATAAATAACATATTAAATTTTTTTCTTTAATTCTTAGATAACAGATAAAATGTTTCATTTTTTCTTACAAGAGAGGTGCCAATTTTTATTTTTGTTAATATGTTTTATTTTTTAAAGAAAGCTCACTGAGAGACTCAGGGAATGTCATAATAGAAATAACAGCGAGAAAATTTTCTTTTTGAAACTTTGCATTCATAATATTTTTTAAACGTTTTTATATGTTTTCGTAACTGATAAAAATAGCAGTGTTTCCCTGGGGTGTAGCTCAAAATATATTTTATGTAAAATATGGCTTCTGTTCTAAATTACCTCGGGCATAATCGATCACTTATTTCCATTTTATAACAAACCGTGTCATAAAATCAAGCTCCTAAAGAGTAAGTAATATTATCGGTAAAGATATTGTAAAATTATAATAATAACATTTTGAAAAATCAAGACTTCAACGCAACGTTTCCTTACAATTGCTAAGAGAATGTCAAAATTGCTGTACCTTGTACATTTACTATTCAAAGGAATATATACCTAAGTAAACAGATACTTATATAAATAGTTATGTATCTTAAGTAATTCTTCAATAATTAAGTCGTTTTCCTTAAGGAAGAACTCCTTGTTTATAAGATAACTAACATAATATTATTTTTATATATATAAAAAAAATGTTAGCTAAATAATGTTTAAATGTTAGCTTAATATTAACTTAGTCGTATGTGTGTCCAAAAAACTCAAATGAGCTGTTAGATTGTCTTGAAATTTTTACACGACATTGAATTTTAACAGTAGAGTGTTTATGGATACTTCAAATTCCAAAATTCCAAAGGAAACGAAAAAAAAAACAAACAAACAAAGAACTGTTCATAAGTTTCATGAGATCTTGAAAGGCTTCTTTTGCCTTTGTTGTCCATGTTACAAAAGTATAATAATTTTTATAATTTTACTAGCCATGTTACTCGCTGACAATGTTCTATAGGTGAAAGAACTTCTAAAATTGATCCAGTAATTTTTGAGTTTATTCATTACAAACATACAAATCCTCTCTCTTTATCTAGCCTCTAGTACGACATTACCTTTCTGACGAAATAAAGTTTGAAACGAATCTATGTTGCTAAACTTGATCCGTATTAGAGGGGACAGAATTATTTCATTAGTGGCATGTGCGGCAAATTATATTCCAAAAGAGATTTAACTCGGCGCTCGAGCTCAAACTCAGGACGAAACTCATGCCGACTTACATGCCGATTACGAATTGAACGTCTTACTTACTCGTATACGCCTTGCATATTCATGACGCTTGTAATTGCCCTCCTTACTAGCTATAGTTTCACGGATTAAATGTTCTCAATCAGATAAGGATTTGCTTTACTATTAGTGCTACATTTTATTATTATTTATTAATAGTTATTGCTATAACTTTTAGCCCATATTACTCTGATAACGTAGCTTTCTATAGGTGCAAGAATTTTTCAAATCGTTCCAGTAGTTTCGGAGCCTATTCAATTCAAATAAACAATCAAAATCTTTCTTTCTTTCCTCTTTATAATATTAGTATATTATAGATTATACTCTACCCAATAAGGTATCACTAAATATTATAAAACAAAAACCTTCGTCGCGTCTGTCTGTCTGTCTGTTCGCGATAAACACAAAAACTAGTGCACCGATTTTAATGCTGTTCTCACCAATAGATAGAGTGGTTCTCAAGGAAGGTCTCAGTATATAATTTACAAAGTTACGCGGGCGAAGTCGCGGGCAGCACCTAGTTTAATAATATACGACTCGTATACTGACTTTCGTTACATGGGTGGTTTATATTTTATTTTATTTTTTAAATTTAGGTTTTACAACTTCTGCCATAATACACAAATATCGTCACAATATTGTATAGAAGCAATTACAGTTGAAAGAGTCACAGGTCAAAGTGGGAAAGTGATAGATTTTATGGGCCTTTTGTAAAATATAGGCAATTAAAAGAGACCTTCGCTCGAGATGTTTGGTAATTCGCAAACGTTACAATAAGCAGGAGTTCTGCAAACAAGTTTGCTCGAGTTACAAGATTACAAATTAATCTAATATGGGAATCTCATCGGTTCGCCGATCTTAATGTCTAAATTAATTTCACATAACAAAACCATTATAACAATTAGTGAAATTGTAGTTTAATCTATACTATAATATCATTATCACTACATAGTATATGTATGTCCCTCTGTCCCGCTGTCTGTCTGTCCCATTTGTATGTTAGATCTTTAAAACTACGCAAAAGATTTTGATACGGTTTTTTTATTAGATAGACTGTTTCAAGAGGAAGGTTTTAGTATATAATTTCAATGCGGGCGAAGACGCGGGCACCAGTTAGTCTATACTATAATATCTATACCAATATATAAAGCTGAAGAGTTTGTTTGGTTGTACGCGTTAATCTCAGGAACTACTGGTTCGAATTGAAAAATTCTTTTTGTGTTGGTTATCCATTTATCGAGAAAGGCTATATATAACATTTTGAAAGCGGACGAAGTCGCAGGCAACAGCTATTAAAGAGCCATGTCTGAACATTGTGTTTGTGTTACTAAGGTCATAAAAAATAGTTTTAGAATTTTTGTTCGTTAATTATAAAATCTGATAACCATATACAAAGTTTTATTTTTAATAATTACGTAAATGTTACCCAAAATCTGTGTTTAACTTTGTAAATTATATGTTAATTTAATTATCATTTTAATGAAGTATTAAGCCTAATTACAATAATCTCAGCTTATTAATTAATAAACAACATCATTAGAACACAAATATCATTCAGTAAATCAGAGTATCATATTATAGAATTTTGTATTTGTAACAAAAAGGAACGCGGTCGTCACAATATGACTAGTGACGACGCGTTGTCACCTGACGACCGCGTAGCTTTTTGGTCTGTCGTCATAAGTCTGACTATTGCCGAGTATGCTTGCTACCTCATTCATCAATTGTTTGCATTTATTGATTTTCATAAGCCGTGTTCGATGTATAGCCAATATACCACAGTAATAAGTCTTGTGTTATATTCATGACAGTCGCCAACTTTAACAAATAATTGAAAATTTTCATACACAGCTCTGCTATTCAGATGAGTTTCCACTTTCCTGTTATATAAGTACATATACCCAGTCTTTGTACTCGTATGAAGGTTATGAGTTGGAACATTTGTCAAGATTGTAAAGATGTTTTGTAAAAAGCGATAAGCAACATTGTACAAAAAGCTTCACTATAAATAAGTATCGATAAGATAGTAAGCAATGACGTGGTGACCTCATCCCGTCATGCGCCATGATTGATTGATGCCGAACAATCGCCCAACGCCTCACCTACGGGGGGCAAACAGTACTCCCATTTTGTATTTTATATTTTCCTTACTTCATTGTTAACAAATCAAATGAATTTATTGGAGTTTTTTCATATATAAGCCCGGGGTATTAAAATTTATGGGAGTAAAATCAAATGTCACATGTCACACGTTACGCGTTACAGGCCACTATATGCTTCAATAGATATTATAATAATATAATACATATATTATGTTTTATTTATATTTATTAAATTATATATTTATCGTTCGTAAGGAGTAAACTCCAGTAGTGCGTCGGAGCTGACACACACACCTTTTTATAATAGGTTATCACTGCTTGTGCCATTTATATAATAACAACAAAATCATATAATTTCGGAAAAGTCGTCTAAGATGGAATAAGCCACTAGATAGAGACGACTTCTTCATTGCTGAAGGTCGTGCCCGCTCTTAAATGCGGTGGCATCGACCACCAGCTGTTGCCATTCAACCCTGTCCTCGGCTTTAAAGCCTAAGAAGGCTTCTCAAGGAATGAGCCTGTCATGAAATATGTTGGTTGAATGGGTGGTTAGTTTCGTTGTCTTAGACATATTTCATGACTCAGTCAGTCATGAAATATGTCGTGAGACAACGAAACTGACTCCACCCAACTTCTATTTCATTTTAAGAAAGTAGTCTTAGATGAAATGACTTAGTTTTAGTCCATTAGATAAAATGTGTCATAAAATAAATATATGCAACGAAACTGATCTATCCGAGTTCCATTTCATCTCAGAAAAATAGTCAAGATGGAATGACTCTTAAGTCATGAAATACGAGTAAGAGTCAACTAAATCTATCTGAGAAATGAATTGAATTCTTATGTTTTCCTACTAAATAAAAAAATTGGTGTGTGTTAAAAATACTTAAAAACAATTCAAGTGATAGTACTGTTATCTCCATAGTGAGCACAAAGTACTAGACACAGGCTTTTTAATGCACTTTTGTAGGTCAATAGTGTTCCGAACTTGTCCGCTTTTGTTGTGAGCTGAACATAATGTTGGGCGGTTGAGCGAACGGGCCAACGGCTGAACCTGAATTCAATGCGCGGCCTGGAATAATTTGGAACAACATTTTTTAAGCGCTCGGCCTATTCATCCGTAGGACAGGGGCTCTACAGTTCGCCTTTTAGAGGTAATATTTGTTAGCCCGCTTCTCAACTATTTCGCTGCCTTAATTCCCTGTTTGTTCTTCAATTATGTTTACTTATTCTTTGTAAATTACTTTTTGCAATGTAATAAAACTGTGGGAAACTGTTTTGACAGTGTCACCAACTAGACAAGGATTAAGATTTTCAGATGGAGTAAGAACAGGCACTTGTTTTACTTTAATCTTTTTACTATTTCATATAAACTTCTTTAAAGGTCTGCTGTTTTCGTTATTTACTCTAGATTGAAATAAATATGGAAGATTCCACCCATTTGCAACTATTGTTATTACGTTTTAAAAACTATTTCTAAATATCGAAAGGGATGTCATAAATCGGGCTTGCTTGTCTGTCTGTGCAGTGACACCTCTCTTAGAGAGGAGCTCCGTGAAATACGGCGATGAGCCAAAAAAGCGATTCGGTTAGAACAATGGTAGGGAAACAATTGGGCAGCCAATAACGCTTCATTCATTCCATACATTATTTGGGAACCATTGTCGGGGATCGTTCGGCGCCTTTGTCCCTCTCCACCGAACACTCGCGTTTGTTGCTCTTCATTAAGTTAATTAAGCTCTGGGGTGCGTAAAGTGAGTCCCAATGCCTCCGCATCTAAGTAATAGTTCGCTTAGGAAGAAAGAACAGCCACTCAACTCATTCGCAAACCTTCTTTGTCACTTTACTGTAAGTTTATTATACAGGTAATAAAAGACTGCACACTTTTCTTTCGTCAGAGTAAGAGTGTTGGGATAACATCTTAGTAAGGAAATGTTGATTTTGTAGGCGAGACAACGAACAGGTGCTTAGCAAGAGATTCCAGGATGATAGGATTGGAATTCTGTTCGGAATTGTACCTCGGAGGATTTCAGATTTCATTTTCATGAGAATTTTCACTTTCATTTGGGAAAGAAAACATTAAAAGGTACTTTGAAGGCTGTGCCCAGCAGTGAGACTTAATATATGTGTATCTAATATTATGTATGTAGTTGCATGCAAATTATATGAAAATGTAGAGAGGATACATGGTAATAAAAATTCTATATGTCTGAGAAGGATTGCCATGAAAACATTCAGTCTATGTAAATCGTGTCCAAATATGTTGAAAAATGTTTTAAACTAATTTTCACATTATGAAAAATGCTGCGATAAGAGAATGTCAGTTATATCAAAATTAATGTATAATAATACGAGTATAAATGGGTTAATGGACAAATCGCCCGCCCGCCCGACGGGCGAATTGTCATGTTTTTTTTTACCTATTATTTTAATTTTTAACGTAATTAAACATCATTTATTTACCTATTAATATTATTTTATATACTCGTATCAGCTAATTTCTAAAACTGAATAGCCAATAAATAAAATTTAGTTTTAAGTAATCCAGTAGATAGCATAATTATGAAAGATTATTGTGAAACGGAATTTCTGAATCTGCGAGCAGGTATTATATATTTACATCGAGTTCGCATAAATATGTAAAATAATGAATTGTTAAACTAAAGGGAGGACGAGCGCTTTGAAGTGTACAAGAGGCTGGAATAAAGGAACTTTCCCAGAAAAGTTGCTCTCGCCCGTAATCATAAAGCGAAACAATTTCCACTCAAAGAATTAGCAGCCGTCCTCTTCACTCATTTCAAATCCTCTTAAAACTCCACAAAAATGTCTAAACATCAGAAGCCCTCATTTTGCTACAGAACGCATTTTTAACAACGTTCTTATCTTATCTTGCGACTTTCGTATCTTTTTAGTACATTTTAATTGGGTGTATTAAACGTTCATAGCGGTTTTTAGGCTGATAATACGCTGCTGATAATTTTATAAAATCATTTAAGGCACTAAAAT
Source organism: Synanthedon formicaeformis (assembly GCA_945859745.1). NCBI lineage: Eukaryota > Metazoa > Arthropoda > Insecta > Lepidoptera > Sesiidae > Synanthedon > Synanthedon formicaeformis. Next base: position 11,051,560 of record OX243968.1, on the reverse strand, counting down.
GAAGTCGTAAAATGATGGCAACGCATACATGCATCTTCATAAAAGTTGCTTGTACTGTACCTAAGCGACCAACAGCCTACCAGAAATTCAAGACTTTATGTAGATTTTAGTTTCAATGTCTGGAAGAGAAAAGTAACAGTATTATGCCTGGATAAGAAATTTTATTTTTGAGCCTATTTTCCCATTATTTACAAGTATCATATCCCCAGTTATCATTATTATCATTTATCGCTATCAGCCCATAAGCGCCCTCTATTGCATTTGAGAGCTTCCACACCCTCGATCGCCACATCACATCCAAACGTTGCCAGCGAGCTTCTTTCAGTCAAAGATCAAACGAGTTCATTTGCTGTATGATATATACAGGTTAGGTATACCATTCGATTCAGTTGACAAAATGTCTACCACCTTGGTTCTACGACGGATCTGCTAGTTACTAACTTCAGATTATTCTATCCCTACTTCCTAGTGAGTAAGTAGGTATGTATGTATGTATGTATGTATGTATGTATGTATGTATGTATGTATGTATGTATGTATGTATGTATGTATGTATGTATGTATGTATGTATGTATGTATGTATGTATGTATGTATGTATGTATGTATGTATATATGTATGTATGTCTAAATAAATAAATAAATAAATAAATATTTTCACACATTCCACACATCACCATCCAGTTCCAAAGTAAGCAAGTAATGCTTGTATTATGGATACCAGACAGTTGATATACTACATAGATTACTTTTTTGTAAATACATACATATTATAAATACAAAACATCCATGACTCAGGCACAAAGGTAAAATGCTAACACAAACATTTGCCCCTAGCGGGATTCGAACCCGCGACCGTTTGGTTAACAGCTAGGATTACTAGCCACTAGACCAAACGAATTAACTGTTAATTAACAGTTAATTCGTTTAAGACCAAACTCTTAAACGAATTAACTGATTTTCATGAAACTTGGTAGATAAACATTTAGACTTACAAGCCATACATTACTTTTTTCTTTTTCAACGCAGACGAAGTCGCGGGCGCCAGCTAATATGATATAAAAAAGGTGGGGGGAATTTTGTCTAAAAATAGTAAATATCTAAGCGTTTCCCTCACAATCGAGTGACCTTTTGTGTGTAAGGGCATATTGTTTAGTGTCGTGCCTTTGAGAATGAGACCGATAAAAGGATGGCGATCGAAATATTTCGGACTACTCGGCATATTCATAGAAAAATTTTCAGGTATTTCTTACTTCCATTGCTCAATCTTTATTATAAACATTACACTTAAAAGTAAATTTTCTAACAAATAAACAAATTTTAAATAATATATGTTTTGTACTTCACTGTGATGTAGTAATGCCTAACTGTTTAAAAATTCACATTTTGAGGTTATAAACTTGTTTACATAAAATCTCTTGCTCAATTGAATAGAGTATAGTAGTCAACATGGATCATAGTTCATGATAGCAATTGCGATTAACAAATGTACGTGTAACGAACAAACAAACTCGCCTTCATAATTTATATTTGATAATAAGAAAGCAGTAGGTAGGTATATTTGTTTGTACAGAACGTAAGGGCGGGTAAGACGGTAAGACATCGTTAAGAACACCGGCTGCCTTCTAAATAACGCTGCGAAATTGTCTACAGTTGGTGAATTATGAAGCCAACTTCATATTGCGTAAAACGAAACGCCGATTTCTCATCTCGCCCACTTTATTTGCAAACGGTTCGCTAACCACACTCCCGACACACGGATTTGTTTATCATAGTCACAGCCATTGGATATCTCTCCCATAATAATTATTCAATAAGAGTTCTTTATCCAGTGTCTAATAAGTAGAATTTTATTTTGTTAATACATTATTAAAATATATACTACTACTTGGTGCCCACGTCTTCGTCCACGTTGAAAAAGAAAAAAGTAGCCTATGCTGTGTCCTGTACTTCTAAGTGTTTATATACCAAGTTTCATGAAAATCAGTTATTTTGTTTAAGAGTTATGGAGGAACATACATACATACAAGACACAGATTTATTATTAGTTTTGATTGAAGTCTTGGCCACTTTATTGAGAACTACTAACAAAAAGGCCGATGTTTTTTTGTTTTTTATTTTTTTTAACAATGCCTACATTATTTAGTGGTCAGTTATAATTAAAACCTCAAGTAAAAAAAATTGTGCTACTTTAAAGTTTTATTCCGCTAATTGTTTTAAGCATAAAGCTGCTGATTGTGTTTTGGTCCAGTATCCCTCAAAGGAGTTTTTTTCTGATTGCTAACAGGCTGAATCTTCGTGAGTACCATTTTTTGTCTGCAGTTTATTAAACATTTGTATAATAAAATGGCCGCATAGTCCTTTTTTTTTTTTTTTTTAACGTTGGGAAATCCTCTTGGATACCCGGCAGTGAAGGGGACACTGCGGGGTTATGCCGGATTCCTACCGGCTAAAACCCAACGACTTTCATTCTATCGCGGCCGTTGATGGGCGGGGTCGTGGGGACGTTATTACACGACTTCGGTGCCCCGCCACGGCTATCCAACGCGGGGAGCCTGTGCTCCCTGTCAGAACCTCGGCGTACCCGAAAGTGGAGGTACGCCGGCCTACTCGGGGGACCTTACGACGGGCGGCAGTCTCCCCCAAGACCACCGCCCTGGTCCCGGTTAGGGTGGAAGGCGGCGGATATAGGCCACCTGCCTGCGCCCGAGCCTTCTCCGGCGGATTGGCTGGGAGAGGGGATCCTCTTCCCGCTGCCTTTCCGCCGCTTCCTTGCGCGACATAACGTGCTCACAGAACGTGAGCATCGCCTGCCACGCAAGGTCACTGCCAACCATCGATTTCACGACGGCCGGCAGCGAGAGATCGGAGCCCACGACGAGAGACAGAGCGGCGCGCTGCTCTGCCCATTCGGGGCATTCCGCCAAAGTGTGCTGCGCAGTGTCAACCGCGTAGCCACAATGGTGGCATTCCTCCGTCGGCTCTCTCACGGCCACCCGGTGAAGGTAACGACCGAAGCAACCGTGCCCCGAGAGCACCTGCACCAGGCGGAACGTGAGGGCCCCGCGCCGCTTCGCCAGCCATTCCTCTAGGGAGGGGCGAATAGCCTCAATCGTCAGGCGGCCCGCACTGGGCTCCGCCAGCCTTTCCTTCCACTTTTGGAGGAGGATCGTTTGGGAGTGTCTCCTCAACCTGACGACCTCCTCCGATGTCAAAACCGAGCCGCGCGTTCGTGCGTCCGCGACTTCATGGTACACCGCCGCCAACACTTCGGCATCCAACTCCCACGGAGGGGTGCCAGCCAGTACACACGCCGCGTCAAAAGAGATGGTACGGTACCCCCTCACAATCCTGACTGCCATGGCCCTTTGCGCGCGGCGCAAAAGTGGCCTATTACGGGAGGTCAGGCGGTCCACCCAGATGGGGGCCCCATACAAGGCCATGGACCGTACCGCGCCAGCGTAGAGGCGGCGACAGGCCGTATTCGGCCCACGCAGGTTGGGGAGTATTCTCCCAAGTGCGGCAGCGGCTCCGATGAGTCGCGGCGCCAATTGGCGGAAATGACAATCAAATTTCCATCGACTATCGAGGACGAGGCCGAGATACCTCATTGTCGACTCAATAGCGATGGAAACGCCTGCAACCACGAGATGGCTATCAAGCGGTGGCATGTTCCGAGGGCCATGGAAAAACAGCGCCTCGGACTTGTCGAGGGCCACCGACAAGCCCAGCCGCCGCATCCTCACAACCACGTGGGCTACGCCAGCCGTGGCGAGGATTGTTGCCATTCTGTGGGAGGCAGCTCTGGCCGTTACCAGCGTATCATCCGCGTAACAGACCAGAGAGACACCCCTCAGGTTCGTCCCCCGCAGAACCCAGTCAAACCCGATGTTCCACAGGAGCGGCCCAAGCACCGAACCCTGAGGAACACCGCGCGACATGTCTTTACGACCCCACGAGTTTCCACTTGTGGGGTACGTAACAATCCGATCGGTCAAGTAGGAATCCACGATGCGACGCAGATAGCACGGCACACCGTGGTATCCGAGCGCTTCTCGGATACAGCTCCAGGGGAGCGAGTTGAAGGCATTGGCGATGTCGAGCGACACCGCCAACAGCACCTCTCCTTGGGCTACTGCCTCCTCGCTCATGGCCCGCACGCTGGATATCGCATCCAGCGTGGAGCGATGGCCGCATAGTCCTACGGCTGCTAACTCCTTTAGCTACCTCTATCGAGAATTTTCGCAGAGGAAAAAGTTGTTCGTCTCGGCAAACTGAAGCTACTCAGGAAGATTCAGCCTGTTAGTAATCAGAAAAAAAATCCTTTGAGGGATACTGGACTATTTGTTTGTTTGTTTGGTTGTACGCGCTAATCTCAGGGACTACTAGTTCGAATTGAAAAATTATTTTTGTTGGATAGTCCATTTATCGAGGAACGTCTATAGATTTATCGAGGAGGATAGGCTATAGAGAACGCGGACGAAATCGCGGGCAGCAGCTAGTTTAAAATATATATTTCCAATTTGTTTAACCACAAATAATGGTCTGTTATGAAGAATATTCAGGTTTTAAATTTTTGAGGTTTGCCTTACCAAAATTGAATCACACAAAAATATTGAAATGTAATAAAAATATTGCAAATGACATATGTCAAGCACTGGATGAGAGGTATATTATTTTGTCTGTCATAGGCGTTGTTGCCTTACTCTATTTATGCTAATGGAATAACGATTTTATGTCTCTAGAACATTATTACAGTGTTCGATGTTAAAGGCCTGTCTAAATTGTCTATTATTTCTATAGTAATGTTCTTCCATTTTAATTCTAATGACAGGCAAAGCTAAATTCCCTTTGAAGTAGATTGCAAACTGCAAGACCGAAGCTTATGAAATAAATGACATTACTATACAATTACTTCTGATCTTTGGATTTTGGCCCCTTGAATGAGTGATTAACACTTTTTTCTAAGATTCCTAGGTTTACCTTAATTACCAATCTACCAAAAAAAATCTACCAAAGAGTACTCCCGGCGGAGTACTCTTTGGAAATGGAAATTTGTAAGTTGGATCTGTGAGTAGTGGCAGGTCACACTGCCTTCTGCACCCACCTTACAGAAGACCACCGTGAAATGACAGCATGTGTGCTGTTGTGTTTCAGTGAGTGAGTGAGGGATGCCAGAGCCCCTTCCATTCCCTTATTCCCTTATCCATCCTACTGTAGTCGGCAGCGCATTTGCAGCACATGTGACGTCGCTCGTCAGCCTGTCTGCCAACCTTAACATAAAAAATAAAAACAAAACAAAAGTGGAATATTGTCTTTTGCCTCCGAGAGCATCTCAGCTCATAGCCCACTTAGTCCGCGGCCTCAATTGACATTTGTCATTTGACTTTATTGTAAGACTAATATCACCCAGCTAAAACAATTTTTGTCTTTGATGTACATTGAACAAATTCGGACGTAGAGTTCTTGATTACCTCCTCAAAAGAAAGGCGGGCGCCGTTGTATTGTCTATACAAAAGTTGTCCATTATTATTATCCGTGAGTTATATGGATATTTTTTTGTATTACATCTATATTATCATACAAAAATAAAACCACTGATACGTCTCCCCATTTATTTATTTTTTGATTATTTTTTCTTTATCTTCTTATAGGGGTAGAGAAACTCCAAGATCATCAAAAATTATTAGTTTCAGTTCCCTCAATACGTCTCTTTAAGCGCAAATTTAAATTCATTTTTTTTTTAAATTAATAAATGCAGACAAAAAATATTTTCTCCTCGTAAATCTTAAAAAACCTTAAAATTAAAAGATCTTTAAAATCGGTTCAGTTCGGAGATGAAAACTGGGAAAAAAACCATTTCGGTACGATATTTTTTTTACAAGATCCAACACATCGCTGTCTGCTTGTTATGCGATATCATTGCGAATATTATGTCCGTGTGGATTTCATTGTAATTCCTTTCCTAGTTACTTTTGTACAGGAAAAACGCATTTATTGTGATCTTTAGATACGACTTGTTTGTAAGAAAAGATTCTAACAAATACAATCATGACTGTAAGAATTTTCTGAAAAACGGAATTGTTTTAAAAGCAAAAATTTATTAGAAATCTATTCTAAACCAATTGAAAGCCACAACTTAGTATCATTTATTTAGTAATTAAGCAGTACGACTGTTTACAAGGACCCTTGTCATAAATGGTACCCTCGGTGACTTATGAAGGAAGTGAGAAATGATTTATTGATCAGATACAAATCGGGACGGAGTGTAAGGTTTGACAATCAAAAGTGAGGCAACAGTAAGTAATAAGTAATACCTTAACAAAGGTCAGAGGGGGAGACGTATCTAAGTATCTTTCGGGGCAATATACTACCTTAAGAGGAAAGTATAGCTTTGCGATCCTAACGAAATCGGTATTTAGGAAAACACATGCTATCTCTCGTGCGCTCTTGCCCCGGGGCAATCGTGCGATAGAGAGCGTTGCATCTCGCGACTGACAATAGGTACTTTTTTGATGAAATTTCCATTTCGGGAGAAAACAGTTTCCACTAACTAAATCTTGACAAATCACTTTGATTTTCATGTCAATCGTTTCAGCATAAAATATTGTAGGTTTATAGGATTCGCTTTTTTAAAAAAAATTTGATTGTTTTTATAAAACAAACGGTTTAATTCGACAAAGTTTTAATGACAAAAATTAAGTTATTTGAGGTGCCTATAAGTTTGAATCTATTGAAAATTTTGAAAAAAAAAACTTATAAACTTAGTCTTTCATTGTGTCAATAACATACAAAAAAATCATGGAGATTGGAAAATATTTAGAAGTGGAAAAACATTTTCTATTTTTGTATGGACGAGTAAGTACTATTCTTTCCTCTTCACTTGAACAACAAAGGTCGGAGGGGGGGAGGTAGCCGAGTATCTTTCGGGGCAATGCCGTCACGCACGACAAATCTATATGATTAATAGCTGTGAAATTAAATTATGAAACACTCGACGGACAGACAGGCCGCTTTCCTTTTGCGACCTCAATTATTATGTTTGTACAATTCTGGTGTGTAAAGGTTTAAATGCAGTGAATTACGTAGTTTCTGATTGTTGTAGTTGTTTGCTCAAACGTATTGTACAAGCGGCGGAAAGTTCCATTATGAATGGAGTCTCTATTTTATGTATTCCAATCATGTTTTCATCCTTTCACCTTAAATGTTCACGTGCCTTCACAATGAAATGGGATCTTTTACGATGTACGTAATACTTATATATGCCTATAAAGATTACTCCCGAGATGTACGGACTTATACTTAGTTAAGCAATATTATAAAAGATTAACAATATTGAATTCTAACTCCAAACACTCACAGTGTTCCAGTGAAATGTACTGTAATTATTACACCTTATTTAGTACGGTTTTTAACAAAACGCAAAAGCGTCGTAGAAAACACGGCGCTATCATAATGTCCTATCTAGAGCGTAACATTTTGAATAATTTAATTAGACTTAAGGCCTCTTTCTCAAACTACAAGTAATGTGTTGATTAGTTACTTTTAGAAATAATTTTCTGTTTTATTGATTTATGCACTCGGTTTACTGCATCATTCGATAGCCGATTTTTTATTATTATTTTCTATTTAATATTTGGGACGTTTACCGCACAAACAAAGGTATACCAACAACTCCATTATCCCCGGTAACCGGTGACTTTAAATGACAGTTTGGCCTACTTGACGTTTGTGAAAGACGCGCTTAATGAAATTTGTCTTAATACTTCAGCTTATTTAGTTATAACTATTATTAAAATGAAGCAAAACTTGTATCTATCATATAATCTTTTTTTTTACTCCATCTGGCTACAATTGACTCTTCAAGGGAGATGTTAATATCCTTAGACTAAGCTAATACAAGGTGTTGACGCCGTTTTACCTACACATCCACACACATCGCACACATACAAACAAACGCATCACACGCATATCTACCTACATATTTATCTATTTTTTATTCCCTTTTCCTACCCTTCAAAAAAGACAGACACTTAAAAGTTGCCGCCGCGCGCGCATCTCGCTCCGCAAAATTAAAGATATCCTCTCTCGTGTGTGTGGTATGTGGCATCGCTAAATCCTCGTTAATCAAATCTTAAAATCAACAAAAAACTCTGGTGTATTGTGGTGGAATCGAACCAGCGCAGAAGGAGCAGGCGAACCTTAATCGAAGGCATAGGTGAGTCTGTCTTTCCCCATCTTGTCCCCACCACAAGGGAAAAGTTAATATGAAGCCCGTTTTGCGGAACCGTATGTATCAAGCATGTAAGTTGTCAGTATTCGTGGTCCAAGGTCTCGAGAACAGCAGACGATGTATAGCGGAGGTACGTTCGGGTGCGTCAGGAAGCGATCCACGTAAGCACGCCTGTCGGCAGACAAATTAGGTAATAACCGCGAAATGTTACCAAATTTTACGGCCAACTTGGAGAAAAATACGAGAGATGCGATTGCTTTGTTGGAAACGAGTCAATTACAGTTATATTTTATATAATATGGCACTCGTACGTTTCGTATGATGTAATACAGAAAATATTACTTCATTTCATATTTAACTCTTTTGAGTGTCTGTCAAACAATATTTTTTTTTATATTTAAACTGGAAGCAGACTCAATTTAGTTTCATTGGAGCACAAGTGGAATGCAAGTGTGCTGGTGACCATTATATACATATTATATATATTCACAATGATCTTCTGCAACGGGTAGCAATTACCTAAGAAATCTTCAATAAGGAGTGAAATAAACTCATTACTGAGTACGTGTTCATCCTAAAACAATATAGGACAAATTGCTACAGTTTTATTACCGAAGACTAGTTTGATACCGAAGACTGATGATGTGTTTCACAAAGGTTTGCCAAAAAGTTTTGCCATAGTTTATTTCTTTATTTCCCTATTCAGACCTAATCCGTCCGTTGCTCTTCATCCTTTTCAGCAATCCTCTGGAATCATTCATGATTAATAGGCGATGACCAGAACCTATCCAAATAAATGAAAACAATTTCAGTTTTGTATATTTTTATGGAACCAAAAGTTTATTGAAATCATTTATCTAAGTTTTCCGACAAGAGCATTAATCATGATGTGAATCTCAAAGCGTGTGTTATGTAACAGCATGTGTTATAAGTTAAAGTTATCATTTCCAGCTGCCACGGTCGGTTCACAGCTGAGTTCACTCTGTAGAACCACCTCAACTCGCGTAGATAATGTTCCCTGAGTTAAGGTGAAAATAAACTTCCCGAGTCACCCTTTATACACTCACTAGGCGACCACAATACTACACAGTGGGGCAACGTCTTCAAGACAGCTCAGGGCCTCGTGATATCCTTAAGATAATAATATGTGATTCAAAAGGATGACACCATTTGAATAATAAATAAATAAATAAATATCTTCACACATTCCACAGTTCCACAGTAATCTAGTTCCATCTAGATCCATTTAGTTCACCATCTAGTTCCACAGTAAGCATGTAATACTAATGCTTGTATTATGGATACAAGAGAGTTGATATAGTATAGAAGATTGGTTGGTTGGGGGAGTTGATATACATATAGTTGGACCGGCACATTTCATTCGGCAATACCTGCCGCCCGGCTTTGCCGACACGACTATAAGTGTAGTAAGTAAACAAAAAAAATTAGATTACTTTTTTTTGTAAATACATACATATTATAAATGCAAAACATCCATGAGTCAGGTACAAAGGTAAAATGTTAACACTAAACATTTGCCCTTATAGACTGTTTGCTAATACAAGCACACTCTCAGATTTGTGCCTAAGCATCTTCTTGTTTAAATATCAGTTTTAATTTTTCTCTGTGTGATTTTTATTTTTATAGATTCCATTCGGTGTCTTCTGCGTATTATGTTAGACGCCATTCACATCTGCTTCTGAAATATCACTCAACTTTTGAACTAGTTGCCTTTTTTGTCCACCGTTCACTGCTCACTGCCTCCTTTTCAAGTTTACAGCTGAGAGCCGATTTTTCAGCCGACAACTCACTTCTCAAATACTCACAATATAAAAGACTTCCTCACATGTTCGATTGCTTGTAAAATATGTATAGTAGCATTCAACTTTATTTATTCATAGCCTACCGGTCCCCATTTTTTCTGTTTTTATATGTACTTAGGTGCTAATTTCGGATAATTATGAACAAATTTAGTTCCAAATGGCATCGATGGAAAGTGATTTCTGAGGATGGTTTACTTTTATGGTATTCATATTTGACGAGTTATCACGTTTCGTGTCCATGAAGACTGTAAAATAAACTATGTTATAGTTAAGTATAATTATATAAGTAAACTATGTAAACTTTATTTGTAAAGTCATAAACAATTTAATGTGATGAGCCCCTATGATTTTTATTTAAATCTACGGTAGGTTATCTTATTCAGTTTTTGACATACCAGCAAGGCAAATTTTCTTAGTCAGGCAAACACTTTTCAAAACCAGCCATAGTCTTGCTTAAAAGTGTTTCCATAAAACCAGTACCTATCTACATATATAATAGTTAATTTGGGGACATAAATTTGTTATAATAACAAGAGCCGCTGGTTAGGTTAGAAGAAGAATTAGTAATGAAAGTGGCTGTCTATAATGGCATTTCCACGCGAACAGCCGAAGACATTCGAAATATAAACTTAGAATAGAGGAAGTTAATCCGGAGCAAGATATTAAAGGCATCTGTCACCGCGGCGGCGGTCCAAATGCCGTCGAACCGTGAAATTTAGAGCCCGGCGCATCGAGATCTTCTATTTGCGAACAATGGAACCTAACAAGACCTCGCCTCGCACCACATTACACCCACCCTAAACAATTGCCTTTAACTCCCTCTTTACGGTTATTTTCAAAAATGCTTACTTTGTAGCAAACCCCACCATTTACATACTTACAACCCGATTTCAACCTTCTTGGTTCGTAAAGACAGCATTTTAAGGTAAAATATACGTTTGATCTAAGCGGTATTCATATAATGGGAGAGCACACTGCGTTCCGTTATATTTTTATAGTTTTGTTTAATTTAAGATATTAACAAATATGTTCAGTACCAAAATACAGTTAAGTAGTTAGATTCACAATGTGAATTCTATAAAGAAGTATCCGAGATGAAACCGTATCTAACTCTCTTCAATTATGAATAAAAATGTCATATAAGTGAACAAATTTATCACAAATTCAATTAATTTAAGTCAATAACAATACACAACGTTTTTAATTGAGTTAAATGTATTATATATTGATATTAAATACAAAATATATGTATTCTTTATTTTTTAATTCAAAGATCAAATGATCTGCACCCAAATTGGTAAATTTCTCGAATCGTCAGAACTTGTTTCCTATGTAGCTTTAAACGGAAAGACGCGATGGCGTAAATAAGAACATAGGTGGTTAAAGCCGGGTCCGTTTCCGTCCATCAATTCCATTCCGACTCCTTATCCGGAACAGTGTAAACTGGCAGATAACCCCTCAGGGCGTGTTCACGGCGCCCGTACCACTGCTCGTTCCGCGTAATGGCTGATTTCTGCGATCGCCAATCTTCCTCCTCACTCACTCGGCTACACCATTCTGGACCTTGTTACCTACGCAGCAAGGCGACTGCGACTGCAAGCCCGTTAAATGGTGGTTGTCCAACGCAGATCGTTTCTTCTAGCCATAAGATAATGGCCGTTCTCTTTAGTCCACTCCATTTGTCACTTAGATCTTTGTTTTAAGGGTAACTATTGAGAAATGTTAGGTATTACCTAAGAGTTGTAACCGTTGCTGCCCCAGTGTTATGTAATATTCTAATTTAAGTAACTGTTTCATGTTATATACCGCTTTAAATACCTATAATTAGGTATACTTAATTAATGTATGGTAAAAATACTGTAAAGTCAAACAATTAAATACATTTATAAGGTGTACAATTTACAAATATTTTGTAGGTTTACAAATTTAACTTCGGTAATTCAGTAAGTTCACAAAGTCATTAAAAAATTCATCATCTAAGTAGCAGTGCTCTTCAGAAAAGTAGCAAAACAACTCTAGAAACAAGAAAATTCCTTTAGGAGGTTAAGATTTAACATGTGAAACAGCCAGTATTCAAGGAATTATAATATCATTTAACTAATAAACTGATATTCCATAGGAGCCCCTGTAGGAACATACAAGGTCTGAGAGTTCAATTGTTGAGTAAATCGTATTGTGTGTATACATTCAAAGAATCAGAACAATTATCCATTTTTTTAGGTCCGAAATCCTGCGGTAAATGTCATTCCGCAAAATAATGATCCCGTACCAAAAAGCGATTGCCTGAAGGATAAAATCAAATGTTTATGTACCGTGAATTAACATCACGTTCGGCCTCGAATTGGGATTACTTGTGCCCTAATAAACCGCTATATAAATAGTTAATGGCTCAGAAACCCTTGTTCGTCATCCCACTGTATGTTCCATTGCCACTGTGTATTTCGTAGACAAAGCGGCCTCGTGAAAAATCGTTTTCCCCTATTTGAATTTCACACGTCATAAAATTACGTTCATGTGCATACAATATGGTCTCGTGTTTTAGAGTTATATTATTTGAGTAATGTCCATGTTTTCGAAGCTCTTTTTTGAAATTTCTGATGTAATTCTCGGATTAATCTCCAAAATGGCCGGATTGATAAATATCTTCTTTTATAGAGGACTGACAAAGCTATTTTTAAATACCTATACAATTATAAAATAAAAGGAAATCGCTAGTGATCAAGGATTATTTAATATTTTTGCAGTTTTGTAATTAGTGGTGCAGACGCTGAGAATAAAACTCGCTACGTTGATTGCAAATCCGATCTTCAGTTTCAATATAGAGCAGAAACGTGCCTTAATTTCTGATAGAATTTTATTTGCTTATGTTATCTTTTGCTAACAAAACTTGATTATAATTTACAATTGCATGTTATATACGCTTCAGGGAGGGAAGACCGTTTCTACACTTGGAAAGCAGTAACAAATAAATCACTTTGTTACAGTCAATCAAGCCAGTTCTCATTGGCTTTTAAAAGACATATTCGGTCTCAAAGTGTAGGTACATAGTTTTCTTCATATTGTAAGGGACTGAGGAGTAAGGACGACTCCTTAGTGTTACTATATGGCAGGTTTTCAGCACTTCACCTTTCTTAAGGAGTTGCTAATCTTCTCGCAGAAGCTTTACCTCAATAACATCTTATTCACCATTGACCAATAAAGAACTATTTATAATTATGATTGGAACAACTCTTCAGAACACTTCCAATTAGATATAGAATCGTTAAATGCTACAATAATTGATGTGGAAGATTAAATTTCCTTGAAACCTAATGTTTTACTTGTGCAACATGTGTGATTTCATATACAGTGTATATGTCGTCTAATTTTCACTCAGATTTATTTGAAAGCAAATCCGGTTACAATTGAATTTCTTTTAGATCTCCGTAACGCAAGGAAGAGACAATTAGCGCGTGCGAAAGCTCGCTGCGGCTACAAATAAAAGCTGCAGACAATCCAAACTACAGGCATTAAGCTTGTAACAAATCATGGCTGTAAACAGAGCCGCTTCTACATTAAGTTCGAATTCGCAAACTGTAGCGGATGAGCCTTGGGAAATCTCAGCACCCAACCCAATCTTTATCCCTTAGATATTAGGGTCCAATTTCGTGCTGTCCCCCTGCAAACATTAAATTCGTTAAACTAGATGGTGCATTTGCGAAGCTAGCTGGCAACAGTCCCTTGCACTATTTGCATTGTTAATGGAGTCAACTGATTCGATATTATCGAACGGGTTTACATCATTTGTAAATGACAGCAAATATTTGAGCCAATTTAATATTATAACGTTATATTGAATTGGGTATATAGTTCCATGTGATGCAAATATTAGATACTGCTGCCCGCGACTTCGCCCGCGTATCTTTATAAATTATATACTAGAAACCTTCCTCGAGAACCACTCTATCCATTGGTGAAAATAGCATGAAAATCGGTGCAGTAGTTTTTGATTTTATCGCGAACAGGCAGACAAAGAGACAGACAGACGCTGATTACTCCACCACGTACTAGGAGGACTTTAAGGGGTTGAAGTACTGCATTTATAAAATGGATAGCAAAGATAGGTACGATCTTCTCGCAAAAGAAAAGAGCACGTCCTATACCTTCTATAATATCATAGTTGGCAGTGTACTTGCCTCTCTGGTATTGCGATGATATCGGTAATCATTTATCATTAAGATGACGTCAGGTTGCCAGCCACTTTTCATTAATAGCTAAATATATCAAAAAACTCACTTTTCTGGGTGGCTTCGCTCTCGTCGTTTAAAGAAAAAGCTAAAAAGTATACAGTGTAAATTATTTATGTTTAAAAGTGAATCAGTGACAAAAAGCCAAACGTCTACACAAAATAAACCATAACTAACTGATCCCGTCATGGTACTGGACACTGCTTATATATTTTTTATTTTCTAAAACAAAAGTAGCCTAAATTTCTCCTTATAACATCAGATATCTGCCAGTGAAAGTTCCGTCAAAATCGGTCCAGTCGTTTTGGATATCAGCCGTAATAAACAAAAATTAAAAAAGTTTTTAGGTTATAAGTACCGTATAATATAATTATTATAGTAGTTTGATATTTTTTTTTTTTTTTTTTTTTTATTTTATTGAAACATAGTCACACAGCACTCATACAACAATAATATAAAAATAAATACATATGTATACTTAAAACCTACTGCCAATAACGGACTTCGTTATTTTACCGTAAGAAAAACAATGAACACAATAAGACATAAAATCAAAAAAACAACAAAACAAACAAAAAAGAAACCAAATAAGTAAACAATAAACACAATTTCATAGGAAGAGACGCGTGTGCAGTGGTGTGTGTGCAGTGGTGTGTGTGTGTGTGTGTGTGTGTGTGTGTGTGTGTGTGTGTGTGTGTGTGTGTGTGTGTGTGTTTATACATTAATATTAGAATCTTTATTATTAATAAGCTTTATTAGCTGACTCTTAAACACTGCCTTTTTAAAGTAAAATAAGTCTAATGATGCATATAATTTATTGTAATTTCTGTGCAGCCTACAAACTATAGAATTTTGTGCATAGTTAGTATATGAAACAGGGACATGAAATAATGGAGTGTGCCTAGTTCTGACAAGAGGTGCACGCAGCTGGAGGAAAAGAGTCGTGAGTTCGGGGCTGTCAATTACTCCGTTGCAAACATTGTATAAAAAGAGCATATCCAGTAGGGAGCGTCTACTTTCAAGTGTCATTAGGCCATGAAATAAGTTAGATTCAGCGTTGCTTACATATTTATGACGTTTTTTGTAATTGAGATGCTTTAAAAATTTTGACTGAACTTGCTCAATGCTATTAATATGTGTCTTGTACTGGGGACTCCATATGTTACTACAATATTCTAGATTGCTCCTGACGTAAGCATAATATAAAACCTTTAAACATTCAGTATCGGAAAAAGCCTGACACGTGCGCAGAATGAAACCCAAATTTTTATGTGCCTTATTTACAATTAATTCAATATGCTCGGAGAATGTCAATTTAGTGTCAAGTAAAATACCTAAATCTTTAACTGATCTGGCTTCTTTAATTTATAACTAAACGCTAAAGCTAATTTTTATAAAGTTTTATAAAAATTAGCTCTCAAAGGCTGAGCACAAACAATATTAAGGCATCATTACTCCGTCTTAAGTAAGTTTCCTTGTTAAATAATAAGGGTTGGGGCTAATCGCGATTGTTGTGCTTACACAAATTTAATGTTGGGAACAAGCCACGAGAGTCCCAACTAAGGAGACATTCGCATCCTAACACTTTCGTTAAGGGTGAGATATTTGGCACACCCTCTGAAAGTATCGTAATTTAGTCCTTATTTTTTAATAATAAAAATAAATAACCGAATTATATGTATATATTTTTTATTTTAAAGATCTCACAGAAATTACTTGGCTGACGAAACAGCAGAATATTAGCAATTGAAATATTATGACCTATGTAAATTTTTTGTTTGCTATACTATACTGAAAGTTGCCAATATATGGCATGAAACATATTATATTTTCTTAATTACTCACTATTTAGGATAGGACTCAAAGTAGGTAGGTACAGTATACAAGGTAATGAAAAAATAAAAGGTTGTTAGAACTTAGTTCTTACATTATTACTGAAGCAATATTGCCCCTATAACGTACTGTAACATTTATGACTGCAAACCGTAGTGTTCTCTGACACATCTGAGTGCAGGAAATTTTATATATTTTCCATATTAATAGGAATTTGGAGAGCAATTTGTTACCCCGATAAGTCTGAATGTGAGGCTCACTGAAACCGTAAGGAGATTCAAAATAATGCCTACTGGTGTAATCATCTGCAAAATATGAGCGTTTCATTAGAGGGCCGAGGGGCAAGTTTAATTAAAGCCCGGCACCGGGCGGACAGCTGTAAAACACTCGTCTCCACACACTTGACAACAAAAACATAGAAACTGCCAAAAAAATAAATATGAAAGAAAGACGGCGGCATTTCTTTGGTGGCTATTCGTGTTCCTCTACAATTTTCGGATTTGGCAATATATTTATGGTTGCGTCATAAATTGCGTCACATATCAATAATTGCGCACACTGTGACCATCGTATCAGTAATTATTTCCTTACATAATATCACCGTGATAATAACAGCATAGGTGCTATTATGTTTCGGTGATTAGGTAATGGATGTCAAAAGACAATTAACCTATATCCTCCTAATTTTTTAACTTTTAAGTAACCCAATAAAACAAGTTCGGTGTGACAAAATCTTCAGTCATCTTTTGTGATTGTGCTTCTTTAAATTTTTGAATGTTTTTTTTTATTTACATAAATAACTAAACCAAATAACCACTGAAGTTTTTCATGATAGAGCTCGAGAGGTTTGCTCTGCTGTTCTTGAAGGTTATAGAACAGGGTAAGAATGGAGGATGTTTTCTTTCTTTCTTATGCCACAACTGTAATAATAAGACAAAAAATGTTGGCACATACAGCGTTTTAGCGTACAGGGGCACAAGTCGAAAACGTCTCTATGAAGTGGATAGTCGGAGCGCACTTTTATTGTTTAATCCTTCCTCAGAACGCCACCGTTCTATTTGCCAAGATTAAGATGAGACCTTCTTTGTAGCTGTTAGCGTTTGCTCACTCAATTTGTATACGAGACTCTAATTAATGGACCGACTTTTTATTATAATCAGGCGGACCTTTATGAAATAGCTACATTTGAGAATTGAGAGACATTTGGATATCTATACTAATATTAAATTTTTTTTATATATATTTTTAATATTATAAAGAGGAAAGATTTGATTGTTGGTTTTAAATGTTGTTGTTGTACATACATATGGTTAGTGAAACGGATTACACAAACTTTAATATAGGCTTAAATTAAATTAAATTTTAATAAGTAGGCTTAGATTAAATAATAATATTAGTGTTGGTTCTAAGTTATTAAAATTTTGTTTTTAGTAGGTATAACAATTTGGAAAGTGGAAGTATTTTTTAATCTAATGACATTCCCTTGCTCATTGATGTACGTAACAACAAAAATGTCGAAAAAACCAAATGACTAATAAGTAAATAATGAAACGAAAAGTATTATTGTAAAGATTCCCAACTGAGGAGAAACTGTTCAGAGCAACGTTGTGGGTAATTAGCCGTGACCCAAATGAACCAGAGAAACGGAACAAAGGGGGGGGGGGGGGGGGGGGGGTTACAAGTGTGACGCTAGGATGGTGATTAATTAAACTAAAAATAAAGACTGCCAAAATAAATTAACATCCTACCTGAAAATATGTCTTAAAAGCAACAGTTCCTGGTAACAAAAGTAACGGCCATTTTATAAAGTTACGCGGCGTCGTCCGCGTAACTTTATAAAATAGAGTCTTTATTACTCGCTAATAATAAATATTTTCCCAACAGTGAAAGAATTTTTCAAATCGGTCCAGTACTTTCGGAGCCTATTCAATGCAAACAAACAAACAAACAAATCTTTTCTCTTTAACCTTACATATTATAAAACAAAGTCCTCCGCCGCGTCGGTCTGTCTGTCAAAACTACTGCACCGATTTTCATGCAGCTTTCACCAATAGATAGAGTAGTTCTCGAGGAAGGTTTTAGTATGTAATTTACAAAGATACGCGGGCGAAGTCGCGGGCAGCACCTAGTATTAGTATATATTCATATTCAGTGACGAGTCGTTCAAAATGTATTAAAATAGCGATTTATTTAAAAAAAAAAAAAAATTATAATTATTGTTTTAAGTTCGCAGTTCATCTAGAGGTAAAATCAGATGTAATCTGATCTAGATCACATCTAGATGTAAATCAGTAAATAAAAATAACAAAAAAATATATTAGACATAAGGAAAATAACAATTTGAAAAATAGGCTTTTAACATTAATGGAGTACCTATGACTATGTTTTTGGCCACACTATGTTTTTGTCAGATATACAAGAACGTTATTTAGAATTGAATTTATATAGAAAAAAGTGAAAAAATATTTATATTTTTGCAATCACAACTTGACAATATAATTGTAATCGTAATGATGTGTCAATATCAAAAAGCAAATGAAATAAAGTGTGTACGCATGTCTAGTAAATAAATTCTTTTGCTATACAAATATGAGCTTTTGAATATTTTACCGGCGAACGACCAAAATGTTTATTCATTGAAAAATATATCGCCACGTTAATAATAATAACTTGACCTGAATACAAATTAATGGACGGGCTCCATTCTTCGTTACGGTTAGATATTTTCTGTTCGGTTAGATAGTTGCTAGGAAAACTAAAGTGCTTTTTTCAACCATTACAATAAATGTATATACTCGTATGTACTAAAGGAATCAAAAAATTTATAAGGTTATTATATATATTTTTTAAATCGAGAATGTGTTGCAAATGTGTATAAATTTTATTAATTACTAGCTGCTGCCCGCGACTTCGCCCGCGTAACTTTGTAAATTATATACCACTCTATCCATTGTTGAAAACAGCATGAAAATCGGTGCAGTAGTTTTTGAGTTTATCGCGAACAGACAGACAGACACAGACGCGGCGGGGGAATTTGTTTTATAATATGTAAGGATTACTACACGAGAAATAATATGTTCCAAAAATAGATAAATAGTTTTGAATTAATAGGATTTTGTATAAAAGGAAGGTTTCCCTTTATTCAAAAACTTGATCTCAAAAAAAGTATAAAATATTGACCTTTATTAATATATAAATTTTATAAACAAAATAATATCGTTACCTTAGATATGTATATATTATGTTATTGCATTATATAACATGCATATACGAGTATGTTATTGTAAAAAACAAACTGTACAGTACATGTACGAGTATAATGAACGTTTTGAGAAACTTATTTTTGAAATAATAATAATTTCATGATTTAACTTAAAAAAGCCTTGGCAAGTTTTGATTTTTTTTTTAATAATATAATTTGTTTCTAGAAGTTCTAGACTCAAATTTAGGGTTTTTAAAAGCATCCACGTCCATTATTTTATATTAGTTAGGGAGTAAACACAAATACATATATATGTATCGGCATTATTTGTTCAGCCAGTAATCCAAAGCAGAGGCCGTCATGTCATTGGAGATCAATAACTCCATATAAGGTATGTACACATTAAATACTGCGCGCTATAAATGCTAACATACTCATTTTTATACGATGCCATAATATATATTACTAGTGGCCAGCTCCCGGCTTCGCTCGGGTTCAAAATATAAACTATCTTATCTTTTAAGTTGGACCAAATTACACATATAGTTACAGGAATTTTATCAAAATCTAAAACTAATATATCTAACTAATATAAATATATCTAACATAATATGTTAAAGAGAATATTTTTACTAATTTTACGTTTAATTTTTTTTAAATAAATATATTTTTAATAGCTAATAATAGGTTTAGTTACATACTCTCTTAATTTTGTCGTGTTTAGATTGTTTTTAGTTCATGACGGCGAACGCGATCCTGTCTGTCAACCTGCCCGTAACTTTCTCATAAAAAAGTACCTTTTAGGTTTTTATTGTTTTACAGTTTACAGTAATCGTTAAAATTGATAAGTGGGTAACAGATGAAACGAAAACAAAGCTGATGGCCGAACAAAGAGCGGCGTCAGCTTCATTCATTTATGGAACAAACGCTGCCAAACTCCGCTCGGCGTCCTGCTCACTGACTCACTTGTTCGGCCGGACTTGAGTCTGCCTTTTTCACCAGCCTTGTTCACCGTTGACAATTCATTGTTATATTCCACCGTGTATTGTGGGGAAACATTTTTGTTTGCTGCTTTTTAATTAAACTTGGTGCAGAGTTCAAAATCAATTCGGTTCGGCCACAATTGGAAGTCGTTACGTACTTTCGAGGCCGAAAACAGCCGTTGTGTTTTCGTCTTTTTCGCATTACCCCAGAGTTAACAAGTGGCTGTACCGAGTGGAGGTTTTTTTTTCCGCCTAAAAAAGTCGTGTATTTTTCGCGTTTTTACGGCGACGGCGTCCGTTTAATTCAAGCGAATTTTGCGGTGAACCAGAGAGGGTGCTTTTTCGGAAAAAAGTGGAGCTATTTTACGCAGTCGTACGTGTATTGTGTGCGATGAGCCTCACGTAGCATGTTCGAGAAATTCGAGTGGCTCAATGAAGTTCATTTATCGGCTCGACGGAAAAGTCCAACAAAACTTTTTTTCAATAGGGGGGGAGTTGTAAAATGTGGATGAATCAAACGTTACTTTGCGTTTGCTATACCTATGCGATTGCATGTGGTTAGTTTGACGGAGACACAGCCTTTCATATGAGGGTATACAATAGGAGACGATACACAATAAAAAGAGGACAAATCAAAAATTCCAGAGCTTTTTATTGTAAACACACTTATTCCATTTATATTATTTAAAAAATATTTATAAAAAAATGTACTAGCAAAAATGTTATGGTTGCCTAAAATCATCAAGCGTCACTGACGCCGCGTCCTTGACGCTTGATACGAAATCCTAGGCTTTCCTGTAAAATCAAAATTAATATCAAAGTTTTTAAAAACTCCACTTGACAACAGATAAGTTTTTGACCATTTAAAGATGACGTTTGAGAGAGTGAACAAAATTTCGTATTACACGAAATCAAAAAGTTATAGAACTTTATACTCGACCGGAAGTCTCAACGTGAAATTCCACAGTTTCCCAACAGAATTATTGCCAAATTGGTGTATGCCGAAATCGAAATAACTTATAGAATAAACAATGTTAATATTGTTGTGCATTCAATGCATAAAATTTCGCTTTCGGTGCTACGAGTAGTAATGCGAGTATTCAAACGTAGCGAGCGAACTATGCACCGTACAGTCAAGTGTAAATATATGTAATACTGAACCATTACAATAACTTAACATGTAGGTACTTATGCTCTAAAGAAATCATAAAACATATTTTAGCAAATAATAATAATAAATAATAAATAAATAAATATCTTCACTCATTCCACACAGCACCATCTAGTTTCAAAGTAAGCAAGTAATGCTTGTATTATGGATACCAGACAGTTGATATAATACATAGATTACTTTTTTTTTTGTAAATACATACATATTATACATAAAAAACATCCATGACTCAGGTAGGTACAAAGGTAAAATGTTAACACATAAAACATTTGCCCCTAGCGGGATTCGAACCCGCGACCGTTTGGTTAACAGCTAGGGTTACTAGCCACTAGACCAAACGTGTCGTCATAATTTTCATAATTTTATTAATTAGCGATAAATTTTGTATTAAAAGAAGTTTTTTCTTTAAATCTAATTAGCCTAAAATATATACATACTTCAACATATTAATTTTCCATATGCAATTATATGTATATCATTCCTCATCTTAGATATTTTAAAGCGTCTGCATATTATGCAAAAAAATCAGGAACATATTTATGACACTTTATATTAAGTGCATATATATTATGATAAATGTTTTTAAAAACATATTTATGAAACGATTCTTTGGATACATATTTATGCACTTGACTTTACGAGCGCATGTGGCCGAGTGTGTGCGTGAACAAACACTGCCGGTTATTAACTGGCTGCAAGTGGAACAAAACAAAACAACTACAGGATGCTCTCCCTGTGCGCGAGAACTTGGTAAGTGGCAAAATTTAACTTTAATAATAATTTTAATCTTTTATATTAACAATATTAAGTTGGTATGAAATAAATATATATAGAACGAATGGATATGGACCGATATGGAAAGAAGGATAAACTGGGAAGGGAATAACGGGATTATTCAATTTCATTGTAAAATGAAAGTACACCTCAATATTAAATATATAGTATATTATAATAGATTTTAATTTGAATTGGCTGTCATCAACATCAACATCAACATCACAAATGTTGATGGAGGTCGAATTGACCATCCATAAAATCAAATCAGGTGGCATTTCTCATTATGTCTGTAAGAATGTAAAAATTATATAATTTAATTAATTACTTGAATTAAGGAATTAATTGTTTACTCAGTTTAATTATATAACATAAAGTCAGATATCAAGTTCTAGTTTTGAGTAGCCGCAACCCGACAGCCTGCATACGTTAACTACTTACTGAAACAATAATCTTGCCGCACAGTTTTTAGCTTTACAATGCGCTTTTCTATGCTCAGTATCCTAGAGCACGTTTCTAGAGGCTAATGTTGATGTTTAGGCCTCCTATACCATCTAAATGTATTTTTTATCATCTAAATAAAGGTTCACTTCTATCTAGATCTGGATAAATTTAAAATGATTTACATAATTTAGCACTGAAAAATATATATACGTTACAGACTGAGCTGGGCTTCACTAAACTTCATTATATAGGTTTATTAGAAATCAATAAAAATATATTAGAACAAAGCTGTTCTAAAAATATCGAAAACTTCGCAAAATATTTTACATTTATTAGGGCTTGTTAGAATATAGGACGCAAAAGGAACATAAGTAACCAGGCTCACTAACTCTGTGGTCTGGACTGATGAGCCACTAACGGCTGTCATTGTCATCACACTTGTCACTCTCTCTTGTAAAAAATTCCCTTTGTCATTACAAAGGGAATATTGCTTAATATTTGCTCAGTTTTATTTGAAATATAAGCTAGTTGTAATTTTATTTAACGTTACATGAATTGCAAATAACCAAATATACTTTTGGTTGCATTATTGATACGAGGTCCAAACTTTTTGGGTATTTATAGACTTAATCAGTTAGGAATGAATGTTAGTTTTATAAAAATATAGTTTTTATGAAACGGAAATTCATTCACAATTAATTTTATAAAGAATTTAAAACATAACCTTAATTTATTTACAATACAAATAAAGTATTTACACCAGGTTTGTTTGAACTATCAGCATCAGTATCACTTAAAAACATCATTACAAAGCACGTTTTCAGTACAACACAATAATTTTTCACTGTTTAGAACTGTTTTTTAATTTTATCGAATCTTTTTACATACATGTTTACAGTTTAATCTTCAACCACACAACCAATGAAATGAACCACAGAGCCAATGAAACAAACCACAGAGCCAATGAAACAAACCACAAAGTCAACATTACGAATCTTAACCTATTTATATCGTTCTACTACAACCAGTATTCCGGGCTGGAAATACTGGGAAGGCAAATAAGTCTTTTAACACATTTTGTAATAAACGCACAATTGTTCTGCTACAACCAGTATTCCAGTACCCAATCTAACCTATTTTCTGCAATGCAAAGTATTGTAATACATTTTGTAATCGGATGAGCTCGCTCCGCTGCGCTCCGCTCGCATTTTCATAACATTCCGGAACCTAACCTAACCTATTTGTTTCCAGTGCAAATAAGTCTTGTAACACATTTTGTAATAAGCGCACAATCGTTCTACTACAACAAAGTATATGTATATATATGTACTAATATATGTACTAATATTATGTGAATTAAGACTATATAAATATATTAAAAGTAGTCTATGTCAAAGAAACAGAATTGAATAATGATACAGAGTACTAATATTAAATGAATAAACACTATTTCTTACTCTATGTCTGATATATTATAAATAATAATAAACAATTTCAGGATTCGTTTTAAATTTTTTATAAAATTAATTGTGAATGAATTTCCGCACCATAAAAACTATATTTTTTAAAACTAACATCTATTGCTAAATAATCTCGCTGCCAAACACTTTATAAGCCTTCTATACTACTGGTATGTACATATTCATTTGTATTGTAAACAAATTAAGGTTATATTTTAAAATCTTTATAAAATTAATTGTGAATGAATTTCCGTTTCATAAAAACTATATTTTTATAAAACTATCATCCATTCCTAACTGATTAAGCCTATAAATGCCCAAAAAGTTTGGACCCCGTATGTATACCCAACCCATACTTTTTTATATAGACATTCGACTCAATAATAAGAGGGCGAAAAAAAAATTAATGAATTCTGTGGTGATTTATACAAATCCAAAAAAACATGAGGTTGAAAAAGAGTTACGTAGTGCCTTTAATAACAAATAAGGCTTAACTCGGTACCCTCCGAAAGGAATAAAGCGATAGTCCTAAAAACGCGCTATTAGTATGTGTTCCCCATTCGGTGTGGTAACAAATAGCGGCAGTGACAATGAAACCTTTTTTATTTAATGGCATCGCAAAATGAACCTTATCCCTAATAGCATAAAATTCACTTTAACAGTGAGCGTGTGTAAGGTCTACATGTTGCGGTAAAACTTACAAGCGAACAATGGAATAACACTTAATAAACCCTTCTTACACGACCGGACCGGTTTTAGTAAATTTCAGTTTATTTACCAACTTTACATAGATAAGTAAGAAAGATATTTCATTCAAATCAATAGGCAAGTGAGCCATAGGCAATATGTAGGTTCTCGTGCAGGAGATAAAAATTAATAATTGAGTTAGGATACTATACATTCCGCAGTCCTAAAATGGCTTTTTTGGTAGTAGTAAATCTCTTACAGAAAATGTGCGTGAATTTGCAACCCTTTAAGACGGTACTGTCAAGTGAATCATCAGAACATTTATATAAAAAAACCATCTCGTCCAATACATACAAACACATAAACAATGGGTGTGCTTATGACGACACTATAGAAGTGAAAAAAAACCTATCCGAGCCTGCTTGATGTCTAATGGAGCCGAGTAAACCAGATTCAGCGCCACCGATCTGAGCATGACGGTTCATTTACGTTCACTCCTCAGTAAAACGCGCCTAAAGTTTTCTCTTTAAAATACGGATATATTATGAGGGGGTTAGAAATACCCGAATTTCCACTCAAATAGACTCCTTACCTTCTGTTACACGTGGCTTTAATATACACTTTCTTATAACTTAAGCCATTGCTAAAGATTTGTGCGAGCCGTGAGTGATGGCTGACATCTAAGGAGATTGCCGGAGATCTCTCGCGTAGATTGCTAACTAAAACACATTGTGTGAGCAGTACGCAACTTGCACACCTCCCTTTCACCTCATTTCTAACCAGCATCAGCTGTATAAGACTAATTTTATTATAAATTATACTGCTCTTGTATGAGTAGTGGCAGGACACGCTGCATTTTGCAGAGATATAAGCATTAAAAACAAGAGATATAAGTATTTTTGCATTAAAAACATTTTTGGATTTTTTGTTTTATGGCCCTTTAGTTTTTAAGCAGCGATGTATTCACTTACATTGAGAGTAAGCAAAAGGTATTTCTAATCACTGTTATCTGCCAATCTATTCTGTATAACAAGTCACAGAGAGATATTTTTGAACTCGTGATTGGATGGATTGCTGTTGTAGTACCCAAATAAGCATGCAGCCAGTAACAGGACAGTAACGCGACAGTAATTCGCGAATTATTCTCCGATGAATGAATGTCGTTCCGAAACGGCGAGCGCTTGTCCAATTGGAATGAATCTGCTTTTTATCGTACATTTTAAATGGATGCTAACGAAGCGTCACCATCGTTGAAATGACGCGATTTGCATTTTGAAACAATGTGTTTTTATCAACCATACAGAGGGTTTTACACGTTTCGATCATAAATTATCACTTTTTAAGGGAAGTAAAACTTTTCAAGAGACAACAGTATTGTTCCCAAATAAACTTCGTTCGTTTGCGTTTAGCTTATTTTTAGGATATATTTATGTTGATTTCCTTAAGCACATATTTTTTTTTTGTTAAATTCGACTTTTAAATTAAATAAAATTGGAAAAGAAACTGTTATTCAGCCTCAAAGTAATCTTTTGTCACGTTACTGTCCAAAGTATGAACGAACTCGACTCTTTTGTGTATCTCTCCACATAAAAGTATGTACAATAAAATAGTACACTTCTCTTACAAATATAGAAATATAACAAAGTTTAGATGATAAACGTGATGATGGTTTAAGTGTCTTCCCTATAAGCGGTATCATTATCCCATTCCGAGAATGTAATTTACATCGCTGTGCCGACTTTATTCCGTCTGGCGAAAGCTAAAACGTCTGTACCTACCGAAAATTGCCGAATCACAATCGCACCCATTAAATCACTATTCCGTACTTATCTCGCGTTTTCAATTCCCCTCTTTTCTTTGCGTTAATCACATTCTCGGCCGCAATTATTCCGGCCAAAATAATGTGGGATTCGTAATACCCGAAACGTGGTACAAATTATTGGCAGTAAAGGAATTTATCATCTACAGTAACTTCACCTGGACCTTTGACTACATGAAGTATAGATACTTGAAAAATTTAGAGCAGGATATCTATGTCAATATCTAAATTTTTAATCTCTGTATTATACCTATCGCATCTAGTCCGCACTCTACGCAAAGTTTCTAGACTTTTTGCAAGGACTGCTGAAAATGATGTTTGTTTAATTTTATAATGTGATATGTAAAGAAATATTATTCCTTCATCTATTTTAACACACTATAAACAGGTCTTTTATTGGGTTATCCGAACTTGATCGTGAATGAAGTAGTCCGTTCTCATAGATCACCGTCATTTTCATGAAATGATTGTTGATCACCTCCACAGACTGATTTATTGCTGTCGGATTGGATATGCTCTGCTCAATGCTGCCCTTCCTCAAGAGCCGTTTAATCTATACTAATATATAAAGCTGAAGAATTTGTTTGTATGTTTGGTTGGTTGTACACGCTAATCTCAGGAACTATTGGTTCGAATTGCAAATTCTTTTTGTGTTGGATAGTCCATTTATCGAGGAAGCCTATAGGCTATAGCTTGTGCCCGCGACTTCGTCCGCGTTCTCTATAGAGAACGCGGACGAAGTCGCGGGCACAAGCTAGTTAAGTAATACGACGATTCCGCTCTTGTGTTAATTAATTAATTCTATTGTAGCATCTAACAATATCTTCATTCATTGAGTTGTAACAGTCAGCGACTCATTTGTATGGCCGACATTTTTAGTAAGAAATAGTGTAGATACACTTTTTTTTTTAAAATAGATGAACGACGTTAGTCCAAGAGAGATAAAATGCTTATAGCTTGTCTACTTAGAGCCAGAATGTACTGTGCACTAAATATACATTCATAGGACCCATTTTGCGCGGCCTTTGTCCTCGAAGGCTTTGTCCCTTTGCGGTTCGCTCGTCTGGAAATATGTAGGTACCCGCGTCGCCTCGCCCAAATATATTTTTGTAATGGACCCAAATTTCTAAAACTTCTGTCCCGACGCTTATTGTTCACGGCCCGTGTTAGTAATTACGGCTCCACGATCTATTTCCTTGTTTATTTTATATCACAAAACCCTCCCCTCCGTGATTTGTTAAATCCTTGACAAAAATCATCTTTAATCATCTTTGAACATAAACCCACAATAATCAGTCGCAACGTGGAAACACGTGTATGTACTTGTAAAAATAATAAATTTTAATAGAACTAAAAACAATTAGTATATTTAAGTAACATGGTTAGAACAAGAAGTCTAACCATGTAAGTTAATAGTGTTTATGAACTTAAGGTGATTCTTTTTAATTCTTTTAAATAAATTTCTTGAAAAAAAGAGTACACTGTCTATCCAGATGATTGTAGATTCAGCCAATTCAGATCGCTTTGATACCACAAATATATGTTTTTATAAATTAATAAATTACTTTTTAGATTTACTACTATTACGGGCTCTTTCACCATCTGTCAAGTAGGCTAACCGTCACTTAAAGTCACCGGACACCGGAGATAATGGAGCTGATATACCTTTGTTTGAACGGTAAAAGTCCCAATCATTAAAAAGAAAATTAAAAAAAATCGCCTATCGAAGGATGCACTAAACCGAGTGTATAATTTAATAAAACATAAAATTATTTCTAAAAGTAACTAATCAACACTTGTAGTTGGTGAAAGAGGCCCTTAATCACTTTTAAAACTCATAATATACGCGGATGTGAATATTTAATTTTTCACATTGTCAAATAGGCAAAATAGGCTATTTAGGCGAACTGTTCTTGAATGTGTCGTCGGTTCCGTGTAATTGTAGCGCGGCTGGCTCCGATAGCCGCTTTGCCAGCAACTTCCGCGGAATGGGCCCAACTTGGAATATTAGCGCAATGAATTGCCCACTTATGTCCGCTCAAATTATACTAAACATCCTTGTTAATTAGCAGTGCCGAGGAAAAATGCAAATGCTTTTTCACACCCAATTATATTAAATACAAGAAATATTTATTAATAAATATTAAAAAAAAAACTGTTACAACACAGCTCTGGTCTATTATTTCCTTCCAAAGCGTCATGCCTAATGTTTTTCTGATTTTGTTTGCATATTATAATATGATTTTTTAAAGCACTTTATATTCAAATATAATAAATGTAAGATGTTGTAATTTTAAGTTATTTATATTACATGTATATTAATATTTATTTAAATCAATTTTATTTAGTTTAACCTCTGCAGAAAACATAATCTACCAAACTTAATTCTGTTGGGAAGTGAATTGAATTGAGGTGATGCTGTTAGCGACTTCTTTATAATTTACTTTGACTCGGGGGACTATCACGCAACCTAATATTTTTTCTTAATTTTTTCAAACAAGTAACTACCAACATCAACAATTTTATAACAATTTTATAGTTTTATAGCGGTTTCACAGCGCAAAATAACCTCACTTCTATATAGGAGAATAAACTATGCTGTTATTTTTTATTATTAACACGTGTAAGAAAACTGCGTGCGATCCATTTAAGAAAAATAAGTGGACTTTTACGAAATGGACACGAAGGTGGTCCTAGTCCACCTAGGTGGTTAATGTCATCCTGATGGACATGGGCAAAAGATTGAGATTCACCCAGAGGGAGCATTACAAATACATTATGTGTTATTTTATTTTATCAGAGAAAGTTGTATATAAATTGATTGTATAATATAATATACGCTGCAGGTTAAGTTATCATGGGACTATAGTGAGGTGTCGACGTTTTCCACTTAAACGTAAGTTTAATTAAAAATGTTAAATAAAGATTCCTCCGTGATTTAATTGAACGTAAGAAGTAGAACATGTCTTTTAGATATTGCAACTTCTTAAAGTTAATAATCTAAAACATAAAAAAGTATAAAATATTGAAATAATCCATCCATGTTTGGGGTCATCCTTCTGATGTTGTTAAATGTCGAAGAGTTTACTTAGTAGCGACCCAAAACTCCGTACAAGTTGTCGACAGTCAAGCCATTGCTTGTTTTTTCGCTCGAGTTTCACGAGATTAGCCATTCAGGCACCGTTAAAGTTATTCCCTGCAGCCTGATTACTTTAACTGCTATACCAACCACAGAATCACCCTATATATTATTATTACATCTTAGATACTGCTGGTCAGTACTCTCTGTACTGTGTTGGATCCCCACCCTCCTTTCAAACCTTGCAGTTGATTTTCAAGTGGTGACCTTCGCAGTGCGAGCAGGTTAGTTTTTTTTTACTTTTCATCAGCTACGTTCGTAACCTTACCCCAGACAGCGGAAGCACCGTACCAGCGGTGAATGGTCCTCAACAGGCGCCCGCTGCAGCTGTCCAGATTTTTTCAGGCATTGGTATAGGACTAGTAAAACCTGAAGAATCGATAAGAAAAACCTTTAAATGTCGATTATTATCCTGAGGTGGTACATGATTTTAGCACAAAAATCTGCTTCAGTGATTCCTCCCACTGATTGGGTAAGTCATTGATGATTGCGCAACGCAATGTGTGGAGCCACTACTTAGTTTGCTTGCAAGGACAAGTATGTTCAGTTCCGACCGGAACTCTGACTTCACTGTTCAACTAACTATAACTTTTCCTATGCAATAGGCTTGTGGCAGGATGTGTTTATCCTCGGATACTTGTGACCTGACAAGAGGTCTGTTTACAATAAAGAAAAAGGTATACCTCCGTCAAAGCCGCTCCTCGGAGAGTAGATAGCGAATCGCAGAAGTGGACGCAACATTAATTCAACTTTTAATGGATACCGGCCGGTTGCCTCTCTGGGGACCAACCTTTGTTATCGAGTTCGATGCTGCTCGTTATCATTTGAATTGTATATATTTTTTTTATTTTAGAACTATACCTTATTTAGTTATTTTAATCAGAAATTCTCAAAGATCAGCACACTGATTGATTTATTATATTTTAATTATACTATTCAAATAACAATGCTATGTTTTTGTATAAGGTTTTCATAAAGTCAAATAACAATATTATAATTTTTTTATCAATATTGAAATTACTATCAAAGGCATCTGTATTTTGCAATATGATTAATCCGCATTGTACTTGGTGGATTACACTATACCAGGTAAGCCTGGAAAGCTATAGGCCTGAGCCCAAATGTGAAACATTAATCAGTAATTATTATTTATGAGAAAGACGGAAAACAGGTTGATGCTCCATTGATGCCTATCCTAGTAGGATACCGCCAGAGAGGTTTCCTAGATTTGAAAGTGAAACGCAATCTGCCATATTACTACGACATATCTAGTGTTCAGCAGTCTGAACGAGTAACTATTAAAAAAGCTTTGAAACCTCGTTAATAACAATAAACTTGTAAATTATTGGAACAGCAGTTCAAACGAGTGTATGCCGTGTACAATGTCAATAAACAATATGTAGGCGATCGCGTGTACCAGAGTATCAGAGTCCTGTAATCATTGGCTATTTAGCAATTAGCTCAACACTTGTTCACGTACAAAACAATTTACCACCACAAATGCGATATTTCCTGCAACGACTTTTTTGTGATGAGTGAAGGACGAGCCCATTTGACGAAAGGTCGCCTAATACCTAATGCAAAACTAGGAGCATTCTACCACATAGGATATAGAGTATGGTTTTAGTGACAAAATGGACAATATAACATGTGATTCCAGGATATAAAAGCATTTCAATCAAATCAATTGAAACAATACATCGAATGCTTTCTGAATATGTATAAGAAAAAGCCCAGGGGTACTAAAACTTCCATATTTTCCGAGTTTCTAAGGTGCTAAGTATCTAAGTATCGTATGTCCGTCTTTCTAAATATACTATAATAAAAGGGCTAGGATAAAAATAGACGAATGGAATCTTTAATCTTGTCATAGAACGAAACACAACAGTACACATAATATTCCAGTGCTCTTCAAATTATGCACAACTAGCTGGTGCCTGCGACTTCGTCCGCGTTGAACGATGAAAGGTACCCTATGTCCTTTCTGGTGTCCCAGACAATCTGTATGCAAAATTTCATTGTATCAGTTCAGTATTTTTTTGAATTCATGTAAATAATTGCATTCTGTCTGTGTACTTTATTAAATAAATAAATAAGTAGTTTTTGCGTGAAAGAGTAACAAATATCCATCTATACAAACTTTCGCATTTATAATATTAGTACGGATTATATTCCGTTTACAATTCAATAAAATGCTGTGAGTTCTATAATATTTTCTGCTGTTATAAATTGGTCCGCTCCCATGAAGACCATGACCACCCATTTACAGTCAACCACTGTGAAATATACGCTGTTTTATTTCAGCGAAAAGAAAGGAGATGCATGAACCTATTTCCTTAATTTTCCCTAATTTTATGTTCCTAGCGATCATGAACATCTACAAACAACTGAAGCGTCATCTTGCTTGCTGCCCTTATTAAAAAAAATGTGTAAGTCACACTTGTAAGTCCCTTACCTGTTTATTCAAAGAGGATTAAGATATTTTATTTACTGAAATCTATTTCAGACCCATCCATAGTATAATCGAAATACTCGAAAGGGACAGGGCTATAAGAGTGAGAAAGACAAATTGTTGTTCCGTTGTCTAAGTTATCGGACAGTGAGGTTTATCATGTTTCAACAGTTTCGTTGGAAATTTGAAATTGTGTAAAAGTTGTTTCTTGTAGGGTCGCTCATTAATCATTTACGAGTGACGGTTAGGTTCAATTTTGTTACTCGTATTTCCAATTTTTGTACTAAGGAAAATTTGAGATTGTTTTGTCGGCTCGCAGGTAGCCACATTTATCTCGGCATTACACCTGTACAAACAATGTAATATATATTATATTTTTCATATCTTTCTTAACAGCATTTTTAATCCACTGCAACGTATTTAAATATTTAAACAAAATATATAAAAATATTCTTACGTCACTGTGATTTAGCATTAGTTGCTGAATGGGGACTTTTCGAATTCCTATATTGAAGTAAAAAAATCTACTCTCTTTTTAAAGTTTGCATAAAAAGCATATACTGATTGCATGTGGACTTTTTTTGATGTTCTTTTTGGGGATGTACAACGGTTCGTTAACATTTCGAAAACATAGTGTTTTACAAATTTCTCTTAAATAATATAATTTGAATTCAATTTCGGTTTCTGTATATCCGCTAACTTCTCCTAAATGATGAGATTTTTCACCATCAGCTAGATTATTTTTCATGGTTTTGCACAGTGTTCTTTCTTAGTGGATGCTTATGTTACAAAATAAAGTTATGTTTCAAATATCAGTTTTGTAGAATTAGTAGTTTTTGCTGTGCTTTGAAGTCAGTCGGCGGGGCACCGAAGTCTTGTCATAACGTTCCCGCGACCCCGCCCATTAACGGTCGAGCTAGAAAGTTAGGGTTTTAACAGGTATGAATCCGGCATAACCCTGCACTGTCCTCTACACTGCTAGGTATCCAAGAGGATTTCCCAACGTTAAATAAAAGGTCAAACTATTTTATAAGTAAAGATTAGATAAATATGTATTGTATTTTTAGGTAAGTAAAAGGCGAAAAGTGAGTTCCACTTGTATGTCATAAAACAGCAATTCCCAGTACAATAGAAATTGTGGCGTAGTTCCGAGTCCGCGGGGACCGCCCACAGCTTGTTCTCACTACAACTTTCTGCTACGTCCACGACTAACGGTATTCCAACTGCTCTTAATCCTGAAATAGCATAATTTATGCTTTTTCGTAATGCATTTTGAAATTTGAAATTTAATTATATTAAAATACACCACCGTAGTTGTTTGTGTAGAATATTATGTCAAATTGCAGCTAATGATGTCATATTACATGTATATTGTTTGACTTTTTATCAATAAAAAAGCTCTAAGTTATAAATTTAATAAAAAAATAAAATAAAAATATTAGGAATTTATACTTAAGTTTTTAATTTTTGTAACCTTATAGAGATTTAAAACACTTAGGGCCTCTTTCACAAACTACATTTAAAGTGTTGATTAGTTACTTTTAGAAATCATTTTCTGTTATATTGAATTATGCACTCGGTTTACTGCATCATTCGATAGCCGATTTTTTTAAATTATTTTCTATTTAATGTTTGGGACGTTTACCGTACAAACAAAGGCATATCAGCTTCATTATCCCCGGTTACCGGTGACATTAAATGACAGTTTGGCCTACTTGACGTTTGTGAAAGAGGCGCTTAACGTAAACTAGATCGCTAATACTAGAAGTAGCTAGACTTCTCCATAGCATAAAGCGTAATAATATTCTTTAAAAACGTAGAGCCTTCGTAGCAGTGTGTGCGTAGCGTAGGCAGTCTACGAAAGTCTACGAAAGGTTCGTAGCATACTGTTCCGAGCGTAGCATTCGTAGCATAGTCAACTTAATAATGCCATTTTACATATTACGCGACTTCGCCCGCGTAACTTTTTTTTATAAAATATAGCCCATATAACTCGCTGATAATATAGTTTTCTATAAGTGAAAGAATTTTCAAAATCGGTGCTGTAGTTTTTGAGTTTATTCATTACAAACATACAAAAATACAAATTTTCTCTCTTTATAATTTATAGACTCTTATAACTCCACCTAATTTTTTCTTATGCGAATCCGGGAGCGGGTGACTTGTATATAATCTCGATGATAAAAATATCAATATTATAAACAACTAATAGTTTGTTAGTATTATTAGCGTACCGTTAAAAAGCAAAATTATTATTTTTTATTATTCCTTTATTTTTCTTTAACGTGAAGCTGAGAAAGCAAACCGACTCATTTTTACATAATTATGTACAACACAGATAAACGGTTACTTTTTTACTCGAGTTCCATCACCGCTGGTGCGATGTCTTGTTCCAACAAATCCCTAACAATGTACAA
Source organism: Synanthedon formicaeformis (assembly GCA_945859745.1). Lineage (NCBI taxonomy): Eukaryota > Metazoa > Arthropoda > Insecta > Lepidoptera > Sesiidae > Synanthedon > Synanthedon formicaeformis. Next base: position 11,016,898 of record OX243968.1, on the reverse strand, counting down.
TATTGCATTTTACGCCAGTTTCGTTAGTTTCCGTAGTCAATTTAGATAGTAGTTCGTAGTCTCCACGGTCCCACTGAAATAAATTCAATAAGCGGTGTGTTCGTACCTAATTTAATGGAATATTGAGGTTATTGAATGCAACCAAACGAACTTCAAACAGAAAGCTCACAATGTAAATTTACTTTCATTATTTGCTTTCAATTTTAACCATAAAACAAGTTACAGTGATGAGATTTTAAAACTATTTGCAACAATTTAACAATTATGTTAATTATGAGTACCTACATGAAATGTTTTGTTACTTATATCATGTGATCATATATCAACTCCCTGAAATAACAGTTATTTTGCTGAATATATTATAATTATGACCATTTCTTCACACTATAAATAAACCTCACATAGGCTTGAGCATAAAATAGGAGCTAGATTTTTATTTGTAATTTAGAGAATTATAATAACAACATGTATGTACCTGCTTAGTGTCAGAATGGAAAGTGAAAAGAGTGAATGTAGGTTGTTTTCAAAGGTTTTTCTCCGTATAAACCTCGGTCGCCCTTAATTTAAATTTGATACAGCGAGTGTTAGTGCCGCGACACACTGTCAGCGCTATCAGATTAAGGCACGAGCAGACTCCCTCTGCGACATTTCCTGCACGGAGAGGATTATCCCTCGCAGACTAAACGCTCTCATGCTAAATTGTTCGCTCAATGCTCTTCAAGTGAGGGCACATTTTGATAATTAACAAACATTTTATAAGTAATCCGCTATTTGACTAATTTTAGAAAATAGTTTTAAATTATTCTTTATTACATAATAGGCACACTACATTGATATTTCCGGGAGATCTACTGTATTAATATTAATAAAAATCAATGTTAAAGTTTAAATTTCTAAAACCGCGCCAAAAACGCTGTTTATGTAATGGCGCTAGTCTTTGATACGTGTGACGTCACACGCTAGTAAACAACTCAATAACCTGCAATAATGCGGAAGCAATGTTTACTAGCGTATGACGTCATCAGAGTTGCAACCAATCACAGGGCGTTTCGATCGCAGATAAAATTTCAAAAATTATGACTTTTTTTTCATATAATTTGCAAAAAATAACATAATTTAGCTTAAAATAAAGTTTCATATGTTTTTTTTTACGCTATTTTCTGATAGGATAACCACAATTTGTAGTATATTTTAAATCTTGTCAAATAGCCAATTACAATGGAATATTTTTAGGATAATTTCAATCAGATCAATCATTATAACCCCTTAATGGTATTAGGTACTAAAATATTTCATATAACAATGTTTAACTTCATAGACTGGTGTGTGTGTGTGTGTGTGTGTGTGTGTGTGTGTGTGTGTGTGTGTGTGTGTGTGTAATATTGTGTGTGCGTTTGAGCGTGTGTGTGTGTGTGAGATCTCCTCACGCAGATTCTCTTCCCCTATCATTTGAGTACGATTTAATTTTTTTAAATTTAATATCTGTTTACATAATGAAACCCTATAAGTAAAAATTTAATTAGTAATACTGTCTCAATTATATATATATTTTTTTTATATTGCTGTATGGTTTCTGTTCAAATTAAAATAACAAAATGAACATATAAATATAAATGTAGATATAGGTAAGCAGAGTTGGTAATAATATTTTTGTTCGTGAAAACTGAGAGATCTCATTTACTTTCGGACCATCGAATAGGAAAATGTTTGTGACTACAGTTTTTTTATGCTTAGTTTTCTTATACTAACAATTGTCTAAGAAACACGCGAAAGTTTGTTATTTTAAGATCCGAAAATAAACATAAACGAATTTATGTTGTCTGTTAAATAATATTCCCCACTTGAATTATTCATAATATTTATCTAGTGGAAGTAAGAATATTTGCTCGATTTTTACTCCCAAGTTCTATGAAAATTTCATAAGCCCTAATACGAAATATAAAATGGTGGGATAAAAAAATATCACAACATTGTCTCAGCGAAACGGACAAGTAATCCGCGCTCCAAATTAAACCTTATTTTCGTTCCATTAAAATTAAGTATGTTTCCGCGATATCAACGCCGTAGTCCGACAAATTAAGGATAATCCAGAATGAAGATGGATGTACTGTTGATGGCTTGTTCAGACGCCTGCAAAGGTGTAATATCCCCTGGGAACAGTGAGCTTGCCGCATATCAGTTTCGTCTACGACAAAGCAAAGCGAAAGTCGACCTTAAGTCCAAACGGAAAAGTAGAAATTCGCTTGAACGAAAATTACCAACATCACGGTTGTGATTTTTTCAGATTATCTTTCGCACAAAATCTGGAGTGGGGTGCAATAAGTCTTCAACAAAGGCCTTTTCGCAACGTTTTTTGGCGTTATGTATACTTTGATGAAAGCAGGTAAGTGCTTAGAAACGTCGGCGAAATTATTCTTGAGCCGGTAGCACAGCATTAATGAAAAAAACATTCAAAATGAAAACAATTTTAATTAGACAGTCTTTTCGTTGTGAAAGTATTGTCGAAATTAACACCAGATAAATCACAAATCTTTTTGCAAATTTTAAATGCACCTTTAATTTATTTTGCAAAATAAAATTACTTAGTCGCGAAATACTCGTATTGTTTAAGACACATTTGATGGATGGTCTCTCCCTTCGAACTACTTCATTAATTGCACACTCTTATGTCTCCCCTGAAAACCAGCCCTACCCTAACCTTATATTGAGTGAGAGCTTTTTGTTTTTACAACACACCCTCTATCTTTCGAAAAGCACATCGTGTTCTAAGTTTTTTATTCACATTTTATAGAATACTAGCTGCTGCCCGCGACTTCACTCGCATAACTTTGTAAATTATATACTAAAAACCTTTCTCGATAACCACTCTATCCATTGGTGAAAACAGCATGATAATCGGTGCAGTAGTTTTTGAGTTTATCGCGAACAGACATACAGACATACGCGGCGGGGGGCTTTGTTTTATAATATGTAAGGATAAACTAATTCGATACACAAACACAGCGGGCATAACTTAGCGGAGTAGGTAAACTACATCCAAGTTAATGATGATACAATTCCGTAATGTTAGAGGTAATTAATAGGTAATTAATTGAATTGGCGTCGTGATCAGGTGTTGGTCCCTTGAGTTGCATCATCTTCCAACCTCATTATGGTAACGATCCCTTAGGGCAATGTTGGGAACATTTTCTTTATTTCTTCAAATTAGGACTGATCTTCATTTATTTATTTCATTACATTCATGGCAATAACAAAGTTCGCTTCCTTATAACGATCTTTTCTATAATTTGTATACACGAGGATCGAAGGACCAAAAAGTGAAGCTCTATTCAACTTAATTTTCAGAAATATCTTCATAATACCAATGCAATCTCAATTCAAAGCCTACCCAAAATGATGACTGTACACAGAACCTTTTCAAATTTTCTGTTATAATTTGTTGGTATTAAGATGACGAGAAAGAAAACGTTTGCCGCTTTGAAAAGTGGTAATTGCACCAATTACATAAAACTGAAAAAATAACAACAGACAATTTTATTCAACAATTTGAAAAATAATATCGATACCTTAATTCGCAAAACGAATAACTCCACTTTTGGTTGAAAATGACTTTTTGATACGGGAGAAACTTAATGACAATTAGAATTTAATTTTTAAAAGGTCTATCAGTTAATACGAGCCATAATTTCCAATGTAAAATTGTCTTTTTTCTTTTCTCGTATCATACAAAAAAAACATAACGTTTTTAGTCTCCCCTGTTAAGTTTGCCTCAGAGGAGTTATTTGGTTTGCGAATTAAGGTATTGATATGGAAAAACTGCAATATGAAAAATTAATACCTTAAGAAACTATTTGAAATTGAATAAAACAAAAAACAAACAATCAATTCACAAACAATACGCTTAATGTGATGTCAAAGTTTAAGAGAAATCGTCCAAAGTGAAGTTGTATCGGTAGCAAAAAGTCAAACCGAACTAACCCGGGGTAACTCGAACGGACCGATTCCTTGGTCCTTTCTTCCTTGTCGCCGTTAAAAGTGTTTACCCCTGCCCGACCTCCGTCACTAAACAAAAACATTAGCACCGAACTACAATGGCGAAGGGTCACATTTGTACACCACCCTTACCCAACCTGACACAGAATAAACGACCTTCCCACTTTAGATTCGACTCGGACCGCTCTCTGCGATAACGTGTTTGCACTGCGTTTGCTCTGTGGCAAGAGGAATCTTTGTCTGTAGGGTCAGGGGTGTCCATAGCAGGGTAAACAAAGAAATTTGTTGAACGCTGAATACTTTGGAAATCCATTTATCACCGTCACCGGCACAAGTAAATTTGGAATAAGTGATTCATCAACGGCGCCGTTTTAAAATTGGATTTTTTGCGAACATCTTACGAATCCAGAGTGTAATTAACATATCATTTACTCGTAATGGTTTTGTACGAAATTTAAATTCGGAATCTTAATTGGAATACTTTTTGTTTCGTTCGGGGTTGCTAATCTAAAGTACTTTAGCGATGGTTGTGTATTTTTCTAGCTGATGGTAAATGGTTTTACCAATTTTTTTAAAGGTCTTCAGATTTCGAACTGTGTGACAAACCAATCTGTCAAGCGATTACTATTACAAATATCTATTAATTCTCAAACAGTTCCTATAATAATGTTCCTGGTGACCTTTCAAGTTTGAGAAGTAGTTTCTAAGAATTTCATTTTATAACAAATGCCAGCAGGTCACCTAACTTGCTACAGCAGGCCACCAAAAATATAAGAAACAGACTAGACTAGACTATAGGTGAGGGGCTAGACTTTGACAGGATAAAGGGTCAGGGAATGAATGAATGCGCCCTGGCATTTTCTTTTCTTATTTTTAACTAACGATCAATATTATCAGTTAACTTTACTGTAGACATTTAACGTCTCATACCGGAAACGACTCTCGTATTTAAAGTAAATAGCCGTGGAAATCCCCTCTCTAACGAGACTGACTTTTGCTTCAACACAGACGTCACTTGTCATAATTATTATGACGTCCAGTTAAACGGTACAGTCTCACCAATAATTCCTCAGCGCAATCAAGCGAGAATAAAACTTATTTTAAAAGTAGGAAAAGTTGAGGCGACTGCAGCCGATTCTGCAGCTAGGAATCGAGCAAAGTTAAGACCGCAGCTAGTTTAATGAAAAATGATCTCTGTGCCATCGCAATAAAGATGAATGGCTGTGAGCCGGAAGCGTTGCGCCCTCACTTTAATTTGTCATATAAAGTATGATTTATTCTTTATAGTTTAACGGCCACTGCTAAGGTGGTTCTAGGAACCTTATTTAAAAACGCTTTGAAATATTCTTGCTAATGTTTCAGAGTAACTATTATAAATAATTTATTTCTTGTGTAGATATCATTATTAATTTAGATGTTTTATCTATTCTAAGTATAATAATTAATATCTGAGACAAAACAAATGATAATTATAAAATTAATTATTAAGTATCTATACTTAATACATTGACCTTTGTCACAATATTATTTCGTTATATAATTATTATCAGCGGTTAAAATTACTCTATATATATGGAAAGGTGATTTGAAAAAAACCCCAAGTTTTAATTTTCACATAAAAAACATTATTGGAGATGAATATTTTAAGAAAATTTACATTTGTCTCGGCGAAACTCCAACATCGAGCTTTTTACGTTGGACTATTTGATTCATATATTTTCAGGCAACTGGATCGATTTTTATACATTAGTTATTATATGTAGACAGTTCCTACTTAAATAAAATAAAAGCAAATTGCTTATACATATATACTAACAGTAATAATACAAGATGAAAGAAAAGAAAAAAAAAGTAAATGCCTAAAAGCTAAACAATCTAGCTTATCAGCGATCAATGATAGGGATTTTTTAGATCTTCTCTCACCCGCCTAACAAGTGATGCACATTTTTTACGCACGTTAGCATAAAAACAATCAGTGCTCATCAATGCAAACTTCCCAGAAGCACTACAGAACATCGCCCTAAAACATTAATAACTTCTTCTGTTCTCTATCTGCCTTATCAGGTTTCCCCGACGTATAATAACTATAAAGCATTTAAATCTGTAGCAGTATCCCAAATGCCGTAAGTCAGTACACTGCTACAATGTCTAAAATAAACCATATTCGCCGTATCTACACCAATAAGCCCGCAACCGTAATACGACACTTCGCTTTCAAACGGTTGTTAAAAGCTTTGCTGCAAGTTTATCAATGTGTGGCCTCCATTCAAGTGCTAGATTCCAAATTGGATTTATTCTCGTTCATGTAAAGTGAATTGAAATGATTAAAAAGTGTCTAGGACTTTGAGGACTTCGAGTAAATCAACTGAAGCAAAATTGAAGAATATCTCTAAACATTTAAAGGCTGTCTGTTGTTGCTTTTGTGAAAGTGCAAAAAAATGCTAAGAGACAGCAGGCAAGCTGAGGATCCACTTGAAAAAAAGTAGCTTATTTCAATGCAATGGAATTGTAAGTGCGTTATCGACTTTGTAGAATAACGAATAAGGCAAGAATAATGCAACCTCTTTCGACTCGATTTTTTTTTTATTAAAGATGGGTTTGCTCTTGACCAACAACCAGCTGTGTGGCGAAGATGAGAACTATGATGAAAAGATCTGGTTTATATTATTATATGAGTTCAGCAGGGAGTTCCAAATCTTGGCACTGCGCTTTATTTAAAATTTTAAATCGCTTAGTCCGAAAAAGAGGGATTTCGACAAGATGTATTTATTAATTGTCGAAAATGAAAAAAGAAGTTGTTAAAAATCGAACTCTTTGTGAGCATTCAAAACAGTGCTACAATTTAAACAGTCCGGTGCAATTTGTAACTGTTCACTTTACACTTGTGGACAAATATAACTTGAACTTGAATTGAATTGAGTTAAAAAAAATTAAAGCTTTTGCAGACCACATTTAATAAAGTAAAAATATGTCGCTATATTTCTTTTATTTTATTAAATCGGACGAAACATATTAATAGAAAATAGCGTGTTGTTAAATGCAGTTTTTTATATAATTTTTCATGGTACAAAATAAGTTTAGAATAACAACTTCCAATAAAATAAAGATGTAAATCACAAAATGGTGTGTGTGTATGTGTGTGGTTTTAGTATGTGCTTCTGGGTTTTTATCAGTGAGTTACTGTTAGTTAACTATAATACTTAGAGACAATAAAATTTAAGGGATTATATTAAATCTTGTATTAAAATTGTTATAGAAATTTAATTCCGGTTAAATATTTTTGTTAAAAATATTACCATCACAATAATTATTAGTACTGTGTGGATGCCATTATAGCCCTTCTAATGAAACAATTGTGAATTTTATATAGAAAATTTGTCAGTTGAAATAAAGTACACGATTTGCATCACTATAAGTGTTGGGTTATTTTGTCTTTTGGTGTAAGATATCTTTCAGCCAGTGCGGAACTGTCAGTCGTCGGCTCCTAATTGCATTTCGCAAACTATCTCATCCTGATTACTTCTGTTGCAGTGCGCTCTACACGACCAGTGGAACGTGAGCCGCCTCCCCCCTCTCCCTCGTTGTCACAATCCGTAAACGGGGGCATTTTTACTACATAATTAGAGGTCCTATTATGTTGGCCAGTAACAATATTCAACGCCTCTAGCTTTTGAGTCTGTGATTTTAATTCTGCGAAATTGTTTGACACTACACTACTTGTAAACATTTTGGCAAAAATTTTAACAGCATCGGATTCTCACTATCATATTAGGACTTATAAGAATGTTACGAAATAGTCGCATACACGAGTAAAAACAGCTTGTTTTTGCTATTTTTTTTTAATTGAGTAATCATATTTTTAACTTTGTCAACTTATATCACCATAGCCACCATGGAATTTAATAAGAATTTTAAACTGTTGATACAATCGCTAAGTACTTCAAATTTGCAGTAAGTAGGTAACAATAAGTCCATATTAACAAATAGGAAATAGTTCTAGCCATAATAGCCATAACCATAGTCAAGAGGAAGTCCATAACCTATTGGAAATTACTTAGTCATTATACCACTTATGCCTGTTTTTTATCAATAGACACCTAGAGTTAAGGTCAGCGCTCATTAATCTCTTCGCCGCCACTCCGTCGGTGCGCGCTGACCCTTAGGGAACATCTAACGGCCATTCACAGCACTCCGCCTTGCAGTATGTGAGTGGTGTGAATGGCTAGCTTTATGTGTTGCCTAACTTTAAGGGACTGTTGGTGAAAACGGACATTATACTCTTTATGCTATTTCTGTCCTAAAATAGTATTAAGGATAGGTTGAGGATAACGAATTTCCTCAATTCATTGAGTCTCACCCCTATCAGGTTATACTGTAACCAGATTACTTACTATTATTACACATACATATATACCTAATATTCAGCTTCATCCTTTGTATGATAACTGTTATGTAATAACACAAATTAATTACTCAACATAATAAATAGAATACGCAGCAAATAGTACTCAAACAACATGTTACCGGAAATGTATATTTAATAAATCCTCTCTGTAGGTACAATGCCTGAGAAATAGCTGTAATAACATTATTTCATCGTACATCTGCCGGTGCGGGAATGTGTTACATTTACTAACAATTCTCAACATTTTCATATTAGATTCCATTTAACATACATTTATTTTAGCATAACTGAAACCTGAAGCAGAGTTCTTTAAAACAATGAACATTGTTCTGTAAAAAAATTTACGCAGTAGGCATGTCTTTAGCAGTATTTAGCATGTTTCTTTTTACAAATTACGTCTGGTGAATAGGTTCAATAAAATTTGTTTATTACGTTTTTTTTAAAGTGTAATTGATATGCTCACAACCCATCAGATGTAGCGAGAACGTCGTTGTAAAATTTTGAACACATTAAACATTAACATTAACCCCCTCTAAGCAAAAATGATTTCGAGAAATACTGACGTATTCCGACCCTGTGCAAAGATGGCTGCAAGTGACAGCTATGACGTCATTTTGGTAGATAGGTCATTAGGTATTTTGTTTTAAATACATTTTAAATTTTCCTCTTGGATTCACTTGTTCACAAGATTTGAATAGATGTAATTCAAGTAGTTCCTCTTTCAGTCGAAAGAGGGATCTATGAAAAAAAAAATTGTTACTCGACTGTGAAACTTCATGATAAAATGATTCATGATAGCTGCTGCCCGCGACTTCGCCCGCGTAACTTTGTAAATTATATACTAAAACCTTCCTCGAGAACAACTCTATCAATTGGTGAAAACAGCATGAAAATCGGTGCAGTAGTTTTTGAGTTTATCGCGAACAGACAGACAGACAGACGCGGCGGAGGACTTTGTTTTATAATATGTGGTGATATTACAATTAATCCATGTAATCCATGTAATAAAGTACAAGTAATCCATATAATAAAAGCAGCTAGTTCTATAATCTTACAAAACGTAACTTTTCCATCAAACAAAAATTTAAAATTGTAATATATTTTTTCAAAAGTCTGAACTTTACCTGCGATATGCAATATATTATTCCGGTAATAAAGGAGCATATATAGGAAGATTTATGTTTAGCAAATAGGTTTAGGTAAAGTATCGATCTCAGCTACATTAAGCCGCGTCCCTTGTTAGCTTGTTTGTCTTGTCACCGTGTATATTCAGATGTAGTAAAATTTCGCGAACACAATTCCCGATTCTAACGAGAAAACTTGTTTGCCGGTAGTTTCGGGAAGGATCTCTCGGAAATCAAATAATGACGCAAACTTTGAAGGGTTAGCTAAAATTTCACAAAGAAAGCGCTGCTCGTATAACTATACTATCTTATACTATATACCTAATACCTAATTAATTTGTACAGTGAAAAGTTGGATAACAAGGGTAGATATTATTCTTAGTACTTGTTTTAACAAATATTATCATCAATCATCAATACTAATAATAAATCTGTAAGGGTTGGTGATGGAGTAAGTTACTTTGTTTTCAGAGATATCGTGTTTATAGGCTCTATACATGATACTGAAACTAAATTGACCATTTTTAGAATAGGTATAAATTATAGAAATTAATTTATTAAGAAAGAAACCACGATATAGTGTGGTTAAGGTGCTTGACTTAACACTCTGTTTCAGGGATTCCGGGTTCGATTCCTAGCAAGGCTATTTTTGGAAATAATTTTTTCAAAATTCATGGCAAGTCACGCTGCGTTTCCCAGTCATAAATTGGGGGGTCATAATAGGGTGGTAGTATCCACCCCTTACAGAAGACCAGGTAGGTCGATAAGGATTCGATAGGTGAGTAAGAAAGGATGCCAGAGCCCATTTTCATCACCCAATGAAACGTAATAAAAAAAATTAAAAAAGAATATTGACCTTATTTCAAAGATTTAATCTTTGCCTTATTTATATTTCCAAGAAATATTTGGTTATCAACAAATATATTTTGTTTTGGTTTTACAAGTCCATATAGTTGTTCTATGATTTAATTAACATAAAAACCTTAAAAACTAACTAATTATTTTCAAAAAAGCAATATTTTTGTTTAGGTATTTAACACTAGCTGTTGCACGCGACTTCGTCCGCGTAACTTTATAAAATACTAGCTGGCGCCCGCGACTTCGTCCGCGTTGAAAAAGAAAAAAAAAGTAGCCTATCCTGTGTCCCGTACGTCTAAATGTTTATCTACGAAGTTTCATGAAAATCAGTTGATTCGTTTAAGTTATGGAGGAACATACATACATACAGGAAAAAATTCTAAAAATGGTCAATTTAGTTTCAGTATCATGTATAGAGTCTATAAACACGATATCTCTGAAAACAAAGTAACTTACTCCATAACCAACCCTTACAGATTTATTTATTATTAGTATTGATGATGATAGTCTATGTTACTCGCTGACAATATAGATTCCCAACAGTGAAAGAACTTTTCAAATCCGTCCAGTAGTTTCGGAGCCTATTCAATGCAAACAAACAAACAAATCTTTCCTCTTCATAATATTAGTACAGATAACTATTTCAAAATTTAGGTAACATAATATATTATAACATTCGTTAAATTTGTTACTCTGCTCAATTGTTCAAATATATTTTACCTTCATTATAATTAGATACTCAAATTCCTCAAATTAACCACTAACTTTAAAGGTATCGGATTTATTCTTGAGGTATCACTTGAAGACGAGAATAACTCAAGTTAGAATACATAAATATATCAACAACGCTAGTATAACTAAGTTTGTGCTATTTAAGTTATTCTAAATTTGATAGCAAACATGTAGCTTCTAAGTTTGTTCTTAGTAAAAAATATTTTTGAAAATTTCTATCTATAATCTATACTAATATGATTAGAGAGGGATGTTTTTGTATATTTGTTTATATGTGGGGATTAATATCCAAAAACATGCACCCATTTGAAGAATGTTACATAAAAAGAATTATTATCAAATGATAATATAATCTTCAAATAGCAATTCTATAATCATATCGTTTTCCTATATCCACCGTTGAATTTTACGTTTGCTTTGCAAATTATGCACTACATTATCGTCCGTGTTGTAAATTTTTGTTTGTTTGTTTGTCACCGTTGCGAAATATACTAAAATTAGCATTAGTGCTTCTCCCAAGTGAGCCCGTCGCGCCGCCACGCCGCATCGCATAAATCACACAACATGCTGACGCCTCGCTTCACACGTGACCTGAATATATTGATGTGCCGCTAATCATTTAACAGCCTCACACCCTAATGTTATTATCGCGATAACGACGATCTTCATTGTTTCATAATAACCAGACTTCATAAATAAATAAATAAATATCATCACACATTCAACACACCACCATCTATTTCCATAGTAAGCAACTAATGTTTGTATTATGGATACCAAACAGTTGATATACTACATACATTACTTTTTTGTAAATAATAAATACTAAATAAATAATAAATATTTTTTTTATAAATATAAAACATCTATGACTCAGGTACAAAGGTAAAATGTTAACACATTTGCCCCTAGCGGGATTCGAACCCGCGACCGTTCGGTTAAGAGCTATGGTTACTAGCCACTAGACCAAATACTGCCAAATCCTGATTGTAATTGCTTTGTTAGGTCAATAAATTGGCCGACGATCCACTTGATAGAAGATGAGACACCGTCGCTTATAACAACGTCACAGGTCCTGCAAGTGTGGGACGACTGTTATTTTTTTTTAACTGTGGTCCAGTCAATTGTACTAACACCAAACAGTGGTGCTGCCGACTATAGCTGGATACGGTAATGGACTCCCAAGTCTGAACGTCGATGTTTCGCTTTCAGTTAGATTAGAAATTATGATAACTTGCTCCCATGAATGAAAACATTGTGTCATACTAGTCTATGGACGAAATACACGATCAATCATTTGGCGTGACGACAAACTGACGTGACGCAACGGCGCGATTTGAAATACAGTGTTTGACATCAAGCCATCAGTTTTTACCATTTCACGATCAAATTTTGGCTTCACGTCAGCCAATTTGACGCGATGGACTGATCGTGTATTTCGTCCATATAAAGATGGAAGGCAAAAACCCAGCAGCGCAGTGTGGCAATATATTATGTAATTCTCTATACAATAATCTATACCAATATTATAATGCTGAAAGAGTTTGTTTGTTTGGTTGTACGCGCTAATCTCAGGAACTACTGGTTCGAATTGAAAATTCTTTTTGTGTTGGATAGTCCATTTATCGAGGGCCTTCCTCGATAAGGCTATTTAGTGTGACCTAAAGGCTTAAAAAAAATATAAAGAAATATATAGGTATTATCCTTATTTAAATTAGCGCCACCTATCGTTCAGTGGCGGAACTATTAAGACAAACAGCTTTAACTCAACAATTCGGCTACTCACCGCGAGAGGGCGCGATAATCAAAGGCTTTAGGCTGTTATATAGCCTTGAACGCGGACGAAGTCGCGGGCACCAACGAGTTAGCAATACAACTGTATTCCATTTCATCTTTTTGTGCCCCAATTACTGAAATACTGATGGTTGGTCGACAGCTTGCAATATTCAGTCGCTTCTGGCGAAGCGGAAAAGCTATACAGCGGGGCGGAAAATCAGCACGAAGGAGTATTAAAATATTCCACAGTGATTCTAGCCAGATGCAAGCCAGTTAGACACTTATGGAATCCTGTGACTATGTGAGGATAATATTTTTTTTTATTATGATTTTTCACAGAGCAATAAGTGTTCATTGTCGCGTTTATTTTAGTTTTGCTTCTCAGGTTAATCTTTTTTAAATTCAAAATTTATTATCGTGAATTTCTCTTCAGAGCTATTTCTTTTGCATACAATATTTTTTTAAAGTTTTTGCAAACTCCTCAAGATTAGATGTGTGACTTTGTTATAGACATGTTTATGTAAGCAAAACTTGTCAACATTTTAAAACTATTATTATAAACTAACAAGTAGGTATGCCTTCTAATACTGATGGTCGCCAGTCAATTTCTTATTGAATTGAATTGCGAATTGAGTTTAATTATTCAATTAAATTTATTATTCAATTGAAAACACTTAAGCTCGGCCACTATCAATCTACAATATATTGAAGAAGAAAATCGTTTAATTAGCTTATATTTCTGAACCAAAATGACCATAACCATCTACCTAATTTTATGTTATGTTAAAAATATCTCAAGAAAAATACCATACAGTCTTAATATTTAAGTATGTAATCTTCGGAGTCATAGCGATATATATCACATACTATCTATAAAGATGTCAGATGTTATGGTATGTGTGTAAGTAAGGTCTCGATCGTGGTATTATATCGCGCCAGTGTCTCCTACATCACCCTCATACCGCCTCATATCACCTTGTCGCTCCTAAACACAGCCGCATCAAAATAGTGGACATACCAATGACATCAGTAATTATAGTTTTGATATATTTTGATAACCTTGACTGCACTGCACGTAATACACAATATACCGAGAACATGTAAATTGAATTTCATAAACAAATTTAACTTATGTATGATTTTAAAAATTATAATTGAAAACTCAAATATTAAGTTATTGCAAATTTAAAGAATAGATTTTATTCATGAAGGTTGCTTGTACGTACAGTTTTCACTGCCGAATTTGATAGGATAAAGGTGAAAAATAATTAGGGAATAGGAAAAGGACTCTGGCATTACTTATTTTATTCATTTTTTTATGTATATAAGGGACTCTAAAGTAGATTTTCCTATCTCCACCATTTTTCATAGTCTATCACATTAGGGTTGGACACTCGCTTTCGTATTTTGTTTGTGTATCTTTAGCAGAGAGACTCCGTTTGTCTGCAAACTTTGTTAAAGACTATTGTCCAATTAGGCTTAATATAACGATGACGTAAATAAAGGACGTCCACTGATTTAACAAAGTTGAAAGCTGTCAAGCTGTTGAACGTCTCATCCATTAGCCACATCGAGGCTAACACGCGCTTAATCGGCAGCTCATTGGTCTAGAATTACTGCAGACATTGCACATACAAGCACAACGCACAAACCGACAGTCTGACAACTTCACCCTCTTTAGACCTTCACAGATTTATAGACAATATTATTAGCAGAAATTACTCGAAAAAATATTCTAAGAGAATCGTAAGTATAGGTGTGGATTTTTATCTTTGTTATGATAAAGGATGGCACACAATTTTATTGATAACTTAATTGTGTGTTGTTCTTGGTAGCCTTTTTGATTACTCAGCACTTTGGTCTTCAAGCAAATTTCAGTGGACATATTTTCAAACAATTCTTTGTTAGATTTATATTTTGTAAAATATAAACCTAACTATATTATATTTTTTTAGATGCGTTATTCAATCTGATGCTATATACTATAAACATTAAAAAATATATATTGGTAAACTGGAGGTTAATTTTATATGAACAATAAGCTAAAGAGTGGACTTTCTCTTCTGCACATGCTTATAATGTGAATATCAATGTTTTAGTAGACACTACATCAATACTTTGCTGTTATTATGATAAATACTTAATTTGTAATAAGTAATTCGCTTATTTTGCTCAGCATGATCATACTCGTATGTGCCGCCACATACAGTCGGCATTCCGTTTCGGAATATCAATTCAGAATATCGATTCGGGATTCCGAACGCAGTAAACCCTCATAAAATATACACGTCACTAAACATAAAAAATCGATAATTTCGAAAAACCCTAACCCTCACAAAACATATTGGTGATAACCTGTGCTCGCCCTGAAACGGTTCATAACATGCACCATTTGCAGTGAGTTATCGGCGTGTGCACAACGCGACTCCATCAATATTCATGGTGCATCGTGCAACGGGCAGCGCGTCGGGGTGTCACACTACTCGTCACAGTGCCACACAACACACGTGCGGACACAAATAACGTCAGAACCTCAGACCAAATAAGGCAATAGACAGAATTTTGCCGTAAACTTAGACTCAACTTAAACTTATACAGACAATTATATAGACGTACTAGCTGGCGGCCGCGACTTCGGCGGTCGCTGCTTAAAAACTAAAGGGAAATAAAACAAAAAAATCCAAAAACGTTTTTATTGCAAAAATCCTTCATATTGTTTGTTGCAAAAAGACTTATGGTTGTTTTATTCCATATTTAGTATATTTTGATCATTTTTTTATATATTCAAAAGTAACTTATATGCTTATATCTCTTCTAGTATTCAATTTATTATAAAAGTACTTAAAACATTTAATGCTACTTAAAAATACGCTTCTAACGATGTATATTGTGCATATATTTGATATATATCTAATAAGAAAAAAAAATAGACAAAAAATAATTTAATTTCTTTTGATTAGCTATCCTGTAAAAGTGTAATTTTGATTTGTGGCCCTTTAGTTTTAAAGCAGCGCTGTGTCCTGTACGTCTAAATTTTTATCTACCAAGTTTCATGAAAATCAAGTTAATTCGTTTAAGAGTCATAGAGGAACATACATACATACAATACCTACACTTGCAGATTTATTATTAGTATTGATTGATTGATTGACGAGTAAACTTGGTTTCCAAGTTACGACTAACTATAGACGTAACTTATTCAGAAATTTAACCGAATATTTTACCGAAGACAAACCCAGAATTCAGTGCTAAATACTAGAGGCGTACCGAGTAATATTTGCGGCCTTCATATTTTAATTGAGCAAATTTTTAGTACCTATTTAGTTTAACCGAAAAGTTCTAAATAATACAATTAAAAATATCCCTAAAAAGGATACTGAAACAGACGTTCAATTAAAACTTTTTGAAGTTGACGTAATTGCACAACATTTTTGTTAGCATCACTAAAAAGGAAGGAGTTAAGAGCGGTGAATGTGAGCGAACTTAATATTGTTGACAACAGCCACAGGAAGCATTTTACACATATTAAATTCATTATAAAATAATTGGTTCTCTGCCGTTTGAGACACAGTCGACGCGGGACGAGTGCGGGACCGTGCGGGGCAGGTGGGGGACGACTCACGACATGCTACACTAACCTAAGCAGTAAGTTGAAATTATCACATAATTAAAACTTATGATTTTTTTTTAAATACGGATTACTATAAAACGAAAGTTCAGCATGTAAAAATCTATTTTTTATAAGTAGTCACTCATGTATTTCTTATTCATATTTTACTGTGAATATACTTATAAGAAAAAAATTAAGGCATAAAATTAAAGAGTCAACATACTGTTAAAATATTGGCTGCATGGATGTTGTGTCGATAGCATTTCTGTTGAGTGACGTTGTTTCATCTTACATAATTACATCCTCCTTTTGATGGTCGGTTTTTGCGGTGGCGGCGTTTGAAGCGTATGAAGGAGCCGTTTTATATTTACTAAGAAGTCCTTTTTTGAAACATTAAAATTACTTATGTGAAAACCGTATTTTCGTTAAGAGATTATCAATTAAATCACACATCGACAGTTTTGCTTCCACCAAATGTGTCTCCTAGGAGAACATGAATCTATCTAAGGGATGTTTAGCGCGGATGTTTTCTTATATGTTTATGGTCGCAGGCAGGGTAACGATCCACTTAAGGTAAGCAGGTACCTACCGACCGTCTACTCGTATTGACTGAAAACAAGAGGTATAAAAATGCACAGCACAGAGTTTTTGAGTAATATACAAATCAACACAATATTTTTATATAAATAGATAGATATATACAAATGTGTATTAACAAGCATAGATAGAAGTTGAACACCCGAGTTCACAGTATGAGGCAAATGTAAGTAATTAAGCCGTCAGACTATCACCCTTTTACCGAAAACAATACAAGTTTAATGTAGAGGCAAACAAGTTCCTGACGAGACGCGATCTTCGCGGGATAGTTGAGATATTAATTTCCGCCCTCGTGAGGCGTTTCATTAAAGCTAAACGCAAAATGGGGAGAAATATTATTGTTATTTTATGCCGCTAAAAGCGACGTTGCGGGACGGACCGCTGTTTCGTCGCTAACTATGCGTAGAACGGTTCTACGTCGCGTTCAGCATTTATTTTATCTTCTTTTTAACTAGTTATGGCTAGGAACATACCAATTCCTACTAATGAGAAGAGTTAATCTCCATATTTTGTAAAAGTTCGTTGCTCTATATGTATAAAAATTTCCTTGATTCCTAAACTACTGAACCAATTTTGATAAAACTTCGTAAGTATGTGTAATTTGGTCCTACTTAAAAGATAGGATAGTTTTTATTTTGAATTCAGGCGAAGCTGGGAGCGTGTAGCTAGTCTTTTATATACATATATATAAACGTTGTTGGTTTGTGTGCGCATCAAAACTTGAAAATTCCTGCACCGATTTTATTTCGGTTATAAAAATTTATGTATAAAATTTAAATTTTAAGGTATAAAATTGCATGCCGGGCCAAGCCGGGCACGGGTCACTGTTAAATATAAAAATTACTGACAGTTTATGCTTATTAGAGCATCAAGTTACGGTTTAAAAGACACAGTAATTTATATCCCTGTTAACTCACCTTGACTTAATATATTTATTATGTGTTTAATAATTAACTCTGAGCTACATCTATTATAAATATTCCAATTTATCTCATGTTCGAAATGAAAATTTCTGTCACCTGAATATTTCACATATAAGTAAGTATAATACCGAAATGAAACGCGAGTGACGCTCGTAACAACAAGTGAAGTAAATAAATCTTAATATAAAAGTATACCATATAAGTTGAATATCGTATTCTGAATGCGAGGCGGGTGATTCCGTGACGCAAATCGTTCGCAAATCGCTGTCGTTCTGTGTACAGCCACGAAACCAGCTGCCTATTGTCATTGTTAAGTAAAAACAGTAATAATCAAGCTAAGAAAGAAAGAAAGACATTTATTCACAGCACGAAGGACATTAACATGACATTACATAAACAGAAACAACAAAAACAAAATGACACAAGTAAATTAATAAAAACAGACAGGTAAGAGGTAAGACCTGCTGAAACTTACATATTCAGATATCAGAAATTATTATTGGTTTGTCCAACACTGAAGGAGTTTCATCTAATGTGCCTAGAATACTTAAATTTGCTTTAGTTTGAAAAAATCTACATACTTAAAAGCTATATATTGTCAACGAACTTATTGTTGTAAATCTCATGTGACTGTAAGATTTTACTATTTGAAAGGAACATCTTGCCCTCATACCTTCTTTTGTAAAAGGACTTCCTTCAAACAGGATGACTGAGCTGATGAGTAAATAAAAGAGGTCACTCATCTTTAGGTGACTTTTAGTACTTTTACTTTGCCCTAACTTTAGGTGACTTTTAGTAGAAACGGGCACAAGACACCTATTGCATTAATTTATTGAATTTTGCATTAATTTTGAAAATATTTATATTGTGGCATATATATAACAATTAGACCGCAAGTTGACGGTACAGATTCTGTTAAGATCTGTAATGAATGAAGATTTTAATTTCGTTATTGAAAATCTGAGTTTTAGGAGCCCGACGGTGTAATGGCGGGATGCAATCCAATAGAAACGACGATTGGCGTTCACAATCAGCATCCATTCCACAGCCGACGTTAGCTGCCGATCTCGACTGGCTGCTGGCGAGACGTGTTCACAAAATCATGATGTCATTTTTAGGACACACAATGTAATCGCGCTACGAATAGCTTAGCTACTGATATTACATAATGTCCAAAACATTCAAACTTATTTGAAATTAAAAAAAAAAGATGTGCTTGTTGTTGGTAGCCTACATGTACTTTATTTCAATGCCCAGCCGTAGAACAACAATGTCTCATCCGGAACAAGAAGCAAGAATATACAAATGTTAAAATAAACAATCATTATGTCTTGCAAAATTTCAGACGATTGAATCCTCTCTAAGTATTATTCCAATGAATATCTAAATAATGTAATATTGTATGTCGACTTGTTGTTTAGGAACATAATGTCGAATCTATCTGCTTGTATTCCATCTACAATTCACTCGACACAATTTATTATTGACAAGCGGCATTCAGAGCCATCTGGATTGCTATCGGTTCTCGCAGGTTATATTTTATTCATTTCCTATAACCTTCAGGCATTCGTAAACATTTCTCTAGATAAACTTTATGTATCGTACTAACATTTAATAATGTTTTGTATTTATTCGTATACCTATTTGAATACTTACATAAATGGGCCAAAGTAAATAAGATTTCACGTTACCTTCAGTTTTTCAAGCACGTTTATTTTTTGCGCAATGTTCTATGTGTAAAAGACTCTTATATCTTGCTTTCCATTCGCCTATTCTCCTCTTGTTCCTCACACTTCCTGCCTACCCTCTGATCAAAGGAGGTACTGCGACCTCTCTTCCATATACGAAGTCTCATCTATGGCATATTTTTATGACAAAAATTATTTTAAAATCAACATGACGTATACTTAAGAGCCTGATAAAAGTAAGTGAGTGTGATCAATAATTGCCACCGTGGATTCACTCCCTCCGCTCTAGCCGCAAAGTAACCTTAAATTAAGTAAAACAACTCTCCCGACAGGGTAACGAACTTACCATGTGACCATTATATACAGGTCCACCTATCATGTCGAATTTCCTTCTAAATTATCGCTTTTATACGAGGCCTGAGGGAGTGAGATGGGTCGAGCTAAGTTGGATGTTTTTCCTAAGAAGGTACCGTAAGATACGCTCATTTAGTCCCAATATCTCCTCCATCAGGGCTTTTTGATGTGTTAAAGAGGTAAATCAGGTGCTTTTGATCCGAGATTGTATGCTAACGACGCTATCTTGACTGTAATCAGTAGCTCTCGGCTTTGACTCGGCTTAACTCGACCTCTGTTTTAGTTTTAGTTCGCCGTTAGTTTTCAAAAATATCTTCTCTTGTCTTTTTGTTGCTTTTATTCAATTTTAATTTTTCTTATTTGTATAATTATTTAAGTTTATTATTTATTATTTAAGTTATCATTATTTAAGTTAAACTCTGTGGTAGTATAAGGCTATGGTCTCAGTGGACGCTCTTGTTGAGCGTGCAGCATAGCGGGGCGAGCAGCGTGCATGACAAACACTATATTTAAAAAAAAAGAGTGAATGTATAAACCACACAAAGTATTGAAAAAATACAATAAAACAACGTTTGCTTATTTTAATGAGCTCTTGTTATAATTAGCGTTGTTGCAATTGCAAAGGAGCGGGTGTGTGGAGCAAGAAAGCAATGGGTCGCCGTTTACAACGTATGTGCTCCCACCTGCGAACAGCGAGTGGCGTGCAGCCGCGATTAATGGCCTGCACTTGTTTAGAGCCGGTGCGCATTTAAACTACTCCATTACTTCTCTCGAACGCTGCACGTAGTGCCTCGTAGCGCGCTATTGTGCAGGGTAAACTCTACACTACTTGACACCACAATTTTTACTAGGAAAATATATTGCGCGGAAATGTATGAGCGTCCAGCCTCAGCAACATTTTATACACCCCAAGCCCCGACTTCTATTAGCTTTTAAATTTTTCATACTACTATTTTTAAAAGAATGTTGTCGAATGTTGTATAAATATTTTTATGTTTTATTGAAAAACAAAAAAATATATTTTTACCAATTTTGAAGAGATGATTTCTTATTGGTAGTAAGATATTGTTTAAAACGCAAATCTTACAGGCCACGAAGCAAAAGTAGTAAAAATTATTTTCATGATATAATTAAAAAGTATTACCTGACAATTTACGGTGGTCAAAGTAAGAATTGTACCCTGCTAAGCACCCGGTGTTCGTCGCGGCAGTTCCAACTAAACTTTCTCACAATAATACAATATATGCACTTGAATCTCAGTAGTTGTACAAGATGGAAGCATGTGTTGCTACATTTCACTACTTCTTGAGGGAATTGCTCTCAAGTTACGCATTCCGAGAATAGAATTACCCCACAGCACAGGTAACATGACTAATAATACTCTTATCCCATGACCACACCTCACTTTGAAATGTTTTATTTATTAATTTTTAGTCTTACTTCTTTATTTCTGTTTTCTTGTTTATTGCCTTGCTTATTAATGTAATGAAAAATGTTGGAAAATCTTTTAAAAAGTTTATTAAAAAATGTTTCTTTTATATGAACAAATAATATAACGAAGATAAAAATGCAAATTTTTTGTTCAACTCGAACCGATTTTAAGGAAATCTGCATTGGTAAATAGATGATTATTCAGATAAGATTACTATTTTACCCAGGTTTGTCGGAAAGAAAAGGTTATGGGGTGCTACAGAGGCCCTCTATTCACCACATAACCTTTTCTTTGTAAGTATGGGCGGCTAGTCCCGCTTCGGCCGGGGCGGCGGACATAGGATCCTCCGCCGTCATCACTATATCGGGTAATGAGAGGAAACATATTGTATGTTTCCGGTATGTCTTTCAGTACCTACTCGAGGTGGTGCCCGCAATAGTGTTGGCCTCGCCTGGCGTGGGAGAAGGTTTCGTGCCTCAACGATCTTGAAGAAACACCGTGGGGGAAGTCTTATGGTGCGTTTAAACGACGCGGGGTAGGACGATCCTACGCGAGCCGAGCCATCTGTGGAGATGGAGATTCCTTCGTCGCGCGCTCTGTACCATCTGTTTAGACGGCGCGTATTAACACAAGCCGAGCCGAAGATGGCGCGCGCGCCTTTGATCTGTGTCGAAAAAACCGACAAGTGATGGATCGTGCGAACTTTGCCGAGCCGCGCCGAGCGTAGTTGTTTAAACGGCGCGTGGCGCGCTGAATCACAAGCCGAGCCAGGCTCGGCTCGCGTGTTTGCGCGCCGTGTAAACGCACCATTACATTCCCCACCGACTATGGGGAGATCGGTGATTTCCCCACGCAAAAAGACACCCCTTCATTCTAAGTAACCAAACATATTTATTTCCCACGCTTTGACATTTGATTTTATAACGTGCGACTCACATCACAACCGTGTGGTCCGGCCTGTGTGCGTTTTAATTTGACAAACGTACATTAAAATTTTCACGCAATAAACCACGTTCCAGCTATTTAATCTCGTGACTTTAAACTCTATACGAAATAATGCAAGGTACAATTTGGCCCGGGGCCACATTTCGTGTGATTATGCTGGAACAAACAACTGCATAATGATAATGAGTTTAACATAATATCCATCCATTATGGAGGCTGCACAATAGAATATCCGGAAAATGAATGGAATATGAAACCATTGGATAATGTTGCGGCCACTTTCGGAATTTCATCTATTTTAATGATAATTTGAAATGCAAAAATTATGTAATTAATTATGTAAAAGTCCCAATCATTAAATAGAAAATAATAATAAAAAATCGCCTTTCAAAGGATGCATTAAACCGAGTTCATAATTCAATAAAACAGAAAATGATTTCTAAAAGTAACTAATCAACACTTTACTTTTGGTTGGTGAAAGAGGCCCTTACTATATGTACTTACAAGATTATGTATTTATAGTGGAAGTAGGTGGTGTCCCCTACATTTCGTTTGTTAATTGGAGAGTCAGTGTAGCTTCAGTAACCAAACCACCCATACAGGTAACTTTCGCGAAATAACAGAGCGTTTACTGTTACCACTGTTACAATCAGTCAATATTCAAGTCCACAAAATAGTTTGCTACACTATTTTTATTAAAGATGGGTTTGCTCTTGGCCAACAACCAGCTGAGCAGCAAGGATGAGGCCTTTGATGGAGCGAGCTCACCCAGAAGATACTACGCCTTAGTGAGTCCATGGATTACTCGCCCGCCCGCCCGACGGGCGAATTGGCATGTATTTTTTACCTATTATTTTTATAGACAACTCGCCCGCTAGTATAATGTAAGTACAATCCGTTACATAGAGGTATTAAACGAGTTTCTAAACTAGAATTTTATTATTATTCTTACCACGGGTACTTAATAGGATTTAATTTTAATAGGTATACAATTAAAAATACAAATTTCTTTGTCTTTACCATTAAATTGCGTTATGTATAGTACTTTTTCTTTTAATAAATGTTTTAAATTTGGTTACACGTAATTCCTGTGCACCTTGAAAAAATTTACTTTTTTTGTTCCTAGTAGGAACGACCAGTTTAAATTTAGTTCTTGATTTTAAATTGAGCAAGTCACATTTTTTCTTTTCTATTCGTTGAGTAGATCGTTTTAGCACTAGGATAAAAACATTTCTCTTAGCGCCTCTTTCACCAACTAAAAATAAAGTCTTGATTAGTTACTTTTAGAAAACATTTTCTATTTTATTGAATTATGCACTCGTATTACTGCATCATAAGATAGGCGATTTTTTTAAAATTATTTTCTATTTAATATTTGGGACGTTTACCGTACAAACAAAGGTATATCAGCTAAATTGTTTCCGGTGACAGGTGACTTTAAGTGACGGTTTAGCTTACTTGACGTTGTTGAAAGAGGCGCTTACTCGAATAACGAGTAAATGCTTATAAGTGTAAATATGTAATTGGCGAGGTGCGTCTGATGTACGCAGGGTCCAATAAATTATGTCCGTCCGGGGGAAGAGGCTGGGGGTGGGGGGTGGGGGGCAGCGGGGGTGGCTATCATTCATTCATGTCACCTCACTGCTAACTGATTCCGGTGACATTTTCGGGTTGTTTTCACAAGTATGGGGCACACAGAGCTATAATATGTATATTAATTTTTTTTTTTCATAAGCCCATTCATCAATACTAATAATAAATCTGTGAGTGTAGGTATTCTATGATGTATGTATGTTCCTCCATAACTCTTAAACTACTTAACTGATTTTTATGAAACTTGGTAAATAAACATTTAGACGTACGGGACGACGTAAGGCAGACGAAGTCGCAGGCACCAGCTAGTTCATATTATAAGTAATCATTTTCTGTTTTAAGGATCTGAGAATACATTTATTTTATGAAGTTTTATGGTACTTATAAGAATAGTTTTTTTATTTATTTTATTTGAAAAACATACAGTGAACTTAAATTCTTAAATATTATTATCCTTAATTAATATCTAGAAATCACTTAATATTTTCTCGTAGAGAATCTAAACAATTAAGAAAACTGCTCAAAATCATTATAAAAAGAAAAAAAAATACATAAAGATTCTTTAATAAGACAAATAATAAAATATTATATTAAATAAAGCGTCAAGCTTAATTATATAAAAATCCAATTGTGAAGTTATTAAGGGAATTTGTCTCGGTGTGTCTGCAACCTTGTCGCGTTATAGGTGCACGAGGCGACAAGACAAACTGTGCGAGCGTCGAGATACGACCACCAACTGCGCTAATGTTTGTTTGTTTGTCACCCGAACCGCACCTACAACTTTATTCGCGGACATTAACGACCACTTGCTCCGAACACTGTTCGCACCAAACAATTCTTAGCCACAGTACTGTTCCAAATTTAAATTCTTACAGCGTTTTTATAGCGTTTAATTATATTGTTTCTTACTTTTTCTTCAATCAGTTATCACTTGGTACAGTGGTTGTTTTAGTTATACCATCGAGTGGACCTCCAGTGTAAGGTCTTACGAAAATCACTTCTTGCACTTCTTTAATAAGATCCCAGATTTCTGACAACCTAATAAAGGCCGCAGGTAGATACAGATCCAGATCCAGGCTATTGGGAAATTATGGAGATGCTGATGATACAGTTGCTGAAGATATCTTTAAAATAGGTCAACATTTGGACGTGAAATCTCGGGAATTTGTGATACGAAACTATTTACTTGGTGATTTTTAAGGTACCTACTATCGACCTAAGGAGCAGTTGTCCCTTACGCTTGATATGTTCTTGATAATGTTCTTGACTTCACCAGTCTTAATTTATTAAAATAATATTTAACTTTTAAATTTATTGGTTAAAACAAGAAAATAAATTCCAAAGTGAACTTTTTTACAAAGATAGATTTTTAAGGAACCTAACTAATATTCTCAATAATAATATTTTAGTAATAAGTAATGAGTAGTCCTTCAAAGTGGTAATAAATCGAATATTATATCCAGATTATGTACTGCTGCAGGCGTATACTGTGCCGATATAGTCCCAAGTAACCTCTGAAAGTGAGGTTTTCTGTTTTTGCTATCCCCGGTCCCGGTCTCGTCGTAGTCGCCCCAAAACCTCGTTAAAACAATTTGTTTATCCGACAACAATTTATCGGGTTATTTATGTTAGGTTAGTGTTGTGTTTGGATTCCTCAATGTTTAAGTTACAAATACTAAAATTCAAACAAACACCCCACATGCGAAAGTAAGCCTGAGGGCAAATTTTAATTTTTTTGCTTCTAACATTAAGTATATTTGAACCAAGGTTTTTATATCATAAGAACCTACAAATACCTTTTGAATTACTTTTAAGTCTGCATGTGACTTCGGTGTTCATAGAGAATTTTAAAGGGAACAACTAACCAATTTGTTACTTTAGGGAATATACTTAGATCAAAATTCCTTACCGCGTGTTGCTTAGGGACAGGCGAACTTATGAATTACTTATTTCAATGTAACGTTAACTACGCTCCCAAATAAAATGCTTTGCAAGGCTAAGGTTTTATCTTTATTGAATTTCTCAAAAGGTAAATATGATTGTTAAGATGATTGATAAAATGGCTCTTCATCAACCAATTCATATTGCTTTCATCCCACTTCTGGGCTGTAGCCCATGACACTAACCTAGTATTTCGTGTATCTTCAAAGATTGCAAATCTAATATTCGACTCCTTAATTAAAAAATAAACTTAAATATTTTTCCAAAAAATATGTTTTTAATTTTATTTTATATTATAATAAAAATAAGAAAAAAATGTAGCTTTATGTAATACTTAATTACATATATTGTACAAATAAACTAAATACATTTTCACTCGAAGAACGAAATACGATAGGAAGGGATAGACTCCATTTCCCTATCTCTACCTAATCCTATCCTATCTTTAATCCTACTATGACACTTAAAACATCAGTGGCATTGCTTGTGTTATAGATGATGGTAGCCACCTGTCATGAAGTGGACTGTCAGCCTCTCTGTCAAGAATATCAATAAAAAAAAATTTCGAAGGTGAAAATAAAAAAACAAACTGTTTCCAATAGTTTATATTGATGACACTGAATGACTACGAAACAAATTTAAAAGAAAATGGTCTCACGAACAAATGAGAAAGAGGTACTGAATAGTTTTGTCTTTTATATAGGTTACTGCTATATATAGAATGGCAATTGTTGCGTAAGTGTATAAGTTGTGCAGTAATGGGCCCGTTTCCATGCGGGTCCAGTTAAATTCCGCGGTGGGTTGCTTATCACCTTTAATGGTTACAAAGAATAATGTTATTGTTCCCTTTGTTTTCTTCTAAATCGCGCCATTTAGTTGGAGCAAAACGACACGCCTTATTTTATTACCTCAAGTCACATAGACTCATATATCTAGCTAACAATTTAAATATATAATCCATTCTAAGTGTACATAAATAAAAATGTAAATTTTAACAATATTGCTTAAATATAACTATTGATAAACTAACGGTTTCAACAGCGATAACTTAGCCGAATGTAATATTTAGAGCGATAATGCATTGCCCATTAAAGAACATCTAAAATGCAGAGTTGTATCGAGACTTCATGTTCATATTAAGCTATAAAATGGTTTGCTTATGATACCTTTCGACATAATTATACACTGTAGTATTTGTATCAAAATATACAGATTCTAAGCTTACATAAATTGGGCAGTCGGTCAATCAATCATCAATAGATCTCATAAAACTAAGGGTATTGTGTTTCCCTGTGTTTGGGCCAGTAAATGAACATAAGATGTCAAAACCTATTTTTCTATCCCCATCTTCACAATTTTTGATGAAGGTAGCCTACCTGTCGCAATTTCTAAACAAAAGGAACAATAAAAGTTGCTAATTCTGCACACGCGATGTTTCAATTAAAACCAGGTCATTTTCACGTTGGCTTATTATGTTGTATTGTGATTGATGAATCTAATAGACTAGTGATCCAGGTGGTATTCGTCATTAATTCTCTCCCTTTCTCTCTCTCTCTGGCATTACATGGCAAAAGTATAAATCTGCGAAAATTTATAAATATAAGAACTTTAAAAGGCTCCCTTCATTGATTGTTCTTATGCTTTCTCCTTTCAGGGTTGGCAGCATATTTGCAAACCACACCACGCTTGGCTGCTGCGGAAATAATAATAATAATGCACCGATAATTTTTAAATTTTAACCATTTTTTTTTTGAGAAAGATACATTTGAAAGAAAGAAAGACAAATGTTTATTTGGTACATTCTAAATACATATACTATACTTATATATTATACTTATGTACTCGTATAATACTTGGGCAGGGCTTCTAACATACCTTTACCAACGATAACTTTTCCTTGTACATATAGTACAAGGTATACTTAATACATCAAGGTGAAATTTCTTCTGTACAATTCATTCGTCTTTGTGTATCTGCAAAAACACGTTTTGTGACTTCAACAAAAGAGAGTCGCACAAGGTTTTTGATGCGCGGTGACGTCACGCAACCGTGTCGCGTCTAGCGTCACTAAAATGTCGCGTCAGCGTTGCTTAACTCCGGACATGTGAACGTCGTTAAAATTAGATTTCATTTTGTCGTTCCGTTCCCGTCTACCGTAGCCACACTGGGTGTCTTTCTAATGACAGAAATCATTCCTTCACATAAGATCACCGACATAATTCCTATTGACACCCTT
This sequence comes from Synanthedon formicaeformis, assembly GCA_945859745.1. Lineage (NCBI taxonomy): Eukaryota > Metazoa > Arthropoda > Insecta > Lepidoptera > Sesiidae > Synanthedon > Synanthedon formicaeformis. The sequence continues at coordinate 10,988,691 of OX243968.1, read as the reverse complement.
TCTTTTGTAGTCGGTATCGTGTATTCAAAGAAGGTCTAATGATTTTAATTTTAGTATGCAATATTTATTTAAAAAAATATTTCCTGCTTACACTACTACCTTGTATCCAACTTTGAATAAAAATAATTCTGTATGACCACGAAGAACTCTCATTTTGAATGTTGTCTTAAATAGATATGTACCAAAGAAATGATAAACTTCATTTTATAAACTTCATACCTGAAGAGTTTGAAATTTTTTTTGCATTCGATAGATTAATTCTTGGAGAATGTTTAAGGCTTTCTAGTATCACGCTATAAACCTTAAGAAACAAAAAAAGTAGAAATACTCGTAACGTTCAGCGAAAACGAAGTAATAGCGCGGATGGGTGGAGGAAATCCGAGAATTACTGAGAGAGAATTCGATTTCTTTTAAATTATACGGCCGGTGAATCCTCTGGGCATAGCTAGTATATAACACGGATTATACTTAAAATATATCTGCGTTATAGTTAAGTGTGCCCGTCGTGATCCAAATCCAGGCGTGATCCCAGCCGTCGGATATAAATTGTTTTAATGCATCCATGCATCACGGTTCATCGCCGAGCTATAGGTGAACATGCCAACATCGCTGAGCTAAAATATAACAAGTAGTGATGTGCCGCATATCCGAGAGAGAAGAAATACGTATCCGTTACTATGTATATTTGGCGGATCTTTTACGGATCTTTTACCTAATTAATTTTCAATTCATAGATGAAATTCTATATATACTCGTTGGTGATTAGGTAGCAATGAAAAACTATTAAATTCCATTCAGATTATTTTTTATTTCTTAAAATCAGATAATTGGCATCTTTATATTGCAAACTTTTATAGCAGTGTTACCATACCACTAGTTTAAACTCAACCACAGACTTAAACTCGAACTATCGTTTAAAGGTCTCGCGCACAGACACCGATTGAGTTTGAAAGTTAAAATCCGTATCCGCGGATATACATTTTTAACGATCTGGCACATCACTAATAACAAGCCTCATCTGCCTCAACACTCACTCCGCCTCACGAAGATTCAAACTTGACACAATAGAGTATTATATTCATACACGTTCCGAAAGAGTTAGAACTTCGCGGGCGGTTTGTCTCTAATCTCATTTGACAGTATAATGTCTATGTACGCTTACACATTTAAATATCTTAACAATTACGTATGTACATAATATTAAGGCACTCGGCGTTTCTCTCAAACAATTTGAATAATCGAAGCTTTACATGGAAATAATTGCTTCTGTTTTCGCTTTGATACCTGCTTCGCGTCGCCTGATTCTCACTTCAACCTTCGCTTTTGGTTGTCATGGCAACGGAAACTTTTAATTATAACTTATTACTAGTTTTTACAGAGACCTATCTGTTCTTATCTCTCGTGAAAATGACCTATTAATTTCGTATTTAATTAAATTGATATTGTAGAAGCAAGCACGCGTAATAAAGTTGTGTTATGTATTTTAGATTAATAGGTTGTTCATTAAATTCAGAGCTGTACCTATAATTTAAAAGTGTAATCAAAACTCAACTCAGTTCGAAAGGTTATTATAAAATCGCTGATTTTATTTAAGCGATAATGAAGCCTGGATTTAAACGATTCTGAGCTCATAAATATTAAATATTATATATACCTGTTATTTGTGTATAATAATTGTTAATTGTAATTTTTATATATTTTATTTCAAACATGACAAAACATTGTATTCTGAGTTTTTTTTTGAAGTCTCTTTCTCAGGATCGTCATCGTATCAATTGCTTTTTTTTTCGAAACTCTTGTAAAATATAATGACAACTAAAAGTGTTTTTTTTAAACCTATTTAATGAATAAAATAACTGTTTAAACATTAACAACGTGTCGTCAGCGCTTTATATGTAAAAGTTTTATTCCCACAAGTAAGATCCAAATACCTATGCCTGTGTAATTTAAAGAATGAGTTAGAAGGAATTTTATCACAAAGTTAAAATAGTCTAAATGCTGAATCAAAGTGATGAACAAAAAAAAGGTGTCACACTAGTGAGGAATGCGCGCTGACTAATCGACTATCAGACGGTTCGTTTGTTCTAAAATTGGAAGTGAAATTAAACACGCTTTGATCGTCCCGCCACTCCCTCCGCCCCCAGTAACTGAATCGAATTAAAATATTACACACCATTGGAACAACGCGAAAAGGATCAGCTACTTAATGGCCACTGAGTTAGCATCAAAGCTAATGTGACATTAAGGGCCTCTTTCACCAACTACAATTAAAGTGCTGATTATTTAGTGCATTCTTCGATAGGCGATTTTTTTAAATTTTCTTTTTAATGTTTGGGACTTTTACCGTTCAAACAAAGGTATATCAGCTCCATTACTCCTGGTTACCGGTGACTTTAAATGACGGTTAGCCTACTTGACAGATGGTTAAAGAGGCACTAAGGTGAGTTTTGGAGTTTATGGCTATAGTATGAAAATTTATGGGAGTATTGAGTTAGCATCAAAGCTAATGTGACATTAAGGGCCTCTTTCACCAACTACAATTAAAGTGTTGATTATTTAGTGCATCCTTCGATAGGCGATTTTTTTTAAATTTTCTTTTTAATATTTGGGACTTTTACCGTACAAACAAAGGTATATCAGCTTCATTATCCCTGGTTACCGGTGACTTTAAATGACGGTTAGCCTCCTTGACAGATGGTTAAAGAGGCCCTAAGGTGAGTTTTGGAGTTTATGGCTATAGTATGAAAATTTATGGGAGTAAATTCAAATGTCACATGTCACCATCATGTCACACGTTACGCGTTACAGGCCACAATATGCTTCAATACATATTAATATAATCTAATACATTATAATATATTATATTAATATGTTTTAATTATATTTATTAAATTATTTATCTATTGTTCGTAAGGAGTAAAATCCGGTCGTGAGTCGGAGCTGACACACACTTTTTTCAACAATGATCTATTTTACTATTCGCAGCAAATAATTAAAAATATTTATTTAAAGGATAATTTGACAAAAAAAAACCATTATAAAAAACATACCGAATTTAGAGTAGGTACAATAACTCAAAGTGTTAATTAAATATTTAAAAAAACAGTAATGTTTTCTAAGAGCTTCACAGACTGTATGAGAGGTTATGAAAAAGAAATTCCAAACAACCATATAAATATATATACATTCCCTTAATCCCTTTTACTTTTGAACTGACAAATTAACAAATCTAATGTCAGTTAGAAATACATTTCTGTGAACATCTCTCTGAAGTTATATTTACACGTGTCTTAAGTATAAGTAATAGTTTTATTTATCTCCTACGCTTTGAACTCATATAAATTACGGACAAAGTTCTCGTTAAAAAGGGACCGTTACAATTTATTTCTTAGTTTTCAGACAAATTAACGTGTAATTATGGAAAATAGAATAACCTTTATTGCTAACAAAATAAAGTTTAAATTTAAATAGAGCACTCGTAGAATAGTGATTAAGCAAACTTATGTAGGAGTCGTTTCAGCTAAAGTAGGAACCGCTATAGAACTATTTTTACGAGTTTTTTTTTTTTCAAATAACGATATTTTTTACGAGTTTACGAGTGAGCGTATTTCATTTGATGGTATTTTGTCAGAATTTCTAATAATGATAAGAATTTTAGAAAAGTTTATCATCAAGTACCTATCTAATTCATTTTATTAACGTTTACTTAAGAAACTAGTTTTTGGCGACGACTTCGTCCGCGGCCCTTTTTCTTAGGTTTAAAAATATTTACTTAATCTTTATTGCTCATATATTGTCAGTTTTTGAATTTTTATTTTTGATGATCTGTCAGAAAAAGTACTCTTTCCAGATGACCTATGTCAATTTTCGAATTCCTGACAACGCGTATGCAAAATTTTATGATGATCGGTTGTTAAGGCGTGAAAAGGTTACAAACAAACACTCACTTTCATATTTATAATATTAAGTCAAAACACTTCAAAAGTTAAAAAAAACCGCCGCTAAACTTGTCTAACATATTTTATTTTTTGTTTTGTTTATAAAATATTAGTTTTTGTTTATAAAATTATATATTCAATACTTTTTATATTTTATAAAAATACACACAAACGAAGTTGGGTGAAATAGCTCATATATTTTTAGCTCGTGTGTTTCTGAGATTGATTTAAATGGGATATATTAAATCTGTTTCTAATAGGTAGGTGAAAATGTAAAATTTTTCACACTCAATGTAATTAATATCCTCTCTCTCCGAAGTGGGGATCGGACGAGGTGGGAGAACGCCGGTGAGTTATGGCCGAGTGTGAGAGACGTGAATGATTTAAAAAAAATAGAATTGGAAAGGCAAAGTGTACTTCGCGTCCGAGTTGGAACCATCGTCGGTATAATTTATTGAATCAATTCTCCTATAAGGCCACTTTGTTGCTATTTCCAATGGATTCAACATTTTTTTTCTGAGAAAATTAGCGTTCCTGATCCATAGTGCTCAGATTGGATTTGTGAGATTATATAATAATAACTAGCTGGTACCCGCGACTTCGTCCGCGTTGAAAAAGAAAACATATGAGTAATAACGTTTGACATTGTTATCGCTGTGACGACGGTGGCGCCGCCACGAGACAGTGGCGCCCAATTCTTGATTTTTAGACGATTACTCGGGAACAGTACTTTTTCTGGGAGAAAGGTACCCTATGTCCTTTCTTGTATCCCTAACAACGTGTATGCAAAATTTCATGATGATAGATTGATTCGTTAAGGCGTGAAAAGGTAGCAGACAGACATACAGAGAGAGAGTTACTTTCGCATTTATAATATAAGTATAGATCAGTATTCGTAAAACCATAGAAAGTTTCGTATCTTTAATGTATTGTATGTATGTATGTATTTTCCTTCATAACTCTTAATTGAATTAACTGATTTTCATGAAACTTGGTAGATAAGCATTTAGACGTACAGGACACAGGATAGGCTACTTTTTCTTTTTCAACGCGGACGAAGTCGCGGGCGCTAGCTAGTATAAAATCAAAAGTCGTTTCTCGCCGTCTGTCCCTCTGTACGCTTAGATCTTATAAACTACCTACACAACGGATTTTGATGCAGTTTTCACTATTGGAACGAGGAAGGTTAAACGAGAAATGTTTCTATATATATTTCAAAAGTTGTGGTTACTAGTCAAAACCAAAAATTAGGTTTAAAGTCGTCTTTTCTCCGCTAACTACTTCTAAACTACTCAACAGAATTTGATACATTTTTGAATAATAAATAGAACGATCAATGAGGATGGTTTATTTACTCCATTTGCATTAAAATATTTCATCCGTGCGAACACGGAGGCGGGCTGCTAGCTAAAAATAAAAATATTCTCCATTGGATAGACTAAATTTCACAGTCTCCTTACAATTGCCAATTCTTTTGCATTTACCACCAGTTCAAAGTACCTACATATTCTATTGGAAAGAACTGGTAAGAAACCCCATAATAACACATAGAAATACAAATTTAAATTAAACAAATTATCAGCCATCAGTCCCGAGCAGCTCCGACTCCATTACAACGAGCCTTTTGTATATAATTTCTGTTTTTTTAAATGGTAGTAACTATGGCTAGAATATTAGTTATAACCTAATTATAGACGTGTGTGCATTGACATGTAGTAATAAATTATATTAATTACTTCCTCCAAGTAGCCACGTCGCAACCGCCCAGTGGGTATACTGTATAATTTGCGTGTGACAACTCCAATATTGCTCTGATTGTCCCAAGTCGGTTGCATTCAGATTGTGTATCTAATTTAATACACATTACTAGGTACTCGTACCTCGTTTATTATCTCAATTAACGATAACTAATAATTTCCGTTCTACAAAGTGCACGCAACAATAGGCACATATATGCATTAAATTCCCACGCCAAATCTTATTTCCTTATTCTGACGACACGTTTGGTCTAGTGGCTAGTAACCCTGGCTGTTAACCAAACGGTCGCGGGCTCGAATCCCGCTAGGGGCAAATGTTTATGTGTTAACATTTTACCTTTGTACCTGAGTCATGGATGTTTTGTATTTATAATATGTATGTTTTTACAAAAAAAAGTAATGTATGTAGTATATCAACTGTGGTATCCATAATACCATAATTTTGTTGTCACCTAGTTGCCAAGACCGCTTTTACTTATTTGCTTTATAAATCTATCGCCATTTTTCTCCTATGTGTGTAAACGACAAGTAAAAAAGCCTCACAAAAATAGAGAATTTCTGATTTTATCATTTTTTTTAGAATGTCCACCCAAAAATCAAGTAATAGGAAACATGTGTCAAGGGAAGGTTCTGCCACTCATATTCCTTTGTCCGTTTAGCGTCCGTCACGTCGGCCTCCCTGGCCGACACGGCACGACACGTCACGTCACGTCCCACGCGTCCCGTCACACGGAGCGAATAAAAATAATGCGACGGTAGACACGCTCTTTATTGACACGTCTCTATTGACAATTTCGCATCAATACAAATGTACCAAAGAAAATGTTACGTAAAATTTTTCCTTCGAATAGATGTCACTTTATTGTATGACGAAATATTCCCTGGATGTACGGCGGTATTCTAACTCCAGAAGACGTTTCATTCATTGCTCTAAATAATATCTTATCTAAGTATAAAGTGTAAGTAAGAGTATGTACTTGTTTTTTGTTTTAATTTCTCAATGAATCCTACTTTAATAATTATTTATCTTTTATAATTATTCATGTACTAGCTGGCGCCCGCGACTTCGTCCGCGTTGAAAAAGAAAAAGTAGCCTATCCTGTGTCCTGTACGTCTAAATGTTTATCTAACAAGTTTCATGAAAATCAGTTAATTCGTTTAAGAGTTATGGAAGAACATACATACATACAATACCTACACTTACAGATTTATTATTAGTATTGATATGTTATACATATGTAGGCACCTAGGATACAAGCCACAATTACTTATTTTAAATAAAGCACTGATACGCGTGACCATTTTCATACATAATAAAGTTTCTATTTCAAAGTCCGTCTGTTCCTTGTATGCACAAGTTATTTGCGGGATAAACTAATAAAGTATGAGTAACCAATAAAAAATTTGCACTTTTTTATTTGAGGCTTTCACTCCGGTTATGACAAGAATTTGCTTTTACTGTGATAAAAGTGAAAAAAAAAATATTTTCAATAAATATAACACGAACAACAAAGAGATATTTTTAACGTTTTTCCCATTTTCCGGTGAAAATATTGAACAGCGAAAAAATGAAGAGAACGAAACACAATATTAGGGAAAAGTTTTTCCTCCAATAAAACGTTATGAACAACAGTTTTGAAACAGTTCCCATATTTTATAGTTGCATTCAATATTAGACACATTCTGAAACTCCAACCCTCACACAGGACGGTTTGCTTTTATTTTTTTTCTAAAAAATACATAGATATTCCGGTTATAGAAGTGCAAATATTTAGTCTGACCAACAAGGAGTATTGATCTCAAGAAAATAATAGAATTAATAATCATAAAATATTAAAGTATTTTATTGTAGGACTCCTTATATCAGATACATAAATTATCTTCCACTGAAAATCCAGTCAAAATCAGGAACAAAAAATCAGACAGTCAATTTTATTTATTATTATATATTTATACAACGGCCTGTGGCAAAACGCAGCAACTTAAATATTGGGAAAACTTAACTAAGTTAACTTCCTTAGTTCACCGTGCAGGAAACGAACCCAATAGTGATAATAAAAAACCTTAATAAAATATTTATTAAACAAAACTATTTTACTATAACAAAATTATTCTAGTCTTGATATTATATTCCTGAGCGCTAAGAGATGTATTTATTGTCTTTGTACAGTAAATGTACAGTAAAGTATATGTGAATGTAATGTAAATGTACTTACATTTATGTACTGTAGCTTAATATTATTTGAACACTAACATATTGTCTTTGAAGACAATTACTAGTTATAGTTAAAAGACAGTTCTCTAGACACCTAGTTCACTGTAGGGGTGAGGTGACGCCGAAAGGGCGCGTATTTATCTTGTCTCGTGCATCCTGCTCGGTGACACGTTGACGCCCATTTCCTAACATCGGAAACACTATGAGTGACGCCGTGTTTGTCTGTGTACACATTAGTGTCGCGTGATTCGCACACCGCGCGTCACTGTTTGTTGTGGCTTCGCCGGCAAATAGTGTGTCCGAGAAACGGGATACGCGTCATTAATTTAATGCGGACAGTATCCGATATAATTGTGTTTGGACATCTGATATTCACTCGCTCACACTAGATTACATTACATTATGGCTGGCGTAAGCCATGCCCACAGTTGGGGTAAAGCGAGATAAAATGGGGTGGATTTAATATTTTTAGACCGAACTAGTAAATAAAACATTTCTTTATCATATCAGTACTATATCTCATCAATTAACTCGCATTGTAATATGTTAATTCCAATGCGTAGATATAAAACACCCATTTATAGTTACTGCCTTCAGCCGGATTGCCCGTTAGACTGCAAAACGCACAGTCATGTGCCAGACCAGAGCAACTTTGAAAAATTCATTTCCATAATTAGCCCTGCCCGGAATAAAGATAGATACCCCTGAGATAGAGCGTGAGACAAGCACTTTAACCACTCGTCAAAGTCAAAGGTTATTTGTGAAAAGGCTGTTGATTAAAATGAATATAAATAAAAAGAATCTAAACAAGTAGAATTCGAAGTTTCAAAAAGACTAGTTTACAAATACTTTATTTACTTAATACTTTATTAACACTTAATTTCATTACAGACGACAGATGTCAATTAAAAGTCACATTGAGCACACTTTTTACTTCATTGAAAAAATATTCATTTAATATTTAAAATAAAATAAACATATTTTACGCTTACTAAATTCTTTGAAGTCTCCCCCCAATGGTCAGCCAAGTGGTGACAGCTACTTGTCTTAAACTAGATTTTGGCCGTGGATTCACTCGCGTGATAGAATATAAAGTAGGTACTCTATCCATCTTCTTCATACATTTCTTAGTTCAGTATAACCACTTCGGTAACGTACTTACGATTATATGTCCATTCTCCATGCTTACTTACTTAGTCCAAGACAAAATAAACTAAAATGTTTAGAAGCCCTGTTTTTCTTCACCTCTATTACAACTTTTCTCTAGTACAATAGTGGAACGAGCTTTGATTCTGGGCCCTTATTTACACGTATAAAACATATAATATGGAAATATTATTTGACAATATCGGTCGTAAATTTTGTGGTCGTATTCGAACCCAATTTGCGCCTCGAGGGACTCTGGATGGACTTGAGGCAACAATATATTGTAGACACCTGTCTAACTTTTATTGGACCTTATGTCGTAGGAGCAAGGGTGGTTTTGGTTAAATTTTAAAGTGTTCTAACTGTAGAGAGAGGGTTGCCTTTCGCGCTGTTGCGTGGACAAGATCACGGCTGAGTTCGTTAACTTCTATTTATTGGTTTAACTGTGAGTTTTAGGAGGCTCCTAAAAGATTTGTGGAGGCAAAAAGAGCTATTTAACTCTGCGGTGAAACGATTTAGGCATTAGTGGATCCGAGCTAATAATGTAGTGAGAAAGTTTTGGGGATTTTCAGACTGAATGATAATAAGTTAGCGAAAACAAATCGCAGTGCATTGAGGTGCTATTTTCATTTAACAGAGTTAGAGGGTAACTTTCACTGGTGAGGTATTTGAATGCCCTTCAAAGGGTACAACACATTTATTTTATTTTCTGTTAAATGGAGTTTCTATTTCGAACGCTACGACGAACTCGTTGGTCGAGTGTGTTTTGTGTTGGCTCTTTAACTTTTTTCAATGTTGCTCTTTTTCTATGTGTACGTACTGCTTTCAGAGTATTTAATAATCAGGCTGACGGCTGACTGACATTTTGACATTTTGACGACACGTTTGGTCTAGTGGCTAGTAACCCTAGCTGTTAACCAAACGGTCGCGGATTCGAATCCCGCTAGAAATTTTTATGTGTTATATTACTTTTGTACCTGAGTCATGGATGTTTTGTATTCATAACATGTATGTATATACAAAAAAAGTAATGTATGTAGTAGGTATATCAACTGTCTGGTATCCATAATACACGCATTAGTTGCTTACTGTGGAACTAGATGGTGCTGTGTGGAATGTGTGAAGATATTTATTAATTATTTGATAACAGGTGGCTACCGTCGTCTATAACATAAGGAACGTCACAGAAGCTCCAAGTGCGTTGTCAACCTTAGTAGGATTTAAGACAAGGTATAAGATGCAGTGTGACCTGCCACTAGGTTTTTGAGACGTTTTTACAAGAAACCTGACTATTGGTGTGTTCTTCGGAAGAAAAAATGTAATATAAACTAGCACAACTATTCATTGTGAAGTTATAGAAAGTTGTGTTGTGTGGTGATAATCCATTGAATTCCAAGCTAAATATAAGAAACATAAATATTTCCACACAAAGCGGTAAATTTCTCTTTTACGTTTTTCGCTCAGAATGAGATGTTCTCGGGATAAATGGTTTCCTTTGATGTCGAAGGAGCCCCGATCACCCGCAAGTATGTATTAATAGCACACAACTCCACAGAGTAAGTAATACACTTAGAAACATCGCGGGCACTGCGAGTTTCGTGAGACGTTTGCAAAGGAATTCTTCGTCGCGTTCTGTGGCAGCGCACCTCGCAGAACAAACAGTCAATTGGAATTGTTTGCTTATTTTTTGTTCCAAATAAAAAGGAAAACAAGAAATTGTATCCTTCGTGCTTTTGTGTTTGGTTTTCATTTAAATACGACACTGTCGCCTTAATTGTATTTTGTTGTACAATGCAGTGTAAGTTCGGAACACATTTTAACCACAATTACATGGATAGCTGGCAAACGTTTTTTTTATTTTACAAATTGTCTCATCAATAGCTGCAAAATTAGATAATGGTTTAATTACGAAATTAATACTACCGTGAATAATAATACAGTTAAATTTATTTAGTTATATTGCACTAATAAAATATTTCACCCAAAGTAAATTTTTGTTTGTTTGTTTTTTTGTGAAAAAAAAATTAGGCATCTTTAGGTAAACCTTTTTAGTATTGATTTAGTATTCTAGAAATAAATAGAGTCAATACTTAAGTAAACATAATAAGTAGGTAAAATATTTCTGCTGGAATTGTATCCATCAGTCAAAAACAATTTATATTTTTCTTACAATGTTATTTTGCTCATTCAGTTCACCTGTAAAATATATCAAAATGTTCTTTAAAAACATTCGACGTCCATATACGTCTATCTTAACGTTTGAAATATTGCTAAAAGCTAGATTTCTACACGAACCTTATATTTGCCGTAAGGAACAAGAAAAACCACTCAGATTGTGACAAATCCTCGACATAATAAATATATTCGATCGGTAAACCGACTGGCACTGTGAATTAAGGTTTATACACAATAAAATCTTTAATTTGATTTTTTCATACCAAAATATGAATTAAAAAAAATTTTTACTTAAGTTTTTAAGTATAAAAATTCAATTTTTTATAAGAATTTTATAAAAAAATCATGAAATTCAAGAATTTTTGAATGTAATGAAATCTAATATGTACACATTTGACTTTTTAATATTTAGGTTGTATAATAATTATAATCTGACGATTATGTTCTTGGTAAGTGGTTACCGTTGAACGAACAACCAGATAGAATACAACAGATTCTTACCGATGACTAAATGGCGGTTAGCCTACTTGACACTTTACTCAGAGTACCCTCTCTGAGTAACTTTGAGTAAAGATACAACAATTTTTATACAACAAAATCCTAAAGACACATACATGGTATTCTTTATAAATACAACATTTCGGTATTGAGGTTGAACGGGTAAAATAATTCATTCACGAAAGAACGGATCTGAATAAGTAGAGCAGTGGCCTTGTTTTGAGTTTACTAAATACAGCTCCTACAATTCTGAACCTATTTAATGCGACAACTACCATTTTGTACTGTGAAATTCCTTTATATATTTTCTCTAAATATTTTATCTACAATAAGTTTAAATAATCAGGAGTTGAAACTATTGTCTTTTTCTTTATGTATTAATAATACATACATAACTAATACTAAAATTTTAAGCGCCTCTTTCACTAACGTCAAGTAGGTTAAACTGTCATTTAAAGTCACCGGTAACCGGAGATAATGGAGCTTATATGATATACCTTTGTTTGCACGGTAAAAGTTCTAAACATTGAAAAGAAAATAATAAAAAAATTCGCCTATCGAATGATGCAGTAAACCGAGTGCATAGTTCAATAAAACAGAAAATTATTTCTAAAAGTAACTAATCAACACTTTACATGTAGTTGGTGAACGAGGCCCTAAGCTTCTAAAATTTTAACTTTTAGAAAATTCTACGAGAAATTTTGCATATTCACGCTAATCGCATTTTGACCTTTTGGCAAATACTATTAATACTAGTAGGTAGGTATAGGTATTATTATAAAATCATAAGCTATACTTAAAATTAAAAACTTACCTACTTTCTATTAAGCCAAAACTATGGCTATGGAAGCTACGATTCCTCAGCCATGTACACAGATACAAGACACACACGTCAAATTATAACATTCCGTTTTCGCGTCGGGCAATAAAAACCACATACAATCGTTGTAACATATTCTTCCTACAACTAATGCATTATTTATTAAACCGTATTATCTTGTAACAGACGTTACATGTTCAGATGTACAGTAAGTTGTAAATATATCAGATAATCGTAAGTTTGCGAATTGAAGCTACGAGTAATATTTGTTTTTTATTAGCTTCGTGTCTTGGCAGTAATACATTTTCTTGGTATTGGTGTTATGATAAAATCAAATGAAAATCAAAATATTTATTTATCAATTACGCTTCTCCAAGAATCTCTTATGATCTTCATTATAAATTTAAATTTACCAGGGTTTCGGAAAAAAAGTCAAAATGACAATCCTGAGAATAGACCCTGAAAGAAACTCAGGATGATATTCTTTTTGTAATTTTTAAAATATAAAATTACAACAACTACACTTAAATTTAAACAATATCAAAGTGTATACAATACTAAACATAGTATGAGCTCCGAATAGCTTGAATCCAGGCTTCAGGATAGGAAAAAATGTGCCTATATTACGATTATCTAAGTCCTCTATGAAACACCAAGCAAACAGAAGACGTTCTGTAATCCTACACGGCAGTTTCACACCTAACCCCTATAAGATTAATGGTGTGTCCCCCCACACACCCCCACCCTCCTGCGCTCTGTGCATCAATCACTCAGCCCTTTTGATGTAGCATTTAGAAGTTATTTTAGCGTCGTCCATGTTTTTGAAGGGAATACAAATATTATACTAGGCATCTGTCATCGCGGGTTATATAGGCTCAGTGGGAAGAAAATCACAGGTTCAAATCGTCCGGTAAAAATCTTTGATTTACTTTTTGTTTTATGTGTGGATTTGAAATGATATTCAGATGTTCCAATGATGAAGTAAAACATAGTCATGAAAATTTCTATTACCGACAGAGGACTAGTGTCGTAGACCATATTATGTTGTAATCACAACACAAAGTGAAAGCCGGTACCTACCTAGCGGGCCGTCTTATGTTATAAATCTTGCATTTACATAAAAAAATACGTAGGTATTAGGTACTGTTAAAATAAAAACTCACAATTTGTCTTTTCAAAGTTCGAATATAGGCATCTTCGAATTAAGACAAATCGCCCGCCCGCCCGCCGGGCGAATTGTCATGTTTTTTTTTAACCTATTATTTTTATAGACTATTCGCCTGTTAGTATTATGTACAGTCCGTGACATCATAGAGTAAATAGTTACTACTGGTTAAGTAACTATTTACTCTATGGTTAAATAGAGGTTTAAACGAATTTCTAAATTAGAATTTTATTATTTCTTACCACAGGTACTTAATTCAAGATGAGCTCGCCTCATCCTTGCTACAGCTGGTGTTTGGCCCATCTTTGATAAAAAAAAACATCATCGACTTGAAAAAATAAACACTACGCTAAGCTATGATGCCATCCGCTCATGAGTTCAATGACTCTAGAGCGGATAAACAAGTTAGTTTGCAGAATTATAGCATAATATAATTTTTCTTTAGTTCGTGATTTAAATTTAGTTTTAGATAGCCTACTGTGCGTGGTTTGGTAATAAACTTATGTTGTAGTAATGTATACATAAGTTATTTAAAAAAACATTCTTAATTTATGGAGACTAACTCTAAATCCAACAAGTTTATCTTAATTTCTTAAGTTTAAACTGTAGAACTGAACCTGTATTTGATTAAATTTAGGTTGTTCAGATAGTTAAATGCCTAGATACTCGTACAATTGGTTACTTACTGCAAACTCACCTGTGTAGAGTAGGTAATAGGAATGTTACAAAAGTGGAATTCAGGTTTGAACTTGTCGTAAACCAGCCCAGTCGACTTGTATAGTGAAAAAGTTTAGCTTCGGTTGGGACCTTTGAAATACCTTGTGTATGTTCGAAGGAAATTGTCGCTTCGGATCCAACGACTCAAGATGTAAGTTCGATTTAAATGCAATTCCCTCAACATAATTCACACAATATAATAGACAAGGAGGCCGCCATATTTTATATAAAATGTAACTAAGTAACTTTCCTATGTAACTAAGTTGTAACTAAATTTAACTTGTAATAATTAATTTAATTCGTATAGACATATCTTCTTTTCTTAAGAACTGAGTAAAATAAGTGAGATTTTTGATCATATATCAATATTAATAATAAATCTGTAAGTGTAGGTATTGTATGTATGTATGTTCATCCATAACTCTTAAACGAAAACTGATTTCATGAAATTTGTTAGATAAACATTTAGACGTACAGGACACAGTATAGGCTACTTTTTTTTTAACGCGGACGAAGTCGCGGCGCCAGCTAGTGAGTATATAAAATTATTTTTGTAACAAATAATATTCTTAGCAAAACATAATTTAAGCACTACTAAAGCAGATGTAGATGTGGTAGTTTGAAATTTCACTTAAACTAGGCTTTAAACCTAGTTCTCAATAAAAGACCTAGTTGGGTTAAAGATGACGCAAAGTTGTCCGCCAACTCTGGGAGTATAACTGTAACAGCGAGTAATCGGTTTACTAGATCACTCGAGACCAGCTTAACAACTCCAGGCGCTTGGATACTTCCTATACATTTTTCCATTCGCGCCTCATTTTACTTCACACAACTCCAATAAGTAACATTTACAGAATAAATTTTACAATGTCGGTCTTAGGGACATAGAATAAGTATTTATTTTTGTGAGGCACTGAAATCTGCAAACGAGAATATCCATTACACAGAGGTTAAATTATTTCATGAAGTTACACAGGTATGTACCGTTAAATGAATTTGAAGACAAATGGTCACATATAAAACTTATGAGCTGACAAAAATATGTAAAAAATATCCTCTCATGTAGTACGTAACGCGATGTGCTCTTGAGAGGTTTTGAACTTCGGTTCAACTGCTCTGTATTAAGAGATAGTCAAGAAATATATTTAGATACAAATCTTGGTAATATACTGTCTGTCCAATAATGAAAGCCCATTCGTTACCTTTTCCTGGATACTAGCTTTGCTGTACAAATTATGTGATGAAATCAGCAGCGAAAAGCAATAGACAGGATTTTCGAATAGAAAATGAAGTTGCAAGTATCCGAGCCGACGTTCTACTTTACTGTGACTACCATCGTCCATGAGTATAAGCAACACGTGAAGGGTTGCAAATGGTCTTGAGAGAATGAAAGATAAAATATTAGGTGAGCATAGAGAAGAGAAAATAGCCCTGACAATCTTTATTTACGCACCGCTACGCAACATAATTTCCACGGCAGTATTTCCTGCCCTTATCTAATTGTAAGTAAGTTCGCTCTTCTTTATTATTTTCCATTTGAGCACAGGACTTCTGTCTACATGAAAACATACGGGCTAAATGAAAGAGAAAAACTATGTAGTTCGTTCATTTCCGTTATTTATTTCTTTTCTTTCTCTTGATATTGGCGAGATTATCATCGCCATCAACAACCCATAAGCGTCCACGGACGGCTTTTTAAATGGAAATCTGTCGTTCCATACCCTGTCCTAGGCCCTTAGCGCCCATCCTAGTGGATCCTGTTATCCTAGTGGACCATTTTGTTGAGGTCATCGGTCGAGTGACCCCACAGGTTTTTCAACCATGGTCTCCACTCTAACGAATATATTCTATACTCTTGTGTAGCTCTCATATATAAAAAAAATGTAGCTGCCTACCACTTAATACCATAGGATCTCTAATGTAAATATCTAGTACTAAATAATAAAAGTAAACACAGAATTGGTGGAAAATTTCCTGAAATTGTTTCATTACGTTTGTAACTGTGTGTATTAAAACGAGTTGTGCTATTCGCAAGTCGTACGTGTGGAGCGTCAACAAAATAAGCTTGAATTTATAAATTTATATTATTTGGGTTATTTTAAATTCGAGATTGAATTTTAAGTATTTTGTTCCACTGTACAAATTATTTACATTAAAATAAATCTAAATTCAAATACTTTTATTGAAGTGAAACTTCTTTTATGCGATGAGACTCAAATTTCAAGAATTTATAATATTGTGTAACACTTCAGTGTAACGATCACGTCACGCTTTTTGTAAGGTTTCTCCATGATATCTACTTCTTAATCTTGATCGTCAAAGATTTAACTTCTGACATGCATACTCTGTACATGCGCATGCTTAGGAGTCAACAAAGACAAGATAAGGTTAAGAGAAAAGCGAATAAGGCAATGGGCTTAGGAGACCAACGTCTAACAATAAGACTCTAGAATAAGCTCGGTCTAGTTTAGAGGCTGGTACTCAACATAGTTGAGTTATATGTTATGTGTTCATAACATATAACATATATCAGACTTGAATTTGGGGGCTTCAGTTTAATTGGTGTAGATACAGATTATTTATAAAGAAGTCATTTTTCGATACAATAACAACAATTTTATTGTGCACACCGTACTTTGCAAAACTTAACCAGTGGCCGCCTGCCCTAAAGGCTTTGGTCTTTATTCAAATATCAAACAAACTCCGGGGAAACTGCTTGCAACGTATTCAAATACACACAACATAATTTTGGTCTGTAAAAGAGGTTCCAAATTATAATACGGAAACATATTTTCAACGGTAAAAATCCTTACAAATGAATAAATATCATAGATAAGGGGAAGCTTTCCTTCCGCATGTCCTCATTGATCGGTGAGGAGCTTTGAAAGACGCAACGAGCTCTGCCATGTAAATCTGAAAGCATTGTATCGTTTTGATTGTGAATTTTATTCCGAAGCGTTTGCGGAGAGCTCTGAGTATTTATTCCGAGTACAATTTCCACCTTATGCCTGGTTCTTACTGCAGCGAACTTTGCAACTTTATCTCATTATTTTGCACATAGTTTTTACAGGTGAATCTAAATACACTTACTACTTACTATGGGTTTATTGTGTCTAACTATGGGTTTGTTTAGAATTTCACATGTTCGGGAACACTAGGAGTCATCGAAGATAGGTGTTTTAGGAACCTAAAGAATTGGCCAGTGAAACCTTAATAATAATTGTTATTATGGTGTTATTGGTCACGCGAAGCCTGCGTTGTTTTAGCTTATGTTTCATTATTTATTTATTTGTTAAAAAAAATTAAGCGAAATATGATAATAACGATCACATACACTGCTAATTGTCCAAAACGAATATAGTGGGTTTAATTTCTCAAGTTATTTCATTTCTCATGGCCTGTAGAAATTCATTGACACCAGCAATAATTTTGTTATGCGAATTTCCATTTTAAATACGAAAGATATACATATGTAGCAATTTATAGTGTGCGTATTGATCTATTTCATTCAAAGCTGAGGCTCATCATCAATCACGCACTTAATAAACTAATCTGGTCGTATAACAGTAACCCATAAAAATAAATCTCCGATCGATGTGTGGAAGGCGAATCGAGTGAGGTGCGTTTTGTAACTAAGAGTTTCACTTTGAAACTTACTAGAATGTCTAATCTATGTATATAATAAAAATGTGGCACAGTCTTTTCTGTATATTTACCTGAATTTGAGAAAAATAAGAAAAATGCTGTTTTCACCAATGGTAGAGTGGTTCTCGAGGAAGTCGTTACGCGGGCCAAGCCGCGGGCAGTAGCTAGTATGAAATAAAGTTCTAAAAGGAGCATATAAGAGTTATATTAAATTGTTATGCAATCAATTCACAATGAAGAATATTCAAGTTTAACTCAATAATATATAATGTTACTAGCTGCGCCCGCGACTTCGTCCGCGTTGAAAAAGAAAAAAAATAGCCTATCCTGTGTCCTGTACGTCTAAATGTTTATTTACCAAGTTTCATGAAAATTAGTTAATTCGTTTAAGAGTTATGGAGGAACATACATTACATACAATACCTACACTTACAGATTTATTTTATTAGTATTGATGATTGATTGATAATAATATGTCACAATGCTCGAATCGCGTTTAAATTGCTCGAAAACTCTTCTAAGCATGACTCATATTTTAGTCGCAATTATAAAATCAATTTTCGTTGATGTGTTTCCGTAGTAGTGGTTCGTGTATTCATTATATTGTTGATCGACACCGATTCTCCGGCGAACTAGTAATTTACGACGCTTTGTTGTCGTAATAACTGCTTTCATTTCTATGTTAGGACTATCCACCCCCAAATAGACAATGTAATACTCTTTATAAAAGTCATTGAACATTAAACACAAGAACAATTTCTTTTAAAATATAACCTTGTCCAGATAAACACAATTATCGACCAAGGGCTCGCGACTTTGTATAAGACTTTGCTAAGAAACCCGAAATTCTTATTGATTTTAAATTATATTGCTTTTTAAGTAATTTAAGTAATTTATTTTGCTTAAAAATAAAAGACTCAAATAAGGTGCCACATACATTAGGCAGATAATATTTTTTCTATCAGATGTAAAACGTAAGGAGGAGTGAAACACCTCCACGATATTCCACCAAAAGTTAATAGATTTTACAAAATATAGATAATAATAAAAAAGATCTCACCCTGATCTTACCATACTTAAAATTTGTAGCGAAATAAATAATTTCAAACAGTAATTTCATTAACAATAAAGCAATTATAAACCAATCCAACGAAATATAATCCTTAGGTGGGTCTAGAACCAATTTTGTAAACTTTGTGTTAAATTTGGCCTGCCCAAGAATTCCTCAATTGAGTTCGGGAACTTTGAATTGAAGAGCCAACAACCATTGACATCTAAAATTATAAAGGTCTGTCATTATAAAGGTCTGTTAGAATAAATCTCGTAATCTCTAGATAAAACAACTACAAAAACAAATTCGTTTTAAAAAATAAACATCAGATATCGAATGTAGAAGAATAAGGGATCGAAAAGAAAAATATGATAGAGAGCTCAGGTGTTGCGTGCCCGAGGGGGCTGTAATGAATTGTCAGCTAGGCCTAAACTCAAACAATAAAGTATGCAAATCCGAAACACAAACGATAGGGCCAAGTGCTTCTTCACTTTGGAAGGGTTCAAAACACTTTTAACCCTTGCTGTGTCAAGGGCGGAGGCCTCAGGGGATGAGCCACGTCACTGTCACCGTGAAAATCACACTCAAAGCCGTCTATATCAATGCCAGACTACGCTAGACTTTGCCTCACATATAGGGTAAGATGACGTATTGTTGGCACCCCTCCAATTTATTGGCACCCTAAACCCTAAGTTTTTATAGCATTTAGGACTTTTAGTAAGCTCTAAAATACCTACTACCTTAACGCCAATAATAAGATTAATTATTATTATTGCACTGTATGCCATAATAATGTCGAAACGTGCCAATAAATGTTCTATGGGTCTATTGAAAGAAAAACGAGTGTAATAAAGGATATATAAAATTTATATGAGGTTTTTTTGTATCGTATTACTTAAAGTGCCAATAATTGGGTAGTTTCCCCTATTTATTTTGTCTACCTTAGGTTAGCTATCAAACACCACCGTTTTTAAGCTTCACCTTTCCTTTTTTGTTTGAATAATTTGGAAATTTTGTTACAATATTTACTTAAATTATTTTTACTGTTTCGATATAACTATACCAAATAACGATAACTCGTCATATTATAATGATGTTTATCATGTGTGAATCCATCAGTTGAGTAGCACGTTCCCCAAACAAATGCGATCTGATAACACAATACTAATAATATTACAACGCAATAAACGTACGGATATGTTTATTGTGGGCGCCTCGTCTTCGCATACCTACTAAACACGAGGTTACAAGCACGAGAGAAAGCGAGCACAGAAGCGGATATATCTTTTGGTGCCATTTAAAATTTAAAATTGTAACTGTTTTATTTGTGTAACTAAACCTATTCTATTTTATTTGGGTTTAAGGAGAACCTACCTACTATATTGATTTGAAGGTCAAAAACCACCAAATTGAATTAATTTATTATGAATAAATTTGAATTAACAAAAACTGCATTTTCCAGGTCATATTCAATAAACTTCTTTCACTTTCAAAAACATGTTCAATGTAAACCAGTAAATTGCATTAAATTGATTTGTATATGTATTCTTATATTTATACAGAAAATTCTATGATTATTGCATAGTGCACAAAAAAACGTTTTTAATTAATAATTTTGAGGGAAGTACATGTATGTACTTCATTTTAACGTGTTTTTAGTTTAGTTATAACTTAGTTTTAGAGTTTGGTATTCTTAATATGGTTTGTTCTTAATATTATCTCGAAATTTTGCAAAAATGCACTATTTATCGCTTCTTCTCATCACTGTGTCCTCCCCTTAACTTGTTTGCCAGCACAATGCACACGACATGTGTGAACACATATCCCCTTGTCGTGCCACCATTCCCGGTTGTGTCTCTCATATCAAACCTCGCGTATCTTAACTGTTTCTTATCTTTGCCACAACATCACTTACGTATCGATTCGTCATAGTATGATAGAGAACTAAGACTGAGTGGAACTGACTGAGTCGTTTTAGCTCTTGTGATTTTTCTATTTTTCAAAGTTAAACAATTCACTCTTACTGTAGCACTTAGTACATAAAATATTAAAAATAACTCAAGAATCTAATCTTTAATGTAAAAACAAATTTTAATTTAATTTACATGAAGAAAATTAATGTATGAATTAGTTATGTAATAAATAATTTATAAAAGCAATTAGATATGTTTTAATCTACGTTACAGATATCTAAATCAAATAGGTATTATTAAAGAAGCATATTAGCTCACAATATTTTTGTGAAATTTTTGTTAAAAAAATAACTAGGGAGCTTCTTTGCCGGACCGATGGTAGATTTATTTTATACTTGTAAAAAGCTTATATAGATTTAATACATTTAAATAACAAATTAACTAACGCATTTAAGTGATGTCGGTATATATTTGCATTTTGTTTTATATCGCGAAGTAGATATAAGACAAAGGTGCAGGCCTTTCTCACAAAGACTCCAGCGACCCAGAAACTAACTCGCTGTGACGCTGAGAACAAAGTATGACATTATAGCTAAATAGAAAATGAAATCGGTTACCTTTTTCTTTTATTTTCAATAAAATAAAATCACCAATCTTTTACAAGACATAAAATTAATATTATATCTTATGACAAAAAAATAGCGGAATCAAATATAAACTACATTGCATTGTATGTAACTTCTGCATGTAGTGCGGCTTAGGCTATTTGTATATATATATGTATATCTTTAGTTATAATTATGTCTTATAATCAAAGTATATCTGTAGTTATAATTATGTTTTTCTATTGTAGTATTGTAGTATAAGTTCTTGTTACCGTTTTTGTGGCAAATGCTGTATACGCCTGTAATTGGTACTCGTGTCAGCCGAAATACAATGTAAACTTATATCATGAATAATGTTAACACGTGTACTGTTGGTGTATCCTAAATAAATAAATAAACTACAAATAAAATCAATGTGCGTTTGTCCTCTAAGGACTTTTTTTATATTTATGTGCAAAATTACCTATTTATTACCATAGAATAAGTGGTATAGTAATACAAGTAGTACTTTATTACCATCTAGCTGGTGCCCGCGACTTCGTACGCGTTGAAAAAGAAAAAAAGTAGCCTATCCTGTGTCTTGTACGTCTAAATGTTTATCTACAAAGTTTCATGAAAATCAGTTGATTCGTTTAAGAGTTATGGAGGAACATACATGCAGAAAAAAAATTCTAAAAATGGTCAATTTAGTTTCAGTATCATGTATAGAGCCTATAAACACGATATCTCTTAAAACAAAGTAACTTACTCCATGACCAACCCTTCCAGATTTATTATTAGTATTGATATTAATGTATTAAATTAATGTCTATAAACATCAAACTGTGTTGAAAATTTACATAGGTAAAATTCAATATAAAATATGGTACTTTTAAGTTTGTAATATTTGGACAAGTTGGTTAAAAAGCACATGTAGCGTTCAACATTAGAACCCAGATCACGTACGGTCGCCCCAACAACGCCTCATATTCAATAAGAATATGCTCTCCTCCTTATGTAAGTTCAGGGGGAATTCCAAATCGCATTTCTTGCTTTTTATTGTATTCAATATAATATTATGTACCCCATAGACAATATTTCACGTTGCGATAAAGTGGAGTCCATGAAAAATGTTTTTCTTTTTATTTCGTTGCTATAGTCTAAGCAATGAACCGAAAATGGTGAAAATTCGAGATGTGTGCTAATATGAATTTTTAGCACAATTTTCTAGGAAATCATTCCCGATCGAATGAGCCATCACACGTATTTTTAAGAGCAGTATCTATACATACTACTAATACATGTGTATGTAAGCTACAGCATACTACTACATGTATTTTACAAGCTTTTACAGTTTCAAGGATCAAATCATCTATGTCATGGTTAAGTAATTTCACAAGATTCGAAGTCAATCAATTACAAAAAAAAAATTAAAAAAAAATTTTAACATTAATATTTTTCTTTTATTAGGTACGTTAAATAATTAGGTGGAATTGTAGATATTACAAAAAAAATGTATGAGGTCATAAAATTTATTAATAGTTTTGAAGGAAACTTACAAATAATTTATTTCTCTTCTGAATTTTTGTTTTTATTTCTGTTTGTTTCACAAAAATTTATAAAATTAAAATTTATTAACACAAAAGAATGTTTAAATTTACCGTACAGGCCAATAATTTTAAATGAATACTCTTCTATTCGATATGTATCAGGTGTGAACGTCCCAAGCGTATTCTAAATTTTCCGGCTGCATATTTGGAATCGTAGCGGGCCAGGTGCGACAAAAAACACCGGATACCTTTTCACGTGCACATATTTTCCGATTGCGACACCAACGTCGATATCAACTATCGACATCCGCATAAATTTCCCTTTAAAAATAAACAGGCAGCGCTAAAAACACTTCTAGCGGAGACATAAAGCGCGCTGTATCGGGATCGCAATAAATCTGGCCAAGCAACGTTGGTGTACGTAGCGCAGGCCACGGCGCGCGTTGTCACTTGTATTGGGGTGGTGTTCATACAAATATTTCTGAATTGTAGATGAATATTATGGCGAGTAGCTTTTCAAGATACTTATAGAAAAAAAAAAAAACAATAAAGTTAAGATAAAGGCGTTTAGTGCCATCAAATGGTTACTTTCTTAAACCTTGTTTACGGCTGGACCAAAAAAATCATATCGCTGCTGTTTTTAAGCATAAGGGCCATAAAATAAAAAAATACAAGAATGTTTTTACTGCAAAAATACAATCACAATCCTTCATATGTTGCAAAAAGACTTTATGGTTGTTTTATTCCATATTTAGTATATTTTGATCATTTGTTATATATTCAAAAGTAACTTATATGCTTATATCTCTTCTAGTATTCAGTTTATTATAAAAGTACTTAAAACATTAAATGCTACTTAAAAATACGCTTCATACGATGTATAATATGCATATATTTGATATATTATCTAATAAGCAAAAAATAGAAAAAATATTGTTTATTTTTCTCGATTAGTTCTCCTGTAAAAAGTGTAATTTTGATTTGTAGCCCTTTAGTTTTTAAGCAGCGATATGAATTATTATCAATGCTTGGACATTTTTTTCTCGTGGATTTACACTCTAAAGAATTAAGAATCTGTTGTACTTTAAATTGTGCTTTCATAAATCTTTTTACTTATGAGGTCTAAGCTCATATCACCATATAGTGAAACCATATAGTTTTATAGTGAATGTCTCAATTCCGCTCCGATGAACTTACGCGTATGTCTCCTGGGGCTGACAGCCTCATTGCGCCCTCTAACTATTTCGTGCCTACATTTTTGTCTCTCACTTTAAAACAAAACTCATTTATTATTTAAATAGACGTCTCTAAATTTACATAATAATTACTACAAAAAAATAGTATAAAAAGTTCGTACATCAAATAATTTACTGTTACGCTCAAAGTCATACTATATCTAGGTACACTTCTACAATAATATAATATTATAAAATATTATAAAAAAGTAAAGTTTGTTTGTTTGTATGTATGGAGGTAAACTTCGAAATTACTAATCCGAGTCAGGATTCAGGATGGGCATAGCCTTAAATATTCCAATAGGGCATACTTAACGGAAACTGTCATTATGATAACAGCTATCTAAAAATAAAGATCCAAGGCTTGGCAAAAGCATGTCAGGCGTTAGTTATATCTTTTATTTTTCAAAGCGGGCGAAGTCGCAGGTACCAGCTAGTGATATTATAAAAAGGAAGGTTTGATTGAACAGTACTTTTTTCTGGATGAAAGGTTAAAGACTATGTCCTTTCTTGTATCCCTGACAACGTGTATGCAAAATTTCATGATGACCGGTTGAGTGGTTAAGGATTGAAAAGGTAATAGACAGAGAGGTCCTTTCGCATTTATAATATTAGTATCTATATGTTGAGATTAGGAGCTTTGCTAACGCGCGCTTTGAGAACTATGAAGTTCTAACGCAACGCCAAGCGCTCAATGTGTACTCGCTTTAAGAACTTCATAGTTCTCAAAGCGCGCGTTAGCAAAGCGCGCGCTTCAAAACGCCTAGAGTGTACCAGTCCTAAGTTCACGCGAACGAAGTGGCGAGCTTCGGTTATACTATATACCTAACAAAATCCTCTTAATAGATACTGACACTAGTGTAATTTCAGGGCTTTACTCTCTATAAATCTCCATCCGCCCTTTTTCATCCCTTAAAGATGTTAATTCCTGGGAGGTATTTACGAACTACACAAATTCAGAAGATTTCATTAACTTTTCATAAGTTATATTAAGAAAATATAACGTTGTAACATTCCTAGACATTTGGGAGATAAATCGATTTTTAGCCCTGGGATTATTGAGTAAATTTGAAAATAGAATGAGCCCTCTAAACATTCTTTGAATATATTGAGGTAAAAATAAATCTTTCTTATAAATAACAAAGAAAAATTCCTATTGAACCTAATTATTTTCGATGTTGTGTTTTCTCGTGAATGTGCTCAATAATATTTTTTTTTTAAAAAAACGGGTAAATTTATGTTGCAATTTTGTAAACTTCTTACTGAATTATGAAAATACTGAAAGTTACGCGGGCGAAATCGCGGGCAGAAGCTAGATGCGGGAGATATACTCATACTAGTTTGTTAAAAGAAAACACAGTATAGACATTTTATTTTACGCCATGACAACATTACAATAATAATTAAATGTTTAGATGAATCACTGTCTCGATGTACTGTGGTAGTGCGGTGTGTATTCTACAAATGAATTTGTTCGTCGCGATAGTCGCGTCGGTAGTCGACCGCAGCGCAACCGCATTAAGCAGTCGATGTAATTAATTTTCTTTATTGATTTTGCAATTGCACTCCGCTTTGCATTATCGCTTTGCTCTGCGCCCTTTCAATTGCCACAGAACATTTTGTTCCATTCAATCAACGCCAGCCGCAATTTTGTCCTTCTCGTACAGCATTCGTAGAGAAGAGGACTTCTCTTAGCAATTCTCAAGGAATTGTATTTAAAATGGAATACAAATATTAAGTATAATACTGTACCACTTAATTAAACATTGTTAGGTTTTAATGCAGAGTTGAATTTGTAAATACTATTCAAACTTTGAAATTGTATATTTATACGCAATAAATACTAGGGGATAACTGTCTCAATAATATTAATTATTGGACTCTTGGACTCTTGGACACTTGGAGATCTACAGAATAACCTAATTTATAACAATAATTTAAATATTAGCAATAATATTCGTTATGAAAGTTTATGAAGATATTTGATTTATAACTCAATCACAAGTTAAGCGTTCAACCATTTTAATCAAAATTCGCAAACCTATTACGTTTGTTTGATTAATTTTACATATTGTTAAGTATATCTTTAACAATGAGTAATGCGTTCCCTGGAATAAAAGTATAATTTTAATTATCTCTTAATAAAATTGTATAATAAGAGGCTTAAGTTTAAATATAGAACCTAGCAATGATTAAGCCTAACTTTGAGACCTTTTAATAAATTATAAGGACAAAATCTCATACGTAGATAATTTTAAAAAACCAACTCCAATGGTTCTTAAGTAAAGATTTTTTCTGTGAAAAGTTTCGATAGTAAAAGGCGTTATATCTAAACTGTCTAAACCTTTATCTCAAATAAAGAGGTTTTGTGAAAACCTTAATAAAATAAGTATATTTTTAAAACATAGATATGAACTCTCACCGTACAAATTAAAAGCTGTCTCAATTAAAGCTTTGCAATATCTGAATTTAAAAAAAAATGTGCAAAAGAAAACAAACAGTAAGTGGAACAAAACTGTGCATCGTAAAATCGGTTAACTGAAACGTTCGTATAATAAAGAATACAGCTTGTGTGACGTTTTATTGTGGATATATGACGTGTGAACGCTAACGTCGCTCGTCTATGGGGTAGGTACACACCTTCCTCCCCCGTAGGGGTTACGGGGTAGGGGCCACCCATCCTACTCCGCGACACGCTCAGAGCTCGCCGAAACAGCCCCAAAGGCTAGTTGTACACAATTACACTGGAGCTCTTCTTGGGAGATCTATTCAACGAAATATAGTTTGCTTGTCTGCAGATAAGGTTCACTGTTATCTATACGCGAATAGATAACACCATTGTTATATTTCTATTGAATTTGTACCATTTTCATTTCTATTGTATTTTATTCAGTCATCAGTTCATCAATATTGTAAGATTTATTGTAATTAAAAATATTAAATTATTATTTAGATATATTATGTCGATGCAATCATTCAGTTCCTATTATGATTTTAATGCTAAAAGACAGGTAATTTGAGGTGACTACCGGTTTCCTCCTACACAATCAATTCCGGGAAAAATGCAAATGTGCTATCCTCCTCTCCTGACGGGATAAAGGAAAAGGAAGTGTTCCACTATTACCATTGGAGGCTAGTAGCCAGACAGTCACAGTTGGCGACTCCAACGTGCTAATCAAGGGAATAGGCTCCGGTATGTCTAGATGATATACTAATGCCAAACTGTTAAGACTGCTGAACTCAACGTGCCCTGTAACTACTAAACGATAAAATTGATATTTG
This sequence comes from Synanthedon formicaeformis, assembly GCA_945859745.1. Taxonomy (NCBI): domain Eukaryota; kingdom Metazoa; phylum Arthropoda; class Insecta; order Lepidoptera; family Sesiidae; genus Synanthedon; species Synanthedon formicaeformis. Next base: position 10,961,000 of record OX243968.1, on the reverse strand, counting down.
ATCCTACCGAAAAGAATTACCTGGTTATAAAGCATCTAGGGTGTGTAAAGACATGGTCTTAAGAGGTAAATTCCAACGAGCAGTCTAGTAACTAGACGATAGTAGCCACCTGCTATCGCCTTAACTACGAAGAGTTATTTTTGTGTGGAGTAAATTAATGAGTGTTTCTTTTGTGTGCACCTGCCTTTAAAACGATGCCTGTTCAATGACGAGTTACGTCTTGTTCCCCCGAAACAATACGACAAAGATAAAAAGCTTGTATCATTTTGTTTGTTCCGCGACTGAACAGGGAGGTGATTCTTGTGAATAAACCACTTAGATTAAATTCGGAGAAACATTCGTCTCACGGCGAATGGTAAATATAAAATCGTACGGCACCATGTATAAACACTTCACTGAATTAATACACGTACAAGCGATTCTGTTCCGTTCCATTAAACAACCTCTCATAGTCTTCGCATATCTTTCGTGACTGGTTTTCGACTAGTGAATTTCAAACACTAATCTAAATAGATTGAAGGCTGGAGGAGGTCATTCAACCTGGCAATTTTTAATTTTTGCCCAAGCTTATTTCTGTTATTTTGCCTCTTGTTCTGTTTCATCCGCAGATTTAGTCCTGCAAACCATTACAAACGACCTGTTGGATATAGAATCCAGTCGGCCTTTGGGTCTTTAGTGGCTTCTGGTAAAGTAATATTAACCTTACACGCTGTAAGGTTAGTTGCTAAATAAATAAATGAATATACTATACAGTTTATTATTTTAATTAAAATTGCTCATAATTACTGAATATTTGTATTTAATTTATTTGTTAAAACAAATCTCGTTGGCAACTGTCGAAGGTCGCGCTTTGTGTGTCATTGGTTAACCCGAAATTTATGAGCGTGTGTATAGCGAACACAAAATTTTGTTAAATTTTAGATGTCAATAGCTTTTCATTAAAAGGTCAGAAGGCTCGTTGGGCATTTTTAAGATGGGAAAAAACGATTGAACTCGCGACACTGTTACCGTAACCGACACCTCTCTTGACAATTATAAAAGAACACAGTAATTTCAAAAAGATGGGAAAAACCATTGAACTCGCAACACTGTTACCGTAACCGACACCTCTGTTCACAATAATAAAAAAATAAACACGTAATTGTTCAAGTTTTCACTTCTGTAGGCACTCCCGGAGTTCCACTGTTTTAATGTCATTAAACAATAAAATAGATAATTATCATTTTGTATAATTATACTGTACTGACGCAAAAATATGTCTATGTAAAATAATGCATCTTTCAGATATATACGGTGGTTCCTGATAATATCCTAGCATTTAAATAAACGAATCGGAAATGATAAGCCCCTTGGTCGAAAGGTTAAGCTTGCTTTGACGAGTTTGAAACTCTGTTAGTGGTGCCAGGTTCAATTCCGTGCAGGGCCTACCATCAAGTGGAACCTCTGACGAATTTATACTACAGGACCTTTGCGAAGAAGTGCCCATAGCTCAAATTAGGAATTCTGTATGAAAATACCACAATAATGGCTTTTTCACTTAACCCACAACATTATTATATTACCCAAAGTAAGCATAAATGTTGACAAGAACCTCAAACAAATATTAAGAAAATTCAATTTTTTTTTATGAAAATAGAATTTCCATACTCCACTCCAATACAAAGAAAACCGCAACCTTTTGCACAATAATTACATAAATGTTTGACTTTCAAAATGCGAAAGAGTAAACGTGCGCAGAGTACCTCAATGGTAACCCATTTATCTTAACTACGTTGAAAATTCCCTGTACAATTTCACGGCAGATGCAGTTATTAAAGCGCTAAATACGCTTAGCGATGACGTCACACGGCTAATTAAAATGGCGTCGGCTAGAGATTACACTCACGTGCACAAAACTTGCCTGTTTCAACCGACGACTATGTTGGGAACACCGGCGAACTTATGTGTACAATGCTAAATGTCGAATGATATAGTTTTTGATGTTTTTAGATTCATAACATCATTATGAATTATAAGTAGTTACAACACTCGATATAAAGATAACATAGGTACCTAATTTTAGAAGTCATAGTGTAGTGGACTCATTTATTTCCTGTAGCCGCCGGAGTCGGATTTATCCGACAATTATTTTTGTGTCCATATTTATACTACAAATTCAGTCTTTTTTTTTATTTTTTTTTTAATTTATTTACTGGCTGGTGTCTGCGCGAAAATAAAAAAGTTGCCTATCCTGTGCCCCGTACGTCTAAATATTTATCTACCAAGTTTCATGAAAATCAGTTAGTAGTATGAATGTTAGTATTTGCGCATTGTAAAATGTTTGTTCGAACACTTTGTGCATAGGCTTTGCGACAGTCACTCGTAAACTGTTAGATAAATAGCTACGATATGTGCACCTAGGGTACTGTCCGCGGCCACCGTTACAAAAGCCACCTTCCCGCTGTCGCGATAAGGTGTAAAATGCAGTGAACTATAGAAATTGATGTATCACCGAGCGTACTTGCTTAGGCACAATAAATAGGGCCGATAGCAGCCGACAGCAGACAGCCGTAAAATAATTGCCTCATCTCGTATTGTCGGCGATAAGCTAGGCGTTCTTGTTTTGTCTTTACTACGATTCAATGGCAAGGATGTTTTGCGACACTGTATTTTTTAAAATATCGTGAAAACGCAATGCTCTGGCTTCTAAGGTGTAGGAGAATGTTAAATTGTTTATATATGTACAAGTTGTATTTCTTTTATTTAAAAGCCATCGCATTTAGAAGGAGAATTTTTAGGTTTTTTTTATTTTATTTTTCCATTGTATAATCCCTGATTAGCCACCTACCTGTCATAAAAAGAGCAGCTTTTGATGAACTTTTAAAGTGTTCTTAATTATAGATAAGAACAACGACTTTGTCCCCCTAATTAATTTAAAAAAAAAAATGAAATATCAAAATGTCCATCTATATCGAAGTGTTGTAATGTGTATTAGTATAAAATATAGTGAATATGTTAATAGGTCTAATAGTAATAGTAATATTTTCTATTTTTGCGATAAAAATAGAAAATAATAAAATTTGTTTCATTGGAATTCTAAATTTTTTTTAATTATTATGTTTGTATTTTATAAAAACTAGTAATAAAAAATAGTTCTTTTAATTTTTTGGAATTTAATTTGAATACTAGCTGTTGCCCGCGACTTTGTCCGCGTTCAAAATGTTATATAGCCTAAAGCCTTTCTCGATAAATGAACTATTCAACACAAAAATAATTTTTCAATTCGAACCAGTAGTTCCTGAGATTAGTGCGTACAACCAAACAAACAAACAAACTCTTCAGCTTTATATAATACTCGTAGTATACATGTAACAAAACAATAAGGAGATAAGCACAAGTGTAATAAAAACATAGGCGCATGAATCATATTATTACAATAGCGCGACTGAGAATTTTCAAGATTGAATTTTCCACTCGTGTGCTAAGCTCATTAATCCCATTTTCCGGAGCGTCATATTCGATGGTCACACGGTCAGGAAATAAACAGTAGCTAAAGAGATTCATTCAAAAAAATTCATACTACGTTAAAAATATTCTCTCAATATAAATTCCTTATCCTTACATATAAAACAAAGTCCTCCGCCGCATCTGTCTGTCTGTCTGTCTGTTCGCGATAAACACAATGTCATTACAAATGTCATTACAAATGCAAAGAAATTTAAACGAGGAAGCTTTTGAAGCCAGGAGGATTGTACAAATTATGTACAAAATGCTATTCTTGTTTGAGACTGATCGCTGAATGTTTATTTATTGTATCCTAGTATAGCAAATTGATGTTGAAAAGAGCAATTATTAAGTTTCTTGCCAGTTCTTCCTTATATTATATGCATTCCAAACTGGTACTACATAAATGCAAAAGAATTAACTCTTGTAAGTAGCTGATTGTAATTTTAACTTTTGCTCGCATTTCTCCTCTCATTTGTTTCATTACATAACATTAAAGTTTAACTATGATCCCACAGGAACATGAATAAAAAGTGACTCTACTGCAGTAATAGGCTATACTGTGATCGGGTCGCATTGAATCGGCAGCCGTGTCATATAAATCTCTCTAAGCTGTCGACGGGTATCGGGCCGGGCGAGGATCGAGATATCGATAAATATAGACATTGGGGCCCGTATCGATACGTAAATATCGGTCCCAGTTCGCACCTATGCGGTGATTGAGCGCGTGTATCGAGCATTCGAATGAGCAAATCGATTGTTCCTCCTTGTTTTTGCTTCCCATTTGGCTTTCCTTTATTTCTACTTTCATTGGCACACTTCAAAATGTAATTTATTTGATTGCTATCAGATATGTTACGAGCTTAAAAAGTAAAATTTTTGAAAATTTTTGATTTTTGAATTTTTGTATTTAGCTCAAAGCTAAAATATTAAAAGTTCTAGCAGTTGACAGGTGCGATCAGTCCCTCGACTTGCGGAGCTTATAGGTAGTCTGTCCATTTTATGACAATCATATTGTTTTTGTAAATGTAAGTAATTTAAATAATGTAAGGGGAATTGATACATCGAATTGGAGTTGCTCCTGTTATAATGTACCCATGTGTGTTGAAATAAATAAAATATGTCCTGCCCATCGTCGCCACAGATTAAAAATCCATCAGAGCTCCTTACTCCCGATTCTATTTCGCGGAATAATGCCAAGTATATAGAATTTTCCGTACCTTGTTGAAAGATGTTAAGCTTTCTTACAAGGGCCATAGTTAGAGACCACATTTTAGCGCTATAATGCCATGGCAACACACATTGGCCGAAAACGTTTGGTTTAAGGCACTGAGGAATTTAGAGCTTCCCATAGGCCATTCTAAATGTTATTATTGACCAAAAAAAAAAAACATTAAATTTTTTTTTGATCGCAGTAATTTTACATTTAAAAATAGTTAGTTACAAATTTATTCGAAAGTTAATAATTTAATTTTGCCACGATTAAACCTGATAATCAAGACTAGTATAAATTAATCTTTGAAATGCCTACACTGAAATTGAAATATTAATTTCAATTACGTGTTAAGAAATTAAATGTTCAGATTTATAGAGCATTAATATTCGAAGTTAACGCAAGAATTAGTTTAACGAAGGATTAACATTTTTAAATGAAAAATTAAATACTCTTTTACTAAAAACTCATGAATTAAACATAACATAAATCCAAATTCAGCTACGGAGTCTTCTTTTATTTACTGACGCTTAATGTTGATGTTACTAATCGCCACTTAACATACTTGATAATACTCGATTTTGACACATTATAATACGAGTATTAATTAAAACTGGTTTTATACCTAGTTTCATAAAATTTTGTTTACTTTATTTGATTAAAATGAAATAACTAATTTATAGCTTATAGATATTTTATTTTGAAAACTTATAAACTGAAAATAAAAATCCAACGCTTATGTATTTGAAATAAATATTTTATTTATTTTATTTTTATTAAAACAAAGTCACACAGCACTTAATTAAATAATAATCTTATATCTACGAGCATATAAATAAAAATGAATCACTAAATGTGTTGCTAAGCGCAAAACTCGAAAACGGCTAGACCGATTTTAATTTTGTCTTCACTCATGGATAGAGGGATAATCATGGAAGGGTTTTACATAAAAAAATGCACCCCGGGCGAAGCCGGGAGCAGGTCGCTAGTATAGAAATAAATACAAATATTGTTTAAATCGTCATACGTATGTTTTAAATTTTAATGCCAATAATAGACTTCTTTTTTTATTTTAAAAATAGCTATGAACAATTATTTATGTGAAGAATATTAAATAAAGAACTAAATATGTAAATTAACAATAAATAAAATATTTATTTTTGGACGATCACTCGGGCACTGTACTGTTTTTTTGGATGAAGAGTGCCCTATGTCCTTTTTTGTATTCCTGACGACGTCAAAATTATACGTATGCAAAATTTTACGATGATCGGTCTAGAAATTAAGACGTAAAAGCGTAATAAACAAACAAACTTTGTTTGTATTATAATATTATTTAGGGTCTACGAAGCTACATACAATTTAATATTGTTCGATGTAGAATGAAGAATCACATGTTGCCAAGATGTTTTGAAAACGCCGATTGTCATTCGTCAATAAGTCACAACATTGCTTTAGTGTGTGGCGTGATCGATTGTAGTACGTAATAACAGCACATCTTTCATGCTGAAGGAAAATAAAGGACGCAGCGTCGAGCGAAAATACACAGTACACTTGTACCGACAGTATACCAACACAATTTCTACTCACTTTATTGTCAGGAAGCTCCTGAGTAAGGAAATGAAAAAGCTTTTTAACTTAAACAAAGATCTTACACGTTAGACCGGTGACCTTACAATGCAGGTATTGATTTCAGACAAAAAAAAGATCATCTCTCATAGTGGACATGTTACTCCCCAAGGAGTACATGTTTGCTCCAAGAATGTAAGTAGGTTTTTTTAAATATTTTTAATCAAATTTTTAGCTGGGACTTCAACTAACCATAATTTTAGCTCTCATATTTTGTATGTGCGTGAATTTTAAAAACAACCTAAGAGTTTAAATAATTTTCAAAACCATTTTCTATCATTTGGTACAAATTCAATTTGACTATGTTTTGTGTACCTATTTTTTTTTTTGTGTACACTGCTTAAAAACTAAAGGGCCACAAATCAAAATTGCACTTTTTACGGGAGAGCTAATCAAAAATAAATAAATTATTCTTTGTCTATTTTTATTAGATATATATCAAATATATGCATATTATACATTGTTAGAAGCGTATTTTAGATAGCATTAAAAGTTTTAAATACTTTTATAATACACTGAATACTAGAAGAGATATAAGCACATAAGTTACTTTTGAATATATAAAAAATGATCAAAATATACTAAATATGGAATAAAACAACATAAGTTTTTTTACAACATACAATATGAAGGATTGTGATTGTATTTTTGCAATAAAAACATTTTGAATTTTTTGTTTTATGGCCCTTTAGTTTTTAAGCAGCGATATGATAATGTGTGACAGACAAGTCTAGACAGACAATATAAGGCGTAATAAACAATAATTTTTTGCAATTTCAGGGCGATCACAGCCGGAGATCATGTAAAAAGGTAGTAAAGGGGCTTCTGAGGCTTGTACGTCCTACTGAAACAAAAAAAATCCCAGAACACATTGCGTTCTGTAATCAGAAATTGGGAAGGCCACGCACGTATTATACGTGAGTCCGCCACTTTTTCGTCACCTTTTCATATCTTATCCTTTATTTATATTGTACATTTGCAACTTGCACTTGGTAGCCATCTACCAATCAATTAGACTGACAGCCTAACTGCTGTCTGTATTTTCTTTTATTATTTTCATAAAAATAAAATCAGATTCCGTTCTGCTCATCAATGCGGTACTGTTGTCTGTGGTAGTTATTTATCTATGATGCATCGTGTACTGAGTTTTAGGAAATTTATGCGCACATTTATCATTCTGCAGAATGAATGGGGGAGCGTCGTTAACAACCAATTTTGGCGAAATGCGTGTATTGTTATGTAATGACGATTGAATTTAGCTTTTAAAAGTTATTCTATTACTTTATCGCTCACTATAAGCGTGTGCTTTTGAAGATAGATACGTAAATAGAACAAAGGATTGTAGCGAGAAAGGACGTGGAATGAGAAAGACAATATTGTCCAGTGAACCTTTAACCTACGATAAATAACAATTGCCTCCGTCCCTCTCTTACTCACCGTGTCACGATATAACCTTCTCTTTCGCACTCCACACCTCATCCAGATCTCTAATGGAGAGGAATGTAGTGTTGTAAGTTACTTATACGACAAAAACAAGTGCTGACAGTTTGAACCTTTTTTAAGACTTGGTTGTATTTTGATGTTGATACTTTGGAACGAATCCAATGTTTATTTCATTGATTCTTTTTGATACCTTTTATAGTAGTGCTAGCAGACACGTCGAGTTCGAATCCTGGGTGCGTCTTTATTTATAACTATTTTCAATTTTATTTTAGAAATCATCATCAATATCATTTGCTCTAACAGTAACACTTAGGCAGAGCAGACTTTAAGAACCTAAGATTATTTAATATTAAGATATAGACCTAAGTTTGTATTAAGTTTATTTATTTTTAAGTCTTTGAGGATGTAAGACCTTGACACCTATAAGTTTACGAGAAGAGCAGACTTTGAAAAGCAGTTTGTGTAGTGGCAAGACACACTGTGGTTCGTAGTCATTGTTTCAATGAGTGACTGAGTGCCATTTTCATATCTCTTCCATATCCATAATCCCACTATGGTCGGTAGCTCACTTGCAGCGCCTGTGGTGTTGCTTTGGTTACAGGCGACGTTAATGGCCTTCTACCGTCAAGTTAACTGTCACCCTGTCCGACTACTTTAACATAAAAAAGGATATGCGAAGAACCGTGCACTATTGTGTGGTCCATACTTCCACATAGATGACAGGTTTGTCTAGCAATGGGCACTCACTCACTGAAACACAGCGATTTTTAAAATTTCCCCTTAAACACCCTATTTTTTTTTTATTGTAGTCGGTAAAAATAGAAATGTGTACATAAATTACTCGAGTTCCATTTTGTTTGATTTTGTTTTGGTAATTTCCAGCTCTTGCGTCTGACGACCGTTTTGAATTCTACGTTTCGTAATAAAACTTTATCCGCGAACTATTTCGAATTCACTGCTATACTCATGGGAGACCGGAATTCACAATAAAAATAGAGGAACGGTCGAGTAGGAACAGCGTTTATCTAAAATTTGTTTAAAACATAATACATATTTTATTTTAATGTAAAAGACGGCAGACAGGCTGACGGTTCACTTGAGTTCATAATATATAGTTGATTGAGATAAAACGTACTCTGAGTGCTTTTCTGTATACCTGACAATGTGTATTCAAATTTAATAATGACTTAAGGCCTGAAAGCGTAATAAACAAATAAACTTACTTTCGCAATTTATAATATTAGTTAGCCATTGATACATCAAAGCGATGGCAGAGTATTGAATTGTAACAGTACATGAATGTAACTGAAGTTTTATTAGGTGCGACGCATAAATTGAGAATCGCCCACGCTCTACACATTCCGTATGTAAAAGCAGTTCACGTAGACGGACATACAATTTGTCTAGCTGACAATACCGATCGATGTGATATATATTGGTCTCTGCTCAAGCCTGGACTACAGAGGAGAAAGGAATTGAGTAATATTTTGGAAGACCTAAAAATAATCCGAGCGATCATAAATAAAGATGCGGCGACATTCCTCAAGACGACCGGCATAAATAAGCAAGGAATTTGAACTGACAGACAGGCAGCGTTGTGTGTCGTTTGACCCCTGCTCTCTATAAATACTCCTAGTTACCCTAAAACACACACACATAAATATTTGTCCTTTCTCTGAACGAGGGGGTCGGAGAAATATTGGGTACGTTTATTTTGTAAAACGGTGATACACCGTTGCCTTTCGACTGAAACTTTTTCGGGTTATCTTCTATCCAAAAAACACAATCCTACTAATATTATAAATGCTAAATTTTATAATATATGTGTACTAAGTTTGGTAGCGCAGTTGGAGAATCTATAGGCAACGGAAGCCACACGTACTTCCATATAACAGTGTATAATAAAATGACATGATCTTTTTTTATATAGGTTTGCTTTTAGCCAGCATCTGGCCGTGCAGGTGAAAATCTGCGTTGATTAGAGACATATAATATTATTAATAATGTTAATCTTACAATCACTGTAGAATCGCCATTATACCATTGATCTGCATTATACACAGTTGTTATTATACACAAGGAGTCTTTATTCATGGCACTTAGTAAGTGAAAAAACAAATCCTTTTTCAGGTATTTCTTTAGAAATTTCTAACACTGTATTACGAAATGGCTCCATTGCAATAAAAGGGTGTCAAATCCCCTGTCGTCTTTTCTAAATAGCGAAACACATGCAGCGACCCACCCCTCAACATTTATTATTTAGTATCAGCGCGATAATCAAGACCATTAAGCGATTTCAGTTAGGGTGATTCCCCTATGAGTTTCCCTGTGTGCCGAGCACAGGTAGATCACGCTACTTCTTTACGGGTTGGAGATTTCACAACTGTGAAACACAGCTGTAGTATTGTTACCAGTCTCTTTGTCATCAAAGTTGTCTGTGACGTCACATTTGGTCTAGTAGTTAGTAATCCTACTTGTTAACCAAACGGCCACAGGTTCGAATCTCGATAGGGGCAAATGTTTGTGTGTTAACATTTACCTTTGTACCTGAGACATGGATGGTAATCTATGTAGTATATCAACTGTCTTAATACAAGCCTATAGTTGCTTAGTGTGGAACTAGATGGTGCTGTGGGGAAGTGTTCTATTTACTTAGGGCCTCTTTCACCAACTACAATTAAAGTATTGATTAGTTACTTTTAGAAATAATTTTCTGTTTTATTGAATTATGCACTCTGTTTACTGCATCATTCGATAGGCGATTTTTTTATTATTTTCTTTTCAATGTTTGGGACTTTTACCGTACAAACAAAGGTAAATCAGCTCAATTATCCCCGGTTACCGGTGACTTTAAATGACAGTTGGGCCTACTTGACGTTTGAGAAAGAGGCCCTAAGGTTTAAGACAATATCCCATGAACCACTACTTATAATGTAATCAATTGTATTTAACTGAAAACGTGAATTACGTTTGACAAAAATTTTCCCAAATTTTTATTATTATTAAAATAATGTAAGAAAAGTTCTAGTATTTGCTAATAAATACTCTACATTTCACATATTATGTTGATATAGTCTCGGTTTGATATATGTTTGTTAATATTTGTAATTAACACAATTTAAACATGCCCCTTAATTTATTGACAAAGACCAAATAATAACTTTCAATTGGTATGACATTGTTTTATAGTTCTCATTGCATTACGAATAGGGTTCATTTTAACATGATCACGTGTGCGGTGCAGGCATGCGTTTTTTTCCCAATCATCCCTCGTCCTATGGGAGTTGACGCATCTGGTGTTGATGTATGATATATTGTTTTGTATGTAGATGACGTAACACCCTTGTATGGGGGGAAGCAATATCCTTAATACAGATGTGTTTATGACAGGTTGTATTGTATTTATTATTGAACACAAAGAACTGGCGATGCCCTCGTTTTAGAAGCTCGTCGAGTGTAATTTTCATCAATTGAATAAAAAATTCAATTTGATAAAAAATATATCAATATACTAATAATAAATCTGTAAGGGTTGGTCATGGAGTAAGTTACTTTGTTTTCAGAAATATCGTGTTTATAGGCTCAATACATGATACTGAAACTAAATTGACCATTTTTAGAATTTTTTTATGTATGTATGTATGTTCCACCATAACTCTTAAACGAATTAACTGATTTTCATGAAACTTGGTAGTTAAACATTTAGACGTACAGGACACAGGATAGGCTACTTTTTCCTTTTCAACGCGAACGAAGTCGCGGGCGCCAACTAGTATAGTTATATAATCGTTTGTAATCTGTGAAAAATAAATTAAATATTCACCTTCACATAAAATTTAAACTGCTTTATAACAAATGTAAAATGATATTAATTTATTTTAAAAAAAAGAATGGGAATGTGTTCTGGAATCACACACTTGCTCACCGATATACACATTACACAACAACACAATTCGTGCTGTAATTTAACAAATATTTTAATGTAAAAGTCGTAATACAGGCTGACACAGGCTAAATGTTCTACGCGAGTTAAGTCGCGGGCATAAGCTATCTAAAAATAAAGATACAATGTTTAGCAAAAGTATAATTAACACTAAAATTAAATAATTATAGCAAATCCATATACACATTACAATTTAGTAAATTACCATATACACATTTTTTTTAATTCATGTAAATAATTATACTTTATTAAATAAATAAATAAATCCTTACATATTATAAAACAAAGACTCTCTGTCTGTCTGTTCGCGATAAACTCAAAAACTACTACACCGATTTTCATGTTGTTTTCACCAATGGATAGAGTGGTTCTCGAGGAAGGCTTTAGTATATAATTTACAAAGTTACGCAGGCGAAGTCGCGGGCAGTAGCTTGTTAAATATAAATAAGTTTTAGTAGTACCCTTTGGTAGAAAGTAAACCTGTGAAGTTATAAAATTTAGTTTTAATTAAGGTAGGAGTGCTTTATGGAGAATATAATCGATAAATTGTGGGCTAATTAATGCCTTGCGATACGACGATTGACCTTCGAAGGCCAACGTTCAATAGCCTTCAATCACAGTGAATAAACCCAATAAAAATGTTATTGAAAGAGAAATTTTACTTTGGGGAAAATTTACGAAGGAAAATTCCTTGTACGCAACTATGACTTTAGCAAAATAACATAAGAATATTCAAACGAAACTCGGCGAATTGGTTAGGGAGCCCACGATGCTAAATTTGTCGTCACTCGAGCGTCGTGGGGACCTATTGGACTTTGAAGATTGGATGATAAGAAAAAAAAAAGGTTATACGAAGTTTTTCATTTCAGCGGTGTGGTAAGCGTCTACAGGCGTTCAAAATGTTGTAGGCGCTGTATTTAAAAAAAAATCCTCCATATAATCGTCAGATTAACGATCAGGAATTTAGGCTGAACCGTCTGTATGAAAATCTGACGCGCTCGAGTATTACAAAATGAGAATCGTCAAAAATGTTTTTTGCATTTTCAAAAAGCTGCCACGAGCTTGCGTTACATCCGAATAGTCTGAATTTTAAATGGGAGCTTAGTTTAAGTTCACTTAACATTCCCTCTGAAAATCTGACGCGCTCGAGTTGTATTTAAAATTTTACCTCCACCCCCGCCAACCCCACCAACCAAACCGTCAGATTAATACATATCCGTTATCGAAGACACATGGGGTATATACATTGGCAATATCTGACGCGCTCGAGTAAATCCAAAAATCCCCTCTTGGGCTCCCCTACCAAATGGGGTCTTAAGCTCATGGGCTTAATTTCATGTTATTATATTTTACGTTAGAACGGTTCTAGTCGTTGTTGACGTATACCCTTTTTAAACTGTATTCAATAGGATCACCTATAGCGTATGTTTATAGATTTCAACCTCAAAAGGTTTATTACTTAGATTCAAACCTTTTTTTACCAATCTGAGATTTCAACATACTTACATACATACATGAAAACGGCCACAGCAACTACTCGTGGTGAGTTATACATTTTTTTTTTTTAATATATAATTCTGAAATTCCGAAAGTCATAAATAATCAACATTGTGCATTCTAGCGTAGTAGTCGAACGCGAGGTATTAGGTAAGATAAAGTCACATATCTTTGAAGTATTAAATGTAAAGGTAACAAGAGGCACTGTCATCTCAAAGGGCCTAAGTAATGACCTAAATAATGATGCTGAGTGTTTACTCAGCATCATTGTTTAAGCGGACAACTAATCTTGAATATGGAAGATGTGTGTTGATAGTTTTGTTCATCAATAGATTTGATAACTACCTCACGAGATTCTTAATGCACACACGATGATTAACTACTTTTTAAAATATTTATAGTGCCAGACACATTATAAAGAATTCTCAAAATAAGCTCAAGCAAGACAATTGAGGCTTAAGTACGTTTCTTATAATTACGAACACATAAAGTTTGGGCGAACAAGTTGACGCGCTACATCGTAAAGTCGGATACCGTCGGGAGATACAACTCTCCACTAAAGTTTGCTTTTATAAATCCGCAACCGTCGACTCTATCGCGTCTCAATAGAGGTGAAATTGGCGTGTGCACAGAGGGTCCGTTCCACTCTGGATTCGGAGCAATTGTCCCAGGAGACAGGCGTAAAGGCCACCTCGATTATCTGCGCGCTAAACAAAGTCTTACACAATGTATTCAATCCCGAGTATCTAAAGAGATTCCCTGAAACATATTACTCTATGCAATTTGTTGCAGTAAATCCTTACATATTATAAAAGAAATTCTGTCTGTTCGCGATAAACTCAAAAACTACTTTTCACCAATGTATAGAGTGGTTCTCGAGGAAGGTTTTAGTATATAATTTACAAAGTTACGCGGGCGAAGTCGCGGGCAGCAGCTAGTTTATTTATATAAGCTAGCTGCTGCCCTATTGCCTGAAGATTCAGCCTTGTTAAGACTGAGTTAGTGTACTGCGGTGTTGCAGACACTGTGTTGGTTCGCTCGTAAGAAAGCCCAGTGTGACCGTAAACGTCCAACGGTGGACATTTACAGTTTCGCGGCGGACATTCGACAGAACCCTCCCCGAATATATTATTGTAAGAAACTACTTCGACTCTTATTACTTTTGTCTTATTATTATTGCTGCAAGTTTTATTTTATTGCTCCGTCTACACTATTATTGTAGAGTCACGACTTTATTAAAGGTCCCATTTGTAGTTTAATGCTTGTTCAAGGTTCCTCCCGTGAGTTTAAATCTCGTTATGAACTTTAGAAAGGCGACGAAATTACGTTATGATTTTCCGTTTTCCAATAGTAACGGTGGAGGAACTGTTTTTATGGCACTTCCAAACCGAGTGTTCCAATAATAAAAGTTAAACTTCGTAATAGTTACAGTCATTTTAAAATTCTGTCGTTAGAGCGTCTTCGAAAAACAATGGGTATGGAAAATTTGGTTCATTTAATCTCTCTCATATTTTGTTAGAATGCCTAAAACAAATACCAATTTTCGGGCATATAATATATTCGTTTTAGAGACATTCCGACTAATATAAATGTGAAAGTAAGTTTGTTAGCCTTTCACGCCTTAAATACTTATCGATCATCATAAAATTTTGCATGTACTATCGCGGTCAAGGGAGCAGTCCCACCGTAAGGAACAATTTCGTGTGCACATTTTGTATTTATCTTTGTTACGTTTCTATGACGTTACAATGACAACCTCAATTCAACGTTAGACAAATTTGTATGAAAAGTGGGTCTGCTCCATTGACCGCGATAGTACAAGTTGTCAAAGATATAGTTATAAAATGATATTGTTATCCAGATAAAAAGTACGAAGTCGAGGCAAAAGCTAATGTTACATAAATATTAATAAATTTTCTTTATTACATAAAAACAAACCTCAGTTCAGTTCTTTCAGTTTTTCTAATATCATAAAATATTTTTTAAATGTATATGTTATATTTGTTTAAGACATATTATAGTTTGCGTATCATCCTCTTATCAAGTAATTGAAAGCTTCCTTTTTTAGAACTTAATCAAAATAAATTAATTTTTAGATGAGATAAATTTGGGTAACCTACAAATTGTATAAGTAATTAACACATTTCTAAACGTAAACAATTCGATTAAACCAATACGGTGCTTAGCGATACATTTTAAAGTCTATTTTTATCTGACATTACAAAAAAATGTAAGAGCGTAATGAAAAATGACATTACACCAGTTATGACATTTTTAAGCTGTCGCCGTTTGCCCGAATATTAATGAACATTCCGACAACGACACTTTTTTATTTTTTTATGTTAAACAATGACATTATAAATTGTACAAATCATATTAGAGCAAGAAAAATTCCATCCTCTGAAGTATTTTTATTTACTAAAAATACATTTTAAGAAAAACAAACAAAGTCGAAGTCGCGGGCGACGTCGCGTGAATTAGCTAGTATATTATATAAAAATGTTGGTTTGTGTATTATGTACTCATAAACTCGAAAACTAGGCGACAGATTGACTTGAATTTAAACAGAGGAAAATCTTATATAAAATGAATTCAAAATCTTATATTACTTTTTTTTCCAAAATTCCAACCGATACCGATTTTTTTATAAAAAAAAAGAACATAATTTTCATACATTAACCGTTGTTATGGCAACAACATATAACGTTACTGACGTTCAACAGTAACTAGTTAATTATTATATTTTATTTGATAAATCAATTATTATATACGGTGAAAGAGGCCCTTAGTTTTTGTGATATTTAAATGACTTTATATCTTCAAATAGACGCATACGGTTTTCACTCACAATACATTTTATCAATTTTGTTTGACAAAGTTTTTTTGTGTGCGAAGTCGGGGGCTTGTCGCTAGTAAACAACAATGAAAATAAATACCATGAGATAGATATAAAATTAATTTTATTTTGTAAGTCTTCCCTTTAAATCACGCCAAGACCACATTCTAATAAAGCATTAAATAGTGGGGCTTCATCATCTTCTAACACGAATATCCCGTCTCCCTATTTATCAAACGTTAGATAAGGATGGACGTATACTAATAAGGATTCCTGAATTAATTCAATTTAAATGTGATACCGCACACGGAAATGAGAAACAATATATAGGTACTTATAAAGAAACCTCACAAGGTATTTCGATTCAACATATCGTAAAATCAGTAATAGCATTTCTGTTAAATTGTTTCCTATGTGTTAATTCTATTTTAATTTCGAATAGCTTTTTCAAAAGAAGATGCATCGATCTTTTTAATTATACATGTAAAAATACAGTCAAAGAAAATTTCAAAATTAAGGTTTTTTTTTTAAATAGTAACTATGGAGCAAAACTTGGTAAACTTGGAAGAATAAACTCGTAAGAATGGGGTATACTCGTAAGAAAACAATTTATTTTGGCAGATCAAGATGACTTCCAATATTACAAAGCTTCTCCAATTAAACCGTAAACCGTGAAAGTCGTCAATAATTCACTCAACGTGTCACTAATGCACTGTCGCCAATATCTTCGCAAAAACTCCCAAGAGTTGTTATCGTATCGCTAGATGTCGCAGAACTGTCCCACTCGAGCGATGGCACCCGTATTTATACTCGCGCAGATAGCCCAGATAGTTTTGGAAATTACTAGAAACTTAAGTCGTAAACAAGTT
Organism: Synanthedon formicaeformis; assembly: GCA_945859745.1. NCBI lineage: Eukaryota > Metazoa > Arthropoda > Insecta > Lepidoptera > Sesiidae > Synanthedon > Synanthedon formicaeformis. Next base: position 10,944,087 of record OX243968.1, on the reverse strand, counting down.
TGTTAAACTTTCTAGAAGGTTATTGTTGTTAGTGGAATGTGAATCCTATGTCGCAACCATAAAGAACAGTTTGCTTTGACACCTACAAAAGAGGACAGCTATCGATTGTGGGCGGGTCACCCGCTACTCGTTGTGGGCGTGGCGAACTCGTGTGCCCAGGACTCTCAAGATTTCGAGAACGTTCCATACCATCATACCCTAGTCGTAACATTTACATTATTTTATTTAGATTAGTTTCAGAAAAGCTTAAACTCCAACAACTGGTCTAAATCCGTTGAATCTTTTTCATATTATTATATCATACATTCAGTTAACTTTCTTAATAAATAATTACGGGTATACAGAAGGTTATCTACAGCTTCAAGAGTTCTTACTTGATGCTTCTACGTATCTGAAAGATACAAAAGCAACTCCAATTGTAAAAGATTTTCAAGCCATAAATCATTGATTTCACATTTTCCTGAAATTAATGGAGCGAATAGAACGTAGTCGGGATAAAATACTATTCAAAAAGACCGAATACTGCTGTCAAGTACCAGAGCAATAGCAAATTTATATATCATCCTATCCTAACCATTTGTTAATTGAAATTTTCTGTCAAACTGTCTGCGTGATTACTACCTAAATTAAAAATACTTACTCAAATTTTATTGTCTGAAATCGCTTCGTTAACTTTACTAAGTACTGGCTGGTGCCCGAGACTTGGTCCGCGTTGAACGATGAAAGGTACCCTATGTCCTTTCTGGTGTTCCAGAAAACGTGTATTAAAAATTTCATGGTGATCGGTTCAGTAGTTTTTGCGTGAAAGCGTAACAAACAAACTCACATTCACATTTATAATATTAAGTAAGGATAAAATTGTATATTTCATAAATCTCTAACACGCTGTAGGCTGCGTTAGAGATAGGCAGATGGGATATAATGCCTGTAAGATATAACACAAGGATGGAGGATAAGGGATGAAAATTACCCTCCATACATTAAGATAGGATACTGCAATACTGCAGCTTCCTCTCCTTTATAGTCCTCAGCACCTCCATTCCTTTTTTCATTCGACGCAAAACTTCAACATTTGTGACTTTCTGCATCCATGATATGCCGAGCATGCGCCTGTATATCCACATCTCGAATGCTTCTAATTTAGAGCACACTGCGGAAGTTAGCGTCCAACTCTCCACTTCGTAAAATAAACACCCCACACATAACAACGGACCAATCTCATGCAGAGTTCGAGACTGAATCGTCTATAACACAGGATCTTTCCCATTTTCACAAAAGCACCTCTGGCCTGTTCTATGCGAACCCGAACCTCCTGATCACTGTCCATAACTGCCCCGATATTTAAATTTGTTTACACGTTCTATTGGGTCATTGTTCAACCACAAGAATTCGTTGATGACTGGGACTTTAGATATAACCATATTTGTCTATCTCGTGTTTATTTTTAAGCCGTATTCGTTACTAACTAAATTTACCCGATTCAACAGATTTTGAAGATCCTGAATATTCTCCACAATGATTTTATCGTATCGTCCGCGTAACGTACATTATTAATGACTTCCCCATTTATTATTATACGCTCTTCGGCTTCATGTAAAGCTTCGGCCAGACAAATTTATTGACTACAGGTATATATTTTTGAAAACCCTACAGAATTGTACTTTTAAGTGTATGGGTCTGTTTAATGCGTAATGCAATTTAGTGACGATACGGAATTTGTGAACAGTGTTGGAAATGTGAAATTTCGATATTAATTTATTGGTAAAACGCCAAATGCAGTCACACGGAATCTAATGCGATATCAATGTAAAATCAATTACTCTGACACTCCACAATTATTTAAGGATGCATCATATATTTCAATTTAGTATTTAATAATTTGGAATTTTGACGAATACAACTCTGCTGGACAGCATTCCAAAAATAGTTAATAGAATATATTACTAAGTATGGTCATAGAGTAAATACCTAGTACTTAACCAATACTGGTTTAGTACTAATTACTCTATGGTATGGTCGACCAACAAAAGTTCACAATCGAGCTTTGAACTTTAAATTTTTTGTGTAATGTTGAAACGACATAGCATTTAATTACATTTTCGGTGTACTTAATAATAATATTATCCTAATAATATTATAAATGCAGTTGTACGATTATTACACAATTACCTACCGCTTAATAACTGGATTAACCTATAGGAAATTTTAGGTTCCTGTGGGATTTTCAAAAAAACGAACAACAACGCGTACGAAGTCGGGAACACAGTCAGTTTAAAAAAAAATTAACGCCTGTACTAAGGCGCTATGTCTGATATTATTTATCGGCTTATGTCGTCTTAGGTTTGCAAAGAACTTTAAATATCGTTTTTTATAAGGAAAACGTGCGGATTTAAAAAAAATTCAAACTATATTTTTTTTTACTGTCTATTCCAATTGTTTAGTGTCAGTTTAATGAAAATATCTCCCGATGTTCTATCGTTGACAAATCAAAACATCGTTAATGCATTAGGTATACTCGTATCTACAAATTTCCAAAATTCGCCTGAAGCGAATTTTATTATTAAGTAATTTTTCAAGTATTTCAATCAAACGATATATTATTATGTATAGATGAAATAATAAACGCCGTATTTAACATTAACAGAAGATATGCTCATGTTTTTCAACATATCGTCACATTCAACATATTTTATATCAATTCAAATCTGCTATGTGGAAAAAGTATACTTTTGAGATACTTATTGAAAAAAAATTCTGAATTTTTTTACATGAAGGTTTATTTCAAATAAAAAGTATTTTATTTTTAATTTTGTCTTTTAAACATGAACACTTAAATATATAATTTTAATTATTTTAATAAAAGACTTTTGCAAAATTTTGCACAGAACGGATTCTAGCTGCATACATACCGCATATTTTATCAAGAGTTGGACGAATAGTGCTTAGCAGTTTTTTTTTTTTTATGGGAAAGGCATTAAAATTATTCATAAAGGTCAAAATTTTGGAATCTCAAAGGAGTACACATAGCAAATTTCGGTTTGACAACGACGCTATACCATAATAATTATTAAGTCTGTCTATAACATAATAATAATATGTAAAATATTCCAGTTTTTAAACCTGGTAGTTAATAAAATTTTACTTACCCTTTGAATAAAGCTCTCACTTAAATTCATACTTCAAAGTATTTTTCTTCTAATCATGACGTAACCAATGCTGAAACGAGTGGTTTCTTAGGTTGCCATTAATCTTTTGGTGAATTTAATATTTATACGTTATTCAAATATAATATTCAGTCTAAAGTTTGACTTCCACTTCTAAATACTGTTACATGAACGAATTTAATACGCGAATTCACCCGATTTACATATTTATAAAATAATCCTCTTGATACAGATTGGAATTCTCGTCTGGAAAAGTATCGCAACATTTTAATCATTATTTGTTACCACCACATAATTCTTACACATTTTCAAATTTTTTATGTGAAGTTTTTTTGGTTTTAAGAAATAATAACAATTAAACCGTAGTCATTATCGAGTTAATAGCAATGTAATCTCTAATCAGGGATATATAAAAATTGAACCCCGGGCGAAGCTTGGAGCTTCCTAATTGTAAACAAAATTTAAAAAAAAACTAAATCGAAAAGCTAACGAAAAGTTAAAAACTAAACGAAGTCATCATTTTGATGAATTATGAATGATGAATTTGATGAATCAAAAATTATTTTGATGAAAGAAATTGCTTTGAAGCATTATTAATTTTTGAATTATTACTACTTTGGTGAATAAAAAAAATCTCCGAAAAAATAAATATCTAAAGATTGTTAGCTTTTGTCTAGAGATGAGTAATTGCGAATCTCAAGTTCAACCCGGCTTCAAATATACGTTTAAAGAGTTCTGAAGAACAGCCAAGTAGACAATGTTTTTAATGGTTAAGTATGAACATCACGTCTGCCGTACCTTCAGTGTAGTCACCGCCCTTTATAATAATAAAAAATATGAAATAAAATAAAAGAGACTGAATATGTGGTTCACGTGAATTATGAGCCTTCTCGCGACACTAACCAAAGGTGTATCATACCCAAGCAGCACAAAACACCATTATAACAAACGTCTAATAACACAAGTTCATGCGCAAAGCATTATAAGAAAATCTTATATCAACTGTATTTCTTTTGTACAACTCTTTTAGGTAAAATTTGGGCCCCCCCTTTAGACAGCGTTGAGCTTTATAAAGGCAGTTTAATAGCATTACAACTATTGTATTACAACATTAAGAAAGTCAGTAAAAAGCATATCGATATACTAAGGGCATTTTTTGCGACTTTTACACAATTAATATGCAGCTTTAAAAATTACAACTTTAATAAAGTAATCTTTTACAATGCATTCCTTTGTAAAAAAAACTCATTTTAAAAATATTACGCATGATGCTGTATTATGATCAAAGTGTTTATTATTTGTGACTTTATGACTTATGGCGATTAATATTTTAAGGGTAAATAATACCACTTTATTTTGGTCTGTTATGGGTGAAATGAGATGCGCGCATCAGTTTGTGGGGTAAAATAAGCATGTTTTTGGTAAAAAATAGACGCGCCCTCCCAAAAGTGCTTTATTATTAAAACATTTTAGAAAACCTAACCTAGTATCAATATGTGTTTTAAGATTTTAGCATAGTTTTAACAAACATAGTTGCTTTAATAGACATCCTTGCACAAAACAAATGATTTGTAATCAGATTTACGCATTTTAATCAGATTTAGGTGACTTTAATTATTTTTGTAAAAAAAGAAAACGGAAAGCAAAATGTCGGCAAGTGAATTAAAGTTTTAGGCATTCAACGATAGCATTATAGTGCTGTTAATTTTAATATGGCCAGACACAAAAAATAGAGCTTGTATTGTTACTATATAAGGCACTTACAATACACTTATATGTTCAGCCATATTACAACACTTCAAAAGTATGTTTTAATGCTTGTAGCCATTATACGCCGTAGTGACTGATTGTTACAAGTTTATTAGGGTACAGCAATGATATGGTAAAAACCATGTAAAAACGTAATTATATCCGAGATTTTTTTTATTAACCGACTTCAAAAAAGTAGATTTTCCAGTTTTTTAAGTTTTCTTTTAAATCCGCCTGTTTTTTTAGTTTTTTTCCAATTCTTTTTGTCCATTGCTACGCATATAAATTCACGTTAATAATAACAATGACCATTTGCAAATTCAAATTCGACCTATTTATTACTTGTAGTTCTAACAATACTTTTATTTGGATCAGAATATAGCTGTAGACATTATTAAAGAATGAATTATGAAGAAAACGGACCTATGGCTTTTATTTGTATTTAGTCAATGTTAATATAGGATCAGCTTTAAATTAACACAGCCATAGACCATAAGAAAGTTTTTATTCTTTAAAATATCAAAATAGGGCTAAGTTCACTATACAATAATTTCTTAATGCTTATTTAATGCGTAATGTTTTTCAAATTACCGTTATAGGAGAACAGCCTTAGTGTAAGTGTAAAAGCTGTTTAAGAAGCTATATATTAGTATTATCCGATGTTTAATTAAGGGTTTTGACATTGTAACAAATTTTTACTAACTCTAATATAGCATTAAGCATAATTAGGTGAAATAAATGCCCCTATAGAGATTTCAAACTTGACTAGTGCTGATTAACAGTGTTAGTATGACTTTAGAACATAAATATATATCTATTTTAGTTAATATACAAGTTATGTGTTGCTTGGGTAACGTCATAATTAGATCTATTCCAACAGAGTACAGTAGTTGTTCCACATTAGCCGCTTCGTTAGTGAAAGAATATTCCTGGGCTCGCACGGCAACTTGATTTCATTTCATGTCCAATAAAATGATGGGTCTCTGAGGGGTTGTCCGCGGGTGGCGGGGGACGGAGACCCACTCGCGGGCTAATCTCATTTGCCACAGTACCACTATGTAAAGCAGTGACTATTCTTTTAAATTAGCTAATGGTACCTTCATTTGATACGTTGTCTGTGAAATATTTTATATTTTCATTGGAAATATCTTTTATTTAGGGTTCAGTGTGTTTTGGTCAGGATCATGTTGTGATTATAAGCATCAGTAAGTAATGTTAGAGCCCATTTCATTTTAACATTTTTTTTCATTTTCGTATTTAAATTAATCATTAATAGTAATAATTCACATTATTTGTTTTCACTACAAAAAAATCTTTTATTGCAATCAAATAAAAAACATCTTAAAACAGCAAGTGTAATGGAAAATACTCGTAGTCTAGATAAGCTCATATTTAATTTAAAAACAAGAGTTTTAAAACAGAAATTATAACCTACTTTTGTGATGATTATTTGACAGATATTTTGTTTATTGTATAGCTGTATAGCAAATAATATTGTAAATATCAGCTATTAGATCTCTTGTAACTTCTAGTATATGCTTTCAAAACTGTCAGTAAAAGCAAAGAAATTGACAGCTGTGATATTGCAATTTATTTGTAGCTTAGACGTCTATTAGGTACTGACATTCAAGGTATGCGACTAGTAGAAGCTGTATGTTTATTGATCTAGTTGCACCTTCGGTAAGACAAGGGCATAACTTACAAAAATTTGTAAATATGCCTTAAGTGTCTTAAAAACACTATTAAATTAAAAAATATTTACAAAAGTATTACTTAAAGCAAAACAAATTTGTTTCAAAGAAATATAATACGATATTGAATGCAAAAAAATAAACTTTAAGTGGCTCTCCTGTAAAGTTAGAAAAAGTGCAGTGATGGACCAAATATACGATCAAGCGTTTGGCGTGACGACAAAATGACGTGAGGCAACGGCGCGAATTTTACATACAGTTTTTGACATCAAGACATCAGTTTTTACCATTCACGATCAAACTTTGGCTTCACGCCAGTTAGTTTGACGCGATGGACTGACCGTGTATTTGGTCCATTATGCCCTTGTTTTGCCGAAGGTGCTTACTGTTGATTTATTAGTACTGTGGCGACAGTCCGAACTGCTCGGCACGGTACGCGCACCGATTTTGTTAAGAGAGACTGGTTTTATTGCAGCTAGAATAACTATACAACTGGGTGGAAACTTGGAGCCGTGGAGGGTTCGCGGATGGCTGCCTTTGTATTTCGCGGTTTACTGAAGCTGGATAAATGACGGACTATACACTCAAAACTTATCTTTTCAAACTTTCTTAAATGCAATTCAATGCATCAGCTTGTCATTTACTTCGCAAAACACCTCTCTCAGATTATTCTTTTCATGACTAGTCAAAGAAAACTGGTTGAAGAAAATTTCCGTTTCCGTACTTAACTGGTTATGAAAAGGTGTGAATGTAGATGAAAGGGAAATTATATCACAATCATTACGAAGGTGGCTAAAACTAAAACTAACAAAAATTCGAAAAATGTAAGCAGTTTACACTTTTCTCCTTGCCTATATGAAAAATGTACCTAGTTTTGTAATTTTATAAATACTTTTGTGATTTCTATTATTAAGATTGGTTTTGATTTTGCCATTTAATATTTAATAATAATCATGAACAAGATTGCCCATGACTTTTATAGTACTTAAAGATAAATCACAAAACATAAAATAAGAAGGGACATTTCATAATTATTGGAATAACATTTTGCAAGAGTGCATTTTAAAACTGTGAGCAGTACCTACATCTGGAATAATTTTGCTTTAATACGAGTATACAAATTATGTTTAAAGACCTTTTAAGGTAATGTTTTTAAACATTTTAATTTTTTTTTGTTGTACGTGCGTGTGTGTGTGTGTGGATTGAAGATTGAAATAATTGATAGCGGGCATATTGAGCGGTGATAAGAGAAAGGAGCGCTCGTATCAGCGGCCGTCACTCTGATTGATTGGATCGTTTGGCGCGGATCGAGGCGGAGATGGCGTGTTGCGACCCTACACCTACACCCGCCGCAGCCGAAAGAAGCTTTATTCCACTTACAACTTCTTTCAAACATTTATGTTCTTTATCGGGAGACAGGCTAACGGTCCACTTGATGGTAGGTGCCTTTAGGCGACTTAGGACTATCAGGGAAAATGACTAGGTATAAAAATGACTACAACGTTATTGTCAAGAAAAAAAATTGGAGAGGATTATTAACTAAGTATAAAAATGCCGATATTTAAAAAAGTCTAAGACTTATTGACTAAAAACAAAAACGTTGGATGTTCATGTATTATGTTTTTTAAATATATTTTGTATTTTTTTATTAAAAATTAATGTATTTTTACCTAATACCGTTGCTACGGACGCTGAAACTGCGCTGCATTCTTACTCACTCACCGAAATATTACAGAACGCTGTGGTCTTCTGGAAGGGGGTGATTATTAATTGGGAAATCCTCATGGATACCTATCAGTGTAGGGGACGCTGCGTGGTTAATACAGGGCCTGCTAAAACCCGGACTTTCTAGCGTGGTCGTAGATGGGTTGGGTCGCTGAGACGTTATATGACACGACATTCAGTGCCAAAGCTATCCAGCGCGGGAAGGGTTACTCTCCCTGTCGGAACCTCGGCGTACCCGAAAGTAGATAGGTACGCTAGAAACGCAGTGTGCCATGCCACTACTTAATAGGAAAAGTCTTACTTTCATAAAGGTCATACTTTTATAAAAGTCATACATTCATAAAAAGTCATACTTTCATAGTCATACTTTCATAAAGTTATATACTTTCATAAAAGTCATACTTTCATAAAAGTCATACTTTCATAGTCATACATTCATAAAAGTCATACTGTCATCGTCATACTTTCATAAAGTTATGTACTTTCATAGTCATACTTTCATAAAAGTCATACTTTCATCAAAAGTCATATATTAAAAAGTGAAAAGTGAATAAAACTGTAGACTGCAATGAGTGCCATAATTCAAGTGAGGAGAGCTGATGAATCGCCTACACGCATTCCCAGAGACTAAGTCAGAGGTGTCCTTAAAAATATGGTTTAATCTCGCTCTTGGAGGCGTGTTTGTCACGTACTTCCTCAAAAAGGATTGTCAAATGGATTTTTAAATTTCCACCATCCATATTGAACCTGGAAACGTTGATCTTAAAAATTGGTGTCATATCCGTTCAATTTTATGAACGTGGAATAATTTTCTTGTTATTCCTGGAATTTCTATTCCCGTTTCTCGAAAGATCGTTAAGACCTATTGTTTTTTAGAAAGAAGGTTATCATTCACTAACTTTCCTTTAACTATAGGTATTACTATAGAGGTTCAAGCCCGACATAAACGTAGTTAGTTATATTATTATTAATATACCGTGCTATAATTAATATATATTACGGTATACATTGGTGACATCATAGAAAATATATATTATAGCTGCGTGTGTGACGAGCTTCATACCTCTATAAAAGTAATAATTAAATATTAGCCCATTATAATCTTATTTGCAGTTTGCTGTCTCGATCAGAAATCTGTTTATTTTAATATAATAATTATGCAAACGCCACCCATTGTAACGCAGTCGTAACGTATGAAAATACAACTGTGTCGCAAACATAGACTACTCCATTCAGGCGAAAATCTTCTGTGGTCCGTGAAGAACTTCTGCTGGTCCATTCTTCTGACCGGTTCTATTGGAAAATTATAGGCTAGGCCTATTATATTGATGTTTAAATAGTTAAAAATAACTATATTATGGTATATTAGGAATATGTAAAGTGACCTATATTTCTATACATTTTTGACACTTATTATCTCCAGATTAAATAGTATGGGTGGCCAATAATATAATCCATTTGTTGGTATAAGTTTGCAATTAGCTTTCCCCTCTTGGGCTGCGGTCCTCGTGCTCAAGTCCTTCACACTCGATTTGAGCATTGCGCTCTGAGTAAACTGAGCAGTGTTGACTCAGCGCTCTAGTCGGAGTCTCGTGCCTCATGCAATCCACACACTAACAAACCAATCACTTACAAAGTATTTCCTATCTTACGGAAATTACTGTCCTAGAGTTTTCCTACAAATATTAAGTTTCACGATAACTCAAGTATTATACCTGATTTCATGACATATTTACCGGCTAAATTTTTAATCTCAATGTTATGTGTATAAAATCCTTATATAAATGCAAAAGTTTATATGAATGTATGGATGTTTGTTACTCTACCACGCAAAAACTACTAAACCGATCTCCGATTGTCTGGGACACAAGAAAGGACATAGGGTACCTTTCATCGTTCAAGGCGGACGAAGTCGCGGACACCAGCTAGTAATATATAAAAAATGGATGTTATGGTAAAAGAAAATATTCTAAGGAAACCTACACTTTTTAAAATCTTTGAACACATTTGAACTCAATTCTTGCTGTGAGCTAACGTGGCAAATTTTTCGCGTTGAAGAGAAGCCTTGTTCCCAGCAGTGGTAGGTAATAATAAAATAGTTTATAACAATAATAAAACAATAAAATTATTTTAAATAACAAAACCGAGTGAGCAGATAAGGTCAGGGGTGTCCTCTGACCTCCAACCTAGTATAGTCTGTGTAGAGAGATGCTCTACGCCTTAGCATCTTATATTTCAATATATCCAAGAACACGTACCAGGTGTTTATAGTTGAAAGCAAATAAGACAGCACTACATACATATTATATCAATACTAATAATAAATCTGTAAGTCGGTCATGGAGTAATTTACTTTGTTATCAGAGATATCGTGTTTATAGGCTCTATACATGATACTGAAACTAATGTATGTATTACATTTTTTTCTATATGTATGCATTGATCTGAACTATAGATGCGGCGTAGCAAGCAGAAAGCCCCGAAATCTTTGGTAGTATATTAAAATCATACTAGCACTAGCGAGCGACAGTGCGAATTCGTCCACTTCTCTCTCTTGCTCTCTCGTGTGGACAATCTCGAGTGGACGAATTGTCAGCTAGTGTTAAGAATATATTAAGAGAAATTTCTTATAAAGATTGCTTTGAAACGCAAGTGATATAGTTATTGTGTCGGTGATAACTCCATAATATACGGCTTCGCCTATCGTGTATTCAGTGTTGCCCGTTGAAGCGTGGGAGCGTCCAATTACATGTGAACGCAATATGCCGTCCGTTCGTAGTGTAACGGGAACGGCCGAGTGTCGGGGGTTACAGGCATGTCGACCGCGTGAAACATACTGGACAACACAACGCTTTGAAAGCGCTCCCATGTGAACAATGAACAACGCTTCTGGCTATTCCTACTTTTAACTCGTTATGAATAAATTAAAGAGTAACTATATTATTATTTCCTGGATTACGACTTTTTTTTATTAGAGATGGGTTCGCTCTTGGCCAACAACCAGGTGAGTAGCAAGGATGAGGCCTAAGATGGAGCGAGCTCACACAGAAGATGCCTTTTGTGTGAAGAATGGCATTTTATGTGATAAACTACCTGCTGCCCGCGAGTTCGCCCGCGTAACTTTGTAAATTATATACTAAAACCTTCCTCAAGAACCACTCTATCCGTTGGTGAAAACGCATTAAGATCGGTGCAGTAGTTTTTGAGTTTATCGCGAACAGACAAACAGACAGACAGATGCGGCGGAGGACTTTGTTTTATAATATGTAAGATTCTAAAACCTTCCTCAAAAACCACTCTATCCATTGGTGAAAACAGCATTAAAATCGGTGCATAAATAAATAAAGCCCAACTGATTATTTTGTATTAAAAAGCATTATTTCAAAATATTGCCTTTTAGCATAGATTTATATTTTTATAATGAGTTGGATTATCTTTTATATAATTGTTTTCAGTTCAGTGAGGTGTGTCCTTAATTACTGCCAAAGCTCAATCGGCTCTGAATGTAGGTTTCCACAATACAATCGGTTAGCGAAAACCTTCAACTACATTTGGCAAACAACCTCCAAAGCGAACACTCTGATAATTTGTCAGTGACAAACATTAAAAAGGAACAATTCCGCAAAACACAATGTCACTACCAAATGGGGAATGTTTCATAATAAATACGGGGATGATAAACTGCGAGCCGTCAGCGGCATCTGTACTAAAAACACACAATGTCCCATTGACAAAAGGAGGTATCGAAGGTTGAGGTTCGACAAAAACATGACAATGTGAGCCGATACTGTGCTTGATGGAACCCTCTCTGCCAACACCACGTTCGATTCGTCTCTCGAGTACGATTACCATTCTAACGTAGCGTTCCATTGCTGCATTACTTACAACAGCGTAACCGGAACATCATACGTAGCCGTCGATGGACACGAAAATGTTGATTCTCTCACAAACTTGATATGGGTGTGCGGGATCAGTAAAATGAACGATTATACCAAATGTCCCTCGTTTTTAATCAAACAACAATTAAACAATTCGAGGTGTCAACATCTAATTCATTTCAAATTAAATTTCGTTTAGTATCCCTTTGTTTGCGTGTTCTAGTTATATTTGGAAGTTAACAATTGAAACAATTATTGCTTATTGTTTTGCGTTACCACTTAAGGATGAAACATATTGCAGAAGATTACTATCGTGAATTGCTGTTACGTTTCGGTGCGTGTAAAGAAAGCTTGAGTTTGTTTCCCAATTTTAAAATTGTTCATTGTCCCTATCCTCTGTTTATATCTACATATTTTATGTGATCGATGAGGCATGATCGATGGTCCAGCAAACGTCACATCTAATGGGCCGTTTTCCTGTCCGTTACATAATAAAGATTTTTTTCATCTGAGATCAATCCTCAAGACTATAAGAAAATGTGTTGAGGCACTTACTTACTCAAATTCAAATTTTACTTTCAACTAATTTGCTTCCGTTTCAGGTTTTGAATGCTGTTATTGAGTCTGGCGAGATTTTTTGGGCGTCGAGGCAAATACCATTTCAATGGCACTCCTAAACGGCTTTTGTAAGTACACAGTGATAAGCAAGCTATAAGCACATCAAATTATATCTGCTGAATAGATAGCTCAGTAGCAGGCCTTATGTCCATAAGGGTTTGAGTATTTCCTTGTACATCAACGGCTTGTTGTCTACCAACAGTACCATGAATTAGTCTTGCTTAGCTTAGAAATGAACCTTCCGTGTTAGTCCATGTTAGTTCATATAATGTGTTCTAAAGTCCAGGTGAAGTCCGAGCAGAGTATGATCACCTTATTTGACTTCCACCCGCTTAACGGGAAGTTTATCTACATGATTTTCTTGCAAGTGCGTCATTTTCGAAGCCATGTATGTGTGTAAAAGATTCAGAAACAGAACTATACAAAAATTCCAGGTTGAATTGTACTTTTGAGGTAGAATGATATTTGCACTCGCCACTGCAATTCCACGACGCTTTTCTCGGCATCCTCATAATTGTGCACAAATGGGACTCTTGATGCAACTCACGTGTGGAAATGTTCATTATGTTTTCTTATGTCTTTCCTAACATATAATTTTATTGAGACCTGTTTTATAGCTAGGTTCGAGAAGCGAGGGGAACGACTGTTTCATGGGTACATGGCAGACTTATACAGGTTGTTTTAATTTGAATGGTATTTTAATGAATTGTTTGTTGAACATAATAAAGTTCTTTAACCGGATTCCTTGAGCCCAAAGTGCACGAGTCTTGAGTATATTGGAATATTATTATTATTATATTACTAGCTGGCGCCCGCAACGTCGTGAAAAAGAAAAAAAGTAGCCTATCCTGTGTCCCGTACGTCTAAATGTTTATCTACCAAGTTTCTTGAAAATCAGTTAGAGTTATGGAGGAACATACATACATACAGAAAAAAAGTCAAAAAATGGTCAATTTAGTTTCAGTATCATGTATAGAGTCTATAAACACGATATCTCTGAAAACAAAGTAACTTACTCCATGACCAACCCTTACAGATTTATTATTAGTATTGATGATATAGACTGTGTTTCAATAAAATAAAATAAAAAATATAAAGGTCAAATAGGCGTATGGCGGTAGTAACCACTCCTTACTCCCTTAGTTGGTATCCTGTGTTCTTGTTTTTCGTTGCGTTATTAAGTATTGTATTTCCTGAGTAATCTCCTTGTCTTATCCAATTTTCTCTCGAACCTTATTCGAATTTATTCAACCGAAGGTGACATTTTTTCAACATATTATTGATAGGTATAATACACCGTACTTTTTCTTAAATATCTGATGAAGTATATTAGTTTTATGTACCAATTTTGTACCGGATCTTACATTATATTTCCATACTTCGTCGGTTTTTTAAGTGACATGGGTAGCAATAGCAACACCCAAGAGGATATAGCACAGAATTTCCTCATGTTGGGCAGTTCTCGCCTCCCTTTCTCAAACATTAGGTACACTAGGATTTACATAACGGTGGTATTCTCTGGTCACTCGTGTCAAATTAGATAAAAATTAATGATTGCAAAACCCATCATTTATCACAACTTAATTTATTTGGACAACTTTTAAAGGCAATTAGGCAAAATTAATGATTAATGTAGTTAATTTAATTATAGACATTCGTCAGCATTGTAACAATTACAATCGAGCTACTTCTTCTATAGTGTGTAGATGGTTTAAACAGAGCATCTAATCAGTCTTAAAAGCAATAACAGTAACGTAATCAATCAGTGTACAGCGCTTTAAAGCGGCGGCACATATAAACTAGTGCACGCTGTAAATTAATCGACGTGCCCACTGCCACTCCTTACTGTGTTTTGTATCAACCTGTATATTATAAGGGGTGTATTTTTTTCTTTTGTAACATTCTACACTTAAGTTTATCTCTACATAATATTATAATATGTGCAAAATATTATAATATCTGTCTGCGTCTGTGTAACCTAACGGATTTTGATGAATTTTTCACTAGTGGAAAGAGAGATCAACGAGGAAGGTTCGTTTTGTGCAAGGTTTTATCTGAAGCCGTAGTTTTTTGGTGAAAAAGAAACAAATATCAATCCTACCTCATAAACCTTCATATTTATAGTATTACTAACTTTTGCCCGCGAATTTCGTCCGATAGTCTTAAAAAAATTAAGCCTATTTATTATATTATTATATTATGATATAATAACTATTATTACTGGAAAGTTTCATCAAAAACTGCTCAGTAGTTTTTGCGTAACTAAGTCACTGATTGTTTGCAAAACTTCAGATGTTTTCATAGATTACAGATTTTTCGACAACTCAAATATTCTGACTCAAATGTTCCAACTACAGTTAAATTCTAAAACTCTTTAGTTATAGGAGCAGAATTGGTCGAGCCACTGATTGTTTGCAGAACTTCAGATGTTTTTATAGATTACAGATTTTCTGAACAGCTCAAATGTTCTAACTACTAATGTTTTAACTACTGAGCAGAACTGGGCCCGTAGCCAACGAAGAGAGAACGCTAAGAGAAAAATGTGTGATTGGTCATAATTTTATTTTGACGTTACAACAACCAATCAGCAAGCTTTCTCTTAGCGTTCTCTCTTCGTTTCCGAAGTACGCAACCAATACAATACGAGACTACATCTGTGGTAGGAATAGAATTACCTATCAGTGTTCGAGTGAGGTGCATATCTATAAATTGCATAGGTACGCGTGTAGGCAGAATCGTGCAGCGGTATAACACACAGAGATCCTGGCATTAAACTAATGCGTTTGCGATATTTATTGCAACCTGCATATTGGATTACTAGACGTATCGTGCGCTTTATGTGCTAAAAATACGGTTTAGTCTCTTTGCTGGTGTTTCTCGTACGGAATTTACATTTTACTTCTTTTCCGCAACAGATTTATTAGTAAGTATCGATTTATTAGTAATGAGGCATAAATATCATAGTGAAATAACAGCACTTGTGCTTTTTTGTTTCGGTCAGGTCAAGGTTTCGCTTATCCTCAACACAAACATTAAACTTTAACTTTGACTTTATAAGTAGGATGAGTGCCAGATAAGTATATGAAAAGAAAAAAATATTGCAGAAAACAAACAATAAACACAAAATATATATACGTTATTCATATAGAATAATACGCCGGGGTGGTTTATATAAATTATTTTTAATTCTTTTTCCCTGTAACTAACTAATTTTCTTAATTGGAGCCGGCTACGTCGGCGAAAGGTTATATTTTCTTTAAGCGAATCGGTCGCCACCCGCCACCGGATTAAAGGACCACCTTACTAATTAATTCTTTTAAGGACAGCAGGTGGCTCTCCTTCTCTCGTCGCATTATAAAGAAACGAAATACAGTAAGGAGAAACTGGCTAAACTTTACCTATTTCACTTTTTAGAATGAGAGTGTGTGCTTTTATTTTTATTTTTTATGTTAAGGTCGACAGACAGGCTGACGGTCCACTTGATGGTATGTGGCTACCGTCGCCTATAACACAAGCAACGCCATAAGTGCTACAAGTGCGCTGTAGACCATAGGATTAAGGATAAGGGATAAGGAAGGGATGGGGTAATGGGCTCTGGCATCCCTTACTCACTCACCGAAACACAACAGCACGTAAATGCTGTTATTTCACGGTGGTATTCTGTAAGGGTCTAGTTACTGCCGCCAGACGGGCTGCCGAAATTACTGCAAACGCAGGGTGCCCTACCACTACTTTTCAAAATCCAGACCAGAGTCAATTTTGAAAATTACATTAAAATTTCCAAAGTTGACCCCGCCGGGAATCGAACCCGGGGCCCCTGAGACGTTAGGCTTTTAAAGTAAAGGTTTTTATGAAGTCGAGGCTTGTGTGACTGAATGAAATGAAAATATAATTTAATATAATCTTCACACATTCCAAACAGCTTCACACTAAGCAATTACCAGACAGTTAATATGCTACATAGATTACTTTTTTTTTGTAAATACATACATATTATAAATACAAAACATCCATGACTCAGGTAGAAAGGTAAAATATTACCACATAAACATTTGCCATAGCTGGATTCGAACCCGCGACCGTTTGGTTAAAAGCTAGGGTTACTAGCCACTAGACCAAACGTATCGTCACGTATCACTAAACGGTAACATATCTCACATAGTAAGACACACATATTCTTATAAATGTGTCTTAACTATGCGTCTTATCGCAGACTAATTGATGCTGCAACACAGTTCAAGGAAAGTACCTTAAATATTATATATAGCATATTTTGCTGAAAGAATACTTTATGTTATTTTTAAAAGTTTGTAAGTAATACTGCATTCAAAGATTTTCTAAAAATTACTTTTTTCGTCTGGGAATCGAACCGAATTAAATGTGAAAAAAAATCACCTGTATTTTTATGACG
Source organism: Synanthedon formicaeformis (assembly GCA_945859745.1). NCBI lineage: Eukaryota > Metazoa > Arthropoda > Insecta > Lepidoptera > Sesiidae > Synanthedon > Synanthedon formicaeformis. Next base: position 10,926,851 of record OX243968.1, on the reverse strand, counting down.
CCAATCGAAAGAATGAACAAAATATAATAATTCTTCTTATGCAACATTGTATCTTAAAATAAAGGAATAACGTAAAATTTTGGATTCAAATTTCAAGATTATTATTTATTGGCGACGACGACATAATTTTTAGAAAATCTTTGAATGCAGTATGACTAACTTTTAAAAATAATATAGTCTTCTTTCAGCAAAATGTCCTATTTACGATATTATCATGGAAATACACCGAAATAAAATTATACCAAATTTCACATCAATCTAACATGTGGAAGTTAGTGAAACCCCTTCGTTTAACTAGGAAATGTGCTGATGGTCTTCAAACGCCTGAACAGATCTAGTATACCTAAGAACTAATTCGAACACGTCAGCTTTCAAACATACAAAACTGAATCAAAATCAAAATCAAATCAAAAGCTACGGTTCCACAGACATACAAAGACGCATACATCAAACATAATATAACACCCCATTTTTGCGTCGGGCGTCGGGGGTTAATAAATGGTAAGAAGTATCGAAATCGAACCTACAATCTCCCCGACCTTTATGATAACAATTTTTTTAATTTTTTTATGTGTTTTTTATTTTATTTATTTAACTATGGTACCTACTCAACAATACAATGACATTCAGAGGTAATCATCTTTTCTTTTTTCGTTTATAAATATCTAGCCCCCGTGGAAATGCTTTTTTTTATTTTTTAAATGTTTCAAACTAAAGTGTGTGGTTATATAGGTTGCGACTCGTGTTACAAAATAAAATGGACGCCAAACAATAAATTAACTTGGAAAAGTGAGATTGCTATCATTACGCTTTTGCGGCCCAATTGTAGTTATTAATTAACTTTCGAATTATGTGCTAAAGTACACAAAATACCCACTTTATTTATTACTCAAAATATTATAAAGGGAAATGCAAACCTCCATACTAATTAACTGGACAATCCGCTCTCATGTGATTTTACAGAAAAGTTTATACGGATCTAGGCTTTTGTGTGCAAAAGAGGCCTTTACCTCTTGTTTCATTTTTTTTATCATACCTCAAAAGACATACCTGGATATTGTGAATTTATATTATAAGTTTGTAATAAGGTTGTATTCATTGAAGCAATAATTGATCTATACCTACTAATATAAAGAGAAAAGATTTATATATTTTTATTTGTAATGAATATACTCAAAAACTACAAGACCAATTTTAATTCGGTTTTCACTAATGTAAAGAGGGATAAACGAGGAAGGTTTGTGTATATAAAAAATTGCATCCCAGGAGAAGCCGGGAGCGGGTCGCTAGTGAGTACTTAATTATAAAAACAACGAGATTATGTCCACTTACTGATGTATTTATAAAAACTTGATTTGCTTTGCTTTGCTTTACTGGCGTGAATAGAATAAGGGTCACTTGTGAAATAAATGTATTAAACTGAGTTACGATACTGGTGTTGTCTATACTGTGTAGTTTTCCTTACTCTTCCACGGTAACATTGTTTTTACTCGTTGCGCAGTAATAAAACACGAAAAATGCGAACTCTCATTTGGGTCGAGTGTAATTTCGCTGTTGATAAATTAAACCCAGGAATCCCACCGGCAGTGGACTAGTGTGTTCACTTGTGGACTAAAGACTCTTTACGGAGACTGCTTCCTTTGTTATTGAGTACTAGTTGGTTCCCGCGACTTCGTCCGCGTTGAAAAAGAAAAACGTAACCTATCCTGTGTCCTGTACGTCTAAATGTTTATTTACCAAGTTTCACGAAAATCAGTTAATTTGTTTAAGAATTATGGAAGAACATACATATGTACAATACTTACGGTCTGTTTTTTAATCTCAGACAAAAATGACATTACATTTGACATGCATTACATACATTTCATGGTATCATTATATTATGCAAAGTTGACATTTGCATGTGTCATTTTTGTCTGAGATTAAAAAACAGAACGTAAGTATTGTACATTAAAAAACAAACTATACCTACACTTACAGATTTATTATTAGTATTGATTGATTGATGATTGACGCAGCAATGGTATAATATTGTCAGAATGCCTTCTATCGAGTAATGCTAACTCACCCAAATTTATCTCACCCAATTTGGGCGATTTGTCATGTTTGATTTTACCTATTATTGTAATAGACAACTCGCCCACTAGCATAATGTACAGTTCATTAAATAAAGGTATATTGTTGTTGTCAACAACAAAATGTGCTACGCGCAAAAAGTATACTCGTAGTTCGAGATATTGTCAAAAAAGTTTTCCTGTCAAAATTTTACATGAAACAGGATAAAATGGTGGAATATCATTAAGATTTTGATTTGATAACGAAGATATAATATTAAATATATGTTAATAAAATAATTTTAAATATTATCAAGTTAACTAAATAACTTTTTTGTTGATAACCTACAAGCTTTTTTTATTATTTCGTAAGAAGACTTATTAATGTTTTTTTTTTTTTTTAATTAATTAGGAAAGTGATATCATCCCACGAATTTCAATAATATTCATTTAATTAAAATAAATTTTCGAAGTTCCAGGTTTTCAGGCATTAGACAAAACACGCTATACTAAGAATAGAATGTTTATAGAACAATATGCTTATTAGGATCTTCATTGTACTTTTTTAAAGTAATTTCTATCTTTGTACAGTCAATACTTATCTGCGAGACGTTCTCAACCCCTCTTTATATTGGCTCACAAGAACATCGGTGGCCTATCTATACGATTGGTTCACAATAACCGGAGGATTAGTTTAGAAAGAGACGTTCAGGCAAAGTGTTCCATAATAAATAGCTATTAACTAGACGAGTTTCATATAAAATAAAACTTTTCATAGTCGTTCTCAGAGTGCGGCGCTATAACCCGATAGATAGCTCAATGGCGACTATCGTCAAATATTTAAACCAACGTTTGCACAATTACCATAAAAGATAACTGTGCTCTGAAGTAATTTTGAATTGTTCGATATCTGTTTTAAACTTTAAAGTTATTTGATTAAATAACGTTTAATTATCTAATGAACTTTGTGTATTAAGTTCTTAACTGTTAATTAATTAATTTAAACTTGAAGACTTATGAAGGTAACCAAATTACTGTTTTGTTGTTATGTCTGATACCAGCTTACTTTTATGAATGAACGAACGATGTCATGAACGAATTTTTAAAAGGTGTTTTTTTTTTTAAATATTAGTACCTATAGATGTGTCGTTCATTGTAAAAATGGTGTAACTCCCTATTTTTAAAACCATCTTTTCTTGCCTAATGGTATCACATTTAGTCATAACTTTCAATATAAAAGTGAAGTAACTCCAATAGTTGCATTAAAATCCCATAGATGAAAACAATGAATGAATGCTTATATTTTTTTTCCTACACTATAATTCGCAAAAAGCTCATTCTAAAATTCAGCTACAAGGAGATAGTTCACTTTTACAATGAACGACACAGATATAACTAGCTAGCCCTTCCCGACTTCACACATCCAATCAGAACTCATCAGTTACAAATTTAGTTGGGTGCTTTAGAAGGAGTTAGAGAAGAAACAGACGTTTCATAATCTAAGTAGTAGATATCAAGTGATATATATACACTAGCTGGGCCCGCGACTTCGTCCGCGTTTAAAATTTAAAAATAAATATAACGCCTGTGACATCTTTATTGCTATTATGTTTTTTCGGGGCGTTAGTTTTTTATTTTATTTTAGACTAGCTGCTGCCCGCGATTTCGCTCGCGTAACTTTGTAAATTATATACTAAAACCTACCTCGAGAACCACTCTATGCATTGGTGAAAACAGCATAAAAATGGGTGCAGTAGTTTTTGAGTTTATCGCGAACAGACAGACATACGCCGCGGAGAACTTTGTTTTTTTATATGTAAGGATGTTTTATAATATGCAAGTATAGTCATAGTAACTTTTATATATAGTGTATTGCTAATGCGCGATCTACCCCAAAATTTTAAATAATTAATTCAATATAATATTGTTTTATGTTTACACTTGAGTACACAAATTGTTTAACTAAACACATTCAGAAGTTTTTATTTAAATTTAAACAATTATGCATCGCACTGTACATGTGAAAATAGCCTTTTAAAAGGAAAACCTTCGTCGATTGGTATTTCGCCTTTTTCTACCCATCCTTTATCAGTTGTGAATAGAAGAAATTCAATAATAAAAAATAAGGTTAAATAGCAAAGGGCCTGGAAGTGACCGTATTGGGAACTGGGTCGAGATTGGCCAACGCAAAGCTCTGACATTCACCTATTTCAGTGAATATCAAAGACTCCTTTCAGGAAACCTTTTAAATTATATGACTGTCGAGTGATTCGTACTTCTGTGTATTTGATAAAAAAGTAAAATCAAAATGTTTATTGGTTCAATAGCCTTACAGGCAAGCACAGCTTTGTAATTTTTTATTAAGCTCAGCATACCAGATTCTTTTAATAGCCATCTTTATTTTTCCATTGAAATGTCCGTTTCATATTTTAGTTTGTGTTTTTTTAACTTTATAAACAAAAATTTAGACAAATTAAAGAATTTGTTGAAAATAAAATTTACCATTTTTTTAATAAAAATATTTTTTATTTAAAAATTAACAAATTTATAAACATTATCCATTATTCATTGAATGTGTGTAAAAATAATACCTATGTGAAATTAAATGTTTCACTAAAATATTTCATTGGAGGACCATGAAACATCACGGTTTAGCAACATTAAGTACCACTTCTGGATATCGACTTCTCCTTAAAGCGAGCTCATTTCTATACTCATGCCACACTCTGGTCTAATATCCTTTGACAGTAGCGAGCACTAAGCTTATCTTCACATTCTTCTTACGTCCATGGTGATAGCGCTAAGCGGCAATCAGAAATAACCTAATCACGTGCGGATTACATTCTCTCGAGATATGCAAATCGAATCGTAGAAGGGTTAATTCTATAATCGATTGTATTCCAAATATGCTAAATCCAGACATTTCAGATAATTTTACTGCACTGAACTACTACTACAATGAACTTCGTACCGTTTTATTACGGGCTCTGTTGGGTTATTCCTAACAAATATATGTTGAGCATCCTTGCCACCCTTTCTCATGAAAACATTCTGTGTACTCACGATTTCCTATCTGGAAAACTTTATCTATACTAATATATAAAGCTTTGTTTGTTTGTTTGGTTGTATGCATTAATCTCAGGAACTACTGGTTCGAATTGAAAAATTCTTTTTGTGTTGGATAGTCCATTTATCGAGGAAGGCTATAGAGAACGCGGACGAAGTCGCGGGCACCAGTTAGTTTAAAATAAAAACGTCAATAAATTATTACATTATTTATTATGCTTTACATAATAAATTTTAATTATTTTGAAAATGTACTACATCACGATGTTTGTCACAGAATATGTACGTACGTAAGTAAATAATATTAATTGCGTATGAATTCTCTTCAGAAGATATCTACAAATAACATCATTACTTTATGTTACACACGGCCAGATAAAACATCATGTTCACTGCGACGGAAGTCACCGACCGTGGCGAAAATTAAATGGCTTGACATAAACATAAGGTACAGTCGGCCGCATAAGTCGATTAACACATTAAAAAGTGCAAAACAACTGAACACTCAACTTCTTCAAGTCGCATAATCGACTTATGCGGCCGACTGTACTTATAATTTGTCCAAAGATTTTATATGAGGTGTCTATTTTATTATGTACTGCACAGATATTCCATAAAACTATCAGTAAAGTCATTATGCCGATTCGACATCTCATTAGAGACCATTCATAGCATTAAGGTCTTCTTTTTTTTTTTCAGAAGTTAGTCTAAAAATAAAAGAAAAGTATAGTTCCTTCGATTTCAAACAGTTTTCTCACTATATTTCTTGACCAAATGATAATTGCTGGTAATCCGCACATAAAAGGACTCCACCGGGAAACAGTTTTTTGAAAAACAACTAATTACTTCTGACAAGGCAATAGGCGAACATTATGTCTACGTTATGTCTAATTTCAGTGACGTAACTTCAATTTCCAGACATGAAATCCAACTGAATGAAAATTAAAAGAATCACCTAGCGGGTTCGAATCCCGCTAGGGGCAAATGTTTTATGTGAACATTTTACCTTTGTACCTGAGTCATGGATGTTTTGTATTTATAATATGTATGTATTTACAAAAAAAAAAAAAAAAAGTAATCTATGTATTATATCAACTGTCTGGTATCCATAATACAAACATTACTTGTGCTTACTTTGGAACTAGATGGTGCTGTGTGGAATGTGTGAAGATATTTATTTATCAACCATGTATTAGTTCTGTCACTTGACATTTTATTTATTTATTGCCGACATTGTAATGCGACACTATCTCTATAGACTTTGCTTGTGTTTGTTTAATATAATCAATTTTATTTTCTCTTAATTCTCCGCCAAGTGTTACTTTACTTAAATGACGATGATTTTGCTTGATGACTGCCTCGTTAGAGGCCTTGTGATGATAAATAAATAAACAAAACCTCAATTTAGGTCAGAAAGGTAGGAAAAAATACTGTACTTGAAATGTTTGTGGCATTCTTTTGAGCCGTGTGTAAGACACTGTTTGTAATATATCTAAGAGCGACAACTCAATTTAGTGTTCTCCCGCCGGCTCACACAAGCACTAGCACTGGTGCTGTAGCCGGGAGCGTCCCCTCACTTTGAGCTTGATTAATATAAATAAGGTACATATACATTTAGCTTGCACTGGAAGCGCCAAGATGGCTGCACTTTGTTTACACTACAAACCTGTAATAACTTATTTAATGTTACAAAAGGCTTTGCTTCCGAATTATCACAAAGATTTATTATGATTTTGATAAAAACATTATGGGCCTCTTTCACAAACTACAGGTAAAGTGTTGATTAGTTACTTTTAGAAATCTTTTTCTGTTATATTGGATTATGCACTCGGTTTACTGCGTCATTCGATAGCCGATTTTTTTAATTATTTTCTATTTAATGTTTGGGACGTTTACCGTACAAACAAAGGTATATCAGCTCCATTATCCCCGGTTACCGGTCACTTTAAATGACAGTCTGGCCTACTTGACGTTTGTGAAACAGGCGCTATATCTCATAAATCCAGCATAACTAGATATAAGTAGTTTAATCATTAGAAGAAAAGTCAGAAAATACAATTTGTATTTTTCTTTAGACAGTTAGCTTTCATTACAAGACTAAATTTGACTGAGACTCAGCAGATGTTATTACCTAATTATACATAATATTATATACTTGTAGGTTATGGTCCATCTGGGATAATAGTTATGAAAAAATCAAAAATAATTGGTATTAAAAGTTATTTTAGGTCGAATTATGATTCTAAGCAGAGAAATATTTCGAGTGACAAAAAAATTAAAATGTTTTAATTATTTCTTTGATAACACCAACTCGATAGCATTAAACAAACTTAAAAGAAAGTCGGTTCACAAAAAAAATTTGAAAAATTTCTAATAGCCAAAGAAAGGATTGCAAATATAAAGCAAAAGTGCTCTAAAAAAAGACCCTAAGACCCTATCCTAATCGGAACAGCAATTTTATAAAATCCTAACCAAATGTTTGAAAGAAACGGTTATTTGAGTGAATCTCGCCTCTCCGTCTTAATAAATATGAATGCTATGTCTGTCAATGAAGTTGACAAAGAAATTTTCATACTTAATTGAATTTCCATCAAGTCGCACATAAATATCGGATTAGAGTTGATTTAAGACGAAGGTCGCTCCTTTCGATTCACTTGGTACTTTGTTTCAATACATTTTACTCCTCTTGTTAATTCGTGTAGCGAATTTTGGTTTAAGTGCATTAGCCTAACGCCACAGCGTAAAGAAAAATTGTAAATTCTGGGAAATATTAAAATTATTATTTTTTTGTTCAATAATTTGATAAAATAGATTTCATTATTTTTTTTATTTAAACGTAAGCAGGAATTCTCCTGATCCACTTGATGGTAAATGGTTACCGTCGCTTTTAGTGCTGCAATAGCGCTACCGGCTACTTATTATTATACCGCTATCAACACAAAAACACGACCTGAATAAGGCTTTGAGATAGTTCATTCAAGCACCACAACACAAATGCACATGTGCTTTTATGTAAGACAGATCTTCTGTAAGAGAGTTGTTATCCAAAGACCAAGTTTATACTGCAAAAAACGCAATGGTTCAGTTTTTCTTACAGCAATCTAACAAATCTGATGTTGCCTGGCCAATATAAATTGTGACGTACCCTAGTCCACCCCTAGTCACTGATACACCCTCTAGAGGCTATCTCTGTTTTTACAGTTAAATCACACAAATTTTAATCTTACTAGTATAGTAATAAAGCTGTCAAAAACGTACATGTATGTTAACTGACACACATGGCACGGAATAAACATAAAAATCTAATTTTACTCCCCCACCTCTGAAATAAATAGAAACTAGTGAGGATAACTTTTGCAATGTTATGAGCATATTTTATACTCCCCAAGGGCTCATGTTATGTTCATGCTGACAGCATTATAGGGGCTGTGAAAAACAAGGTGACGTATCGCGTGCCGATAGCCGATAGCCTCATCTATGCTATGATTGCGACTAGGGATGGGTGGGTTAATGGAGTGTCCATGGTACGCGAAATAACGTCGCGATGGAGCGACAAAAGCCCTTAAGGCCGCCATTCACGGGTATTCCATTTGGCAGCGCTCCACTCCATCACTCCAAATTCATGCATTATCTCATCGTGTGTAAAAATTCACGTGAATTGTGTATGATAAAAATTTGGATGTCGTCCACCGATGTAGAGCGCTGCCAAATGGAGTGCCCGTGAATGCGGCCTTTAGGCCGACAGCGCCCTTTTGAAGAATTGGTTCTAAGCCTTCTAAGCTTGGCGCCTGGAAAAGGGAAGGTTTTAGCCCATAGGTTACTGATTAAAATTCCCAGTGGAATCGGGGATGCTGATGTAAAAATCGGAGCACCAGTAGGTATCCGTTATGGAATACAATCCAAAAAAATTGTGTGTCCGTAATCCAATCCAAAATCCAAAAAATACTTTTTACAAGATAAAAATTATGTGTCTTTACGAAGCAAGATTGCGCAAGTTAGCGAATTGTGAGACAGTCAGTGATATATTGGTGTGTACTTCAAAAACTGCCCTTAGGGGAGTGTTGAAAGGGAACAAACTCCCCAAAGCTCTTGTGGAGGGACCGATAAATAAGTAGTTTTCATTAAAGGGGCCAATGTGATATCATTTAACGATACCCAAGAGTTAAAAGTAGGATACTAAGATTAGAAAAATCCGTTACAGATGATTAAATAATTTTTAAAAAAGCTTATCTGAGTCGTGGTTACCACCAGACCACGACACCAATCTTAGTAGGTACCAATTTGTTCAATCCGAACAAAAATGTATGCTATTGGGATAATGACATATTTTTTTCGCAATTACTGTACTCAAAAACTACTTCGCGAAAAAACTCATAGATGGACATTTACGGCATGATACACACTACACACGTGTTCCTCCTTTTGGACTATAATTGCTTCAAATCGGGGTTCATTCGTATCCCGAAAACTCTCCATTCTTTTCGACAAAATTATACAAAGCTGTAGAGTAGTAAAAAAAAGCGTATTTTTACATTAGAATCTGTCCAGGACGTCTGAAACTATAGGTATATAGGAGCGAGCTGCTAGGATCGCCTTTGACAGAATTGAATTTAAACCACGCACGAGGGTGAGAGAGGGAGTATTGCAACGCTCTGGATTGTTGGAAAGCATTCCGTAGTCGTGCGACCAGTTATGTGGAAACTGTCTACACAGGGCAACCGACGGGCGACACAACACATACACGGTGCACAGTACACTGACACAGTGTATAAACTCATTGGGATTTTTTAATTATTTAATTCATAACAGGACCCAATTTTGGTAGGTCATATAATACAAGAAACGTAACAGATGCTACAAGTGTATAAGGCCATATTATAAGGAACTAACTGGTGCCCGCGACTTCGTCCGCATTCTCTATAGCCTATAGACTTTCTCCATAAATGGACTATCCAACACAAAAATAATTTTTCAATTCGAACCAATAGTTCCTGAGATTAGCGCGTACAACCAAACAAACAAATTTTTCAGCTTTATATATTGGTATAGATAAGGAAGGGATAGGGAAATTTATTTATTAATACACCAATAGCTGAAAACAACAATAATTTAAATAATAGTAACACATTGATTATGCATACCATTCATTCATCAATAATAAACAAAGTCTAGATAAAAATTAAATATCAAAAGTTAAAATAAATTGGCGTCAAGAATAAGGTTAACAGGTTAATATTATTTCGAGCTTACATAATATCAGAGCTAAAGCAGCTGAGTATGAGCACTTTGGAGCATTATGATTATCGTTTAAATTTATTGCTCTTACTAGCTGGTGCCCGCGACTTCGTATGCGTTGAAAAAGAAAAAAATTGCCTATCCTGTGTCCTGTACGTCTAAATGTTTATCTAACAAGTTTAATGAAAATCAGTTAATTCGTTTAAGAGTTATGGAGGAACATACATACAGAAAAAAATCTAAACATGTTAATTTAGTTTCAGTATTATGTATGGAGCCTATAAACACGATATTTCTGAAAACAAAGTAAATTACTCCATGACCGACCCTAACAGATTTATTATTAGTATTGATTACAGGCCACACCCTGTATTTCTTTTTCAACGCGGACGAAGTTGCGGGCACCAGCAAGTAGATGATAATTATTTAACATGAACTTCATAATGACAAACCATTAAAAAGGTTTGATGTTGATATGAAACTAGATTATTGGTCAGAGGTTTATTGAGGCAATATTAATCCTAGTTATCATATCTAGTAAAGTTTACTTTCATATGCAGTTGTCTGCTTAGTACTTAATACGGTTACATTACATAACGAGTCACGAGTTCAATGATTTTTATCCAACTCAAAAATTGTTCTTTTTTTATTATTTTAAATTATATCTGAAAATATACAGAGATTTCGGCTACGTTACATTACATGACAGTGTCGCGAGCTCAATGGTTTTTCCTTTTTCAAAAATGCCCAACGCGCCTAAAGACGCTTTCACTTCAAAAAATGGGAAAACAAAATAATATAAAAATCAAGACATACATACCTACTGACATACAATATATTGTGTACTCGTAGTCGCCTCCAACGACGAGCCAGATGTCAAATTAGACTGCCTCACCTTTGAAAAGACCAATCAAATGCCTTGCAATAAAATTCTCACTGCGCAAGTAACCATTTTTGTGAATTCAGCTAAATTTCTTGAGTTTTAATTATTACTTCTTTTATAAATTCACGTATTAATATTCTATAAATGTCTCTCAAGCATTTTTTTATAAGAGATAGGTTATAAAACGCTCACTGCAGTCGTGTTTATGCTGAAGAAGGATTATATTCTGAAGACATATTTTATTAAATTTCTTGATATAACGAGGGTATACTTAGCGCCTCTTTCTCAAACGTCAAGTAGGCCAAACTGTCATTTAAAGGTAACCGGTAACCGGGGATAATGGAGCTGCTATACTTTTGTTTGTACGGTAAACGTCCCAAACATTAAATAGAAAATAATAATAAAAATTCGGCTATCGAATGCTACAGTAAACCGAGTGCATAATTCAATATAACAGAAAATGATTTCTAAAAGTAACTAATCAACACTTTACATGTAGTTTGTGAAAGAGGCCCTTAGACCAAATATAAAAACAAAAATATTAACGATTTACAGAGTAAACTATCTGGGATTGAAGTAAGATTGTTTTCACATGACTACATATTAATATGTAAAAATAACTAAGTAATAAATAAAATCGAAATCGATCATTTTCACATAAGGCACTACACAAAATTGAAATAGGAATGTAAAAGCGTACAATAGGGTCATTTACATAAGGACAGATTTTCAAAGACAGATTCGCAAAAGACAGAATACAGTGGGGATAGGAAGTCCAATAAAATTGGACTTTATTGACAGAATTATTTTGTAAAATAGGACTAAACCTTTGGATACTTAGTCTCCAAATATGTATCCTTTTTATAAAATTTCTCCAAAAATGTATATTTGTATTTGCCAAAACATACTTGTGGCAGACAGGCTGACGGTTCACTTGATGGTAAGTGATTACCATCGCCGTCATTTGTAATAATGAAGTAAATTAAGAAGAACGTGTCATATGTGTAATGTACACAGATCAGATAATGTACACAGATGTACACAGAAGGCACATAGTAAATACAAATGTGAACGTGTCAATCACAGATTATGTAAGTGCAAGCGAGCAAATTGTGGGATTAACATTTGATAGGCATGTTGGTAAGTCCACCCTGACATAGACAAGGGATGAAGCGCAGGCTCGACAAACGGCGACGTCAATTGAAACAACATTGAGTAAAAACTGTTTTGTTTAAAATCAAAAATTAAAGTTATCAATTTTATTTTATACTAGTTGGTTCCTGCGACTTCCTTCTCGTTGAAAATATCTTCACACATTGTACACATCACCATCTAGTTCCAAAAAAATGAGATTTTTTTGTAAATACATACATATTACAAATACAAAACAACCATGACTTAGGTACAAAGGTAAAATGTTAACACATTTAAAACATTTGCGCCTAGCGGGATTCGAACTCGCGACCGTTTGATTAACAGCTAGGGTTAATAGCCACTGAACCAAACGTGTCGTGTTAAAAAATAAAAGATGTAACGCCTGATAAAATATGTAAAGCAATATTACGTCTGACATACGTTGACGCCTGTCATTGTAACTTTTACCAAGAGTTGGATCTTTATTTTAAGATAGCTTATCTGGTCGTAGGTATCTATGTTTAGACTATGCACATCCTGAAATTCTATTCTAAGTATTGGTGATTTTTTTTTTTAAATCGGACGAGCAGTTTTGAAGATTGCCTACATACAATACCATATTGATCCTTGCTATCATATCCCGTAAGTTTACTTTCATTATGCAGTTGTCTGCTTAGTACTGTATACAGAGCTGTCAATTTCGGTAACGGTAACATGACACTGTCGGGAGTCCAATGATTTTATCCCATCTCAAAAAATGCCCAAAGCGCCTAATAAAATTTTTCACTTCAATAACCCAAAAAAATGGACTTCTATTTCTATCTTCATTATAAATAATTAAGTGTAATGAGTGCGCGGAGTTTACGAAAATTATTTTGAATATTTATTCAAAAATAATTCGAGTGTCTTAATTATGCTCGTGTATATAAGACCGACTTATTAATAACAGTATTTAATAATAACCATAAATAGAATAACCATTAGAATTCGTTTATTAAAAAAGAAGTGCAAAAAGCTTAGAGCATACTTCAATTCCTATTAAGCTTAGAGGCCACATAAATGTTATTAATATATTTATCATTACGCCTTACATAATATTATAAAACAAAGTCTGTTCGCGATAAACTCAAAAACTACTCCACCAATTTTCATGCTGTTTTCACCAATGGATAGAGTGGTTCTCGAGGAAAGTTTTAGTATATAATTTACAAAGAAACGCGGGCGAAGTCGCGGGAAGCAGCTAGTAGATTATAAGTTAGGAACATAAAGAGCATCGATGATAAAGAGACAAGTGTACTTACATAACATGTGCTTTAAAGTAAAATAAAATTGTCAATTAATCTCTGTTTTAAAGTGAAATATTTAGTGCAATATCAAAGGCGAAAGTGTCACTTAGCACTGTCAAACGGAGTTGTTTTAAACTTGTCGCCCGCTATCCAGTTTCACCCAGTTATAGCCAGCGTTGTCTAGTTCTTTCGAGACCGGACCAGTTCGCACTGCTTCGCTTCGGTTCGATCCAGTTAATTTAAGTTCGTGGCCGGTCTTTGAGTAATTGGATCGGCGTTTACTCATTCATATGGGCTTATTTGCGCGAGCCGAACGCCGAGACATTGTTCTGAGACGTGGGTTCGGAATAGGCTAATATTAAATTAGCCATGTCAATTAAAGTATAGACATTCGGGGGAACAATGCTGTACAGTTTCCATTCAACATTCAACAAAGATCTGGTAGAATGGCATTGAGGAAATTTGCAGCAAGTTTCACATTGTTACCTTCATGCAACTAGGCAAATCTTAAGTTAATAAATTTCAAAGTAATAGGGGGTTACCTTTCTCAGAGACACCAATTGTCACGTCCTGCAAGAAATCCGCTTTAAGCATATAATGTTATGTTTAATTGAAAGGTTTTTTCTGCCTTTTATGCACTTGTTTCACTGTCTCGTTGATAAAAATTCTTTATGAATATTGCGTCAAAACGAAGTGAGGGCTCATAAGTATTCATAGAGTAGAGTTTGCAACACAAAGTGAACAAAGTTATATTTTTAAATACGACTTAAATATGCAAATGAAGTCGCTGGAAAAATGTCGATTTTGAAAACGAGTCGGAACAAAGTTGGCAAGTCTCGATTTCATCGGAACTCCGACTTCCTTCGTCGGTAATTGTAGTCGAATTGTTTTTAGAAGTATCCTCGGAAGCTATCGGACAGCTCCCTCTCAATAACAAATCACTTGCGGCTTCACTGAAAGAGAAACGTTTTCATTTGTTAATCCCAGTACGAATCTGGGAAGATGGCGTCTAATCCCACGTGACGGACGGCCATGTTTATTTTATTTCCCACCAGAATTTATTTTAACTAAGGGGAATTCGATTTCGGGGTGCGCTAAGTTTTAAATAGAATTCGGAAAGTTTAAATTACGAGTTATTGTTGGGGTAGCTGGCGCTGCGGACGCCATTATCCTGTCGATGTAAAAAGTATTGAATTTATGCTTTGGTGGTAGTTGAGCTGTGAATGTTGGAATAACGTCAATTACGTCACCGCTCTGCTCTGAATTACTTTAACTTGTTTTAAACTTAGCAGTTGCGTCTTTATATAAAATTAGGACAGCTAATCTGAGATTCATATTTATAAGAATACTAGTTGCTGCCCGCGACTTCCCCCGCGTAACTTTGTAAATGACATACTCTAAAATCTTCCTCCAGAACCACTCTATCCATTGGTGAAAACAGCATGAAAATTGGTGCAGTAGTTTTTGAGTTTATCTCGAACAGACAGACAGACACGGCGGAGGACTTTGTTTTATAATATGTAAGGAAGGATAATTTACTACAATCATTACTTTTATTGGGAGCTTGCGTTCTTTAAAATATACGGAGCACATGAAAAATAGAGGCTTTCAAATTCCTTGAGCAATAAGTAACCTTACAATCGTCACTAATATACTTTGTTACAACCTTGAAACTCTTCTAACATCCTCATAAACGACAAGTGCCCTAAAAAATCGATTCCCAATACCTCGTCATCGGATAAAAGGAATCCGCAAATCCTTACAATATCCAATAGCGTAAAAGAAATGCGCAAAATTAAATTCCGAAGCGTAGCCATTTGTAAAGCGAACTGTTTGGGAACCGCAGAGCTACGAGAGCGAGGGATTACTTCGCGTTCACTTTGAGACATCCCCCGGACACAGCGCAAAAAACGCTCGCACACCACTGCGTACAATTTAGCAGTATCTCGGTGAAACGCCACCATAGTCTGTGTCATGTGTGCGAGGCGTCACGTCATGTGGGCGCGCACTAGTCTCGTCAAACTTCTATCAATAAAACAACGTAAGACTGTGCTTATTGAAATCTCCAAATACAAGATTGTATGCGGGCCGCGCTTCATCGCGACGCGCGCGGCCTCTCGGGGAAACTGAGGGAAATGCGTTCCATCCTTTTCCTGTACATGCTCGTGTACTGAATAAGATTATCCTAATAGATTTCATGACGCCATCAACAGTGGGTTTTACGATCTCACCACAAACAACGTTATCTTGTAGTCATAAATAATATCAATATTCAAACTTAATAATCTGTCTGTTTCTCAGTTAACTGACCAACGGAAATTAATACGGTTTTCATTAATGGAAAGTCAGGGGCGGTGGCAACTCTTATTCAATCTGAGGCACTGGTTACTATAGTTTTATTTTTATTTTATTTAAATTAATAAGTATATTTTTAGAATTTGGCTAGCATAGCCATAAATTGGGCAGCCCATCTAGTGGCAATAACCACCCCTTACTAAAAACCACCCAAAAACAAGAGCAGTTGCTGTTGTGTGTCCGAGAGCGAGTGATTTAGGGATGCCAGTTTCTATACTCCCTCTGAATCCCAGAGATTCTTTATCAACTTAGGCCATAAGGTTGGCAACGCACTTAGCACCTATACTGTAAGCGACGGTAGTCAACTACTGTCATGTAGACCAACAGCCTGCCTGGTAGCCTTTCATAAAAAAAGTTGGAGAAAGAATTTGAGAAATTGAGAACTTCCTCCTTCCGGCTTTGCAATTTTTTTTTAAATGAGAGAAAACTCTGTTTTAATGCTCTTTCGATTTTTATTGAAAACCATATGAAAATCCGTTGGGTGGTTTATAAAAAGAAGTTAGTGGAGAATACTTCACTTTAAGGTTTCGGCATATAAGGGGACGACTACAATACGTAAGTTTGTTCAACGTAGTACCCCTCTGTAATTTTTTCGCGAAGACTTACACTGTGACATCCCGCTAATAACCGGGTTGTGCGGGACAGACAATATTCAACCCCGTAAAAAGTCTCCAGTACTACTTAAAATCCGTCCGTGTCGCATGAAAGTCGGCGCCGTTCAATCGTAAATTGAATTTCAATGTCACAACAGTGCAGATATAAAAATGATCGGAGAGTATGGCGATCGTTTTGGGCGGTGCGCGCGCAAAGACGCCGGCGAGGGGTGTGGGAGGGTAGAATTGCGCGCGCCGGGAGCCCGCCAGTATCCCGGGCTCGCCGCGGAGAATGCACGCATCCCGTGCCATGCCACCCCGCGTCCCCCGCGCGCCTTGCCGCGCGTAAACGTGCACCCCTGACCGCAGTACATGAGCAATACCTTTGCCCCATGTGAACAGATTGCCGATTCGCAATATCCCAACGCGATGACGCCACCTCAGTGAATGGTGCAATTTGAAACCCATTTGATGCACAAGTTTCAGTGTTCTTAACTCAAATGGTGGTGCGCGCTATATTGTTAACAAAGTTGCCAATGTTGTCAGAAACTTTATCGCAATAGGGCTGTGTGTGTGGCAGTGATAGTAGCTTGATATTGTTGGAGTGTCGGACGGAAGCGAATTATCTCGGATCTTGAGCGGACCGAAGCCTCGGGACGTCCGCAATGGACTCTGCCGCTCCTTTCGTTTTATCTTGAAACTTAATCTTGACGAAACATCTTTCACTTGGACCAGGTACGTCTGATTGCTCCTATCCTACGTTCCATTATTTGTTGAAAGGTCTGAACTTTTGTAAACAAATAATTTATAAATTCGCGCCTCTGCCGGCAGACTGGTGTCAAACTGGTCTAGTATTAAATTCGCGGTCGAAGCATTAATGGAGTGATGTCACCTGGTTGGCAAGTATGTCAAGTGTCCCCCACTGGTGCGACGGATAGCGTTAAACTTTATGAGAGGTTTTAAAAGGGACATTAGCCGAGCACTCGCTCTGATAGCACTGAATAAAACATTCAATCCGCGCCGAAGGACTGCTAGGTACTCTATTTGATTAGGATTCCAATTAAGCTGTAGGCATTGGAAACTTACGTCTCTACGGTCGACCACAGTAAAGTGAGGAAAGTTTGTAAAGTTTCAGATTTTCATCTAAAATCTTATTTCGAAATGCAGGTGAAGTTTGCGAAAACAAAAGTTATAAGCCCGAAGCGGAGCAAAGAGGATTTCCCTTTTAAATCCGACGCGAGTGAATATAGTTTGAATAGGTCGAGAGCGGGTCCAAGAAATTGTTGTAACCTTATTGCAGGTTGAGGCTCGCCATTCAAGAGGCATTTGAGGCGCTACGACGGAATCGCTTTACGGAGGGTTGAATGGGATTAGTCTTTCCGGGGGGACCCGATAAACTAATACGGCACTAGAATTGGCTTCGAATAACCCCACTTAGCTTTTGTGCCTTTATTGCATCTAATTAAAAATACAATGTGGGTCCAGCCTAGTCTAGTCTTGGGGTGGTAGTCAGCGACCATCAAGGGAGATTTCGGTCTGCCTGCCACTCTTTATAATACAAAACCTATTCTTATAGTTTTCAAATTACTGTTTAATAGATAATTTGAATCGTATAGTAACTATAGATAATTAATTAATTGTAATCACACTGTAATCATCATTAAATAATAAAATGTGTGCTGTTTTGTGTCGGTAAGTGAGTATATAAGGGATGCCAGAGGTCAATTTTTCCATCTGCTCCTAATTCCTTATCCTTCTAAGGCTGGCAATGCATTTTCATCATTTGTGGCGTTACTTGTATTAATAGGCTACGGTAGCCACTTACCATCAAGTGGATCGTCAACCTGTCTGGCGACTTTTAGATAAAAAAGCCTGTTTCTCTAAAGATGACAAAAAGAATAGTATCCTGAGTTTCTTTCGTAGTTTCTTCTCAGTATCGTCATCTTGGCTCTTTTTTTTAAACCCTGGTTTTAAATTTATAATGACGATCATAAGAGTTTCTTGTAGAAACCTAATTGATAAATAGTTATATATTTTGTTTTTCATCCTAATTCAACGTAATTTCAGCATCTGTGGCGTTCCTTGTTAGGCTACAGAAGTCACATACTTTCAAGTTTAGTGATTGATTTATCAAATTTATTGAATACTAGTTGGCGCCCGCGACTTCGTCCGCGTTGAAAAAGGAAAAGTAGCCTATCCTGTGTCCCGTAGGTCTAAATGTTTATCTACCAAGTTTCATGAAAATCAGTTAATTCGTTTAAGAGTTATAGAGGCACATACATACATACATACATATAGAAAAAAATTCTAAAAATCGTTAATTTAGTTTCAGTATCATGTATAGAGCCTATAAACACGATATTTCTGAAAACAAAGTAACTTACTCCATGACCAACCCTTACAGATTTATTATTAGTATTGATGCCCATTCGCTAATAAAGGAAGCAGTATGTCATTGTATCGCTGACCATTAAGTTAGTTTTGTAGACAATGGGCACAAAGTAGTGCAAGTTTGTGTTAAGTATAATCTTGGGAATATGTAAGCGTATAAAGGCTGGTGCACAAAGGCAAGCCTGTCGTCGCTCCCGATCGTTGATCGTTCCCAAGGGAACTGATAAGCCGATCCGTACCAACCTTCACTATTTTATGTGCGATTCAACGTCACGCTAAAAGGTTAGGGACAGAGTTATGACTTGCCGTTTTCGACTTGAATATTTTCCGACTATGAATCGAAATTTCTCTGTTAGTAGGTACTAACTATTATATTGTTTCAAATCACAGACCTGTAATATATACCACTGGACAGTCTGTCCCATACAAATGACAGCTAATTTTTATGCCAATTTGAAACGCCGCCCTCGATTGTCCCGACAACTAATTTTGACGTTTGCGTATTTATATTCCATATATAATAATATATATAACTAATCACAAATTTAAGTTCCATGGACACTCGTTCCATAGCCTACATCGCCAAAATGATGTTTTTCAAATAGGTACAAAAATAATTTGACAGCAGCCTGTCCAGTGGTAAGTATATATTACAGGTCAGTGGCTCAAATTTAACTTGATTCTTTTTAATATTGCCAATTAAGGTATTAAGATGGAAATGATAATTCCATAATTTATTTTGAAAACAATTTTGCTAAGACAAGTTAAAACTCGGAGAACATTGTTTGAAAATTATAAAGTGAATTGAAACGAAAATCTTCCTCTGCAAGTTAGTTAAATATTCAAACAAATTGAAGATATGCCTACGACTGTGAGAAAAGTTATCCAACTCGTCGATTTTCTTTCCGAATCCATTGTTACGAGTGACAAGGGGCGCTGTCGAATTAATTATCTTAATTTTCGTTTCGTCTGACATTGGAAATGTAGAACCTTAATCGAATTAACAATTAATTGCGTCAACAGTTGTGACGCGAAGACCTGGGATCGAACCCACTGAAGCCATTCGATTTAGGTAATTAAATCGATTGTCATGATCAAAGTCTGTTAACGGATTCAACTGCTGCTTAAATTAATCAATTTACATATCATTATATGGGTTTATAGATTTAGGTAATCTATGTTTATTCTTTAACCTATGTACGACATTGTTAATTTCAAAATTATAATTAACTCAATTAGCCTCTTATGCTAAAGGCGCATTTGTGAGCACAGATATTGTTAACTATATTTTAAACTATATTATATAGGCGTTTTTGTGTGATTGAGCAACATACATCCAAACATACAAAATTTCGGATTTGTAATATTATTATAATTGTAATTACGATTTCTTGTGGTTAAGCAATAACCCAATAGAACGTGTAAACAAATTTAAATATCTGGGCAGTTATGTAAATGAATGTTGGGACAGTGATCAGGAGGTTCGGGTTCGCATAGAACAGGCCAGAGGTGCTTTTGTGAAAATGGGTAAGATCCTGTGTTGCAGACGATTCAGTCTCAAACTCCGCATGAGATTGATCCGTAATGTTAGGGGTGTTTTATTTTACGGAGTGGAGAGTTGGACGCTAACTTCAGCAGTGTGCTTGAAATTAGAAGCATTCGAGATGTGGATATACAGACACATTCTCGGCATATCATGGATGCAGAAAGTTACAAATGTTGAAGTTTTGTGTCGAATGAAAAAAGGAATGGAGATGTTGAGGACTATAAAGGAGAGGAAGCTGCAATATTTCGGGCACGTAATGAGGGGCGAAAGATACCGTATTTTTCAGCTAGTGATGCAAGGTAAAAATACAGGGGAAGCGGAGCAGAGGTAGAAGAAAGATATCCTGGCTGAAGAATTCGCTCCCTCTTTCGCGCAGCAGCTTTCAAGGTCCGAAAAGCCATGATGGTCACCAACCTTCGTAGAGAAGTGGCACGCTAAGAAGAAAAAGAATATTATTAAGATTAGGAGAAATATTATTACTTGTTACTTAATAATAATGTTACTTAAAAATAACACGCGTTCGAATTCGCGGTCAAAAATTTTGTTTTTAACTAATTTAAGACAATATCTCAACTGTCATAATACTCATGTCATGTTCCGTAATCATATCACTTGATAGTACGTGGCTACCGTCGCCTATAACACAACCACAGCCGCAGGTGCTGCAAATGCGCAGGATAAGAGATAGATAGGATAATAGACAGGATAGGATAAGCAATTAGGAGAGAATAGAGAAATGAGCTAACATAAATTCTGTTATTTCACTGTAGTCTTCTTGTACTGCCGCTTGACGGGTTGCCCAATTTATGACAGTAAAACGCAGTGTGCACTAATAAATATATTTACATTCACACGTTTATTCCTTTTAACTTAGAGTAATACTTTTGTTCGTGACTGTTGTTACATTATGTAATGTATGAGTCTGTGTGAGTATTGTATGTTCCGGAGCATAAGCCGAGCTTTTGATGCTATCGCGGAATTTAAGGCAATTTAACTTCTCATTATAAATGGTATACCATAATTCTGCTGCACCCTCTAACCTAGTTTGTATTATCAAAACAAAACATATTACTGAATATTATTCTTTCGTTTACTGGCTCTTCAAAAAAAATTATGCTCTCTTCCGTCGTGATTTCTTTCAAATGCAAAAGTTATTTTAAATAAATACTAATTCAAAATTCTCAATATTTACCTTACGAATAAAATCTTAACAATTGAGTTTAGTCTCATTGTCTTATAAAAATAACTGGTTTTTTTAACCACCATTAGAATGACCTAAATAAATTATCCTGCTGACATATTTTTTTTTTCTAATTATTACACAATCTAATTTCTTACAAATTTGTTGTAATCGAACTTATATAATTTAACGCGTATAGTATGTAATAATCAAAGCATTTAATGAGTTACGTGTTCAATCAACCTTATTTAGAATTCCGTCAGGAACGGCTTATTAGCTCTTCTCATCAAGTGATATGACATGAGCAAATGCGCGAATGATTATTTGGATACCTAGCATTATAACTAATAGCTTTCACAGTGTTACTAATTACAGCTTGTAATGCTCGATTTGACAATAATGTGCTCATAATATAATAATTTATAAAACAAAATCCCTCGCCGCGTCTGCCTGTCTATATGTATATACATATACTAAACGAAATTCGATGCGGTTTTCCCTAAATAAGGAGCGTTAAACGAGGAAGGTTTTTATATGTGCTTTTTACTCCTTACGAAGGATTATAAAATACATAGATTAGTAAATGAGGGTAAGTAAATGAATTCACAAATAAATATCAATGGATATAAATATGTATGTATTGAAGCATATTTTAGCCTGTAACGCGTAACGTGTGACATGTGACATTTGACATTTGATTTTACTCGATTAATACCCCGGGCTTTGTATATATTATGATGAAAAAATCGATTCTTAAAGAGTAAACTCCAAAAAAGTTCTTTTTTTACTAAAGGACAATGCCCAAAAAAAACCAGCTCCGGCGCAAACGAAATATAACTGAAAATATATGGTCCAGTATCCCTCGAAGCTGATTTTTTGTCTGCAGTTTAGTAAACATTTTTATAATAAAATGGCCGCATAGTCCTACAAATTGAGTGGTACGTTTTCCCAGTCCTACGTTTGGAAGTTTTTTACGGCTGCTAACTCCTTTAGCTACCACTATCGAGAATTTTCGCAGCGGAAAAAGTTGTTCGTCTCTGCAAACTGAAGCTACTCACGAAGATTCAGCCTGTTAGTAATCAGGAAAAAATTCCTTTGACAGATCTTGGAGTAATAGGAAAATATGAGGTAATTAAATACTGCAAAGGGGTTTTGGACTAACTAAAATTGTCGTTGTACTAGAGCCACGTTCTGGCGCTTCATCAAAAGGGGGTGATTGGGCCGTGGGGTAACTTGGTAAAAGGCAGCCGTTCGCGTTGGGGTAAAGAGGATATCGGCGACAACTTTGACAGCACGCTGTCAATTCTTCGCTTCAGTTAACGTGCTTGCTGAAACGCCGTATTCCATCACTAAGTAATTTGACATATTAAGTAAGAAACTGATGTAAATTTGACATTTTACCTAATGTAGTTTTATTGAAAAATATTTATAAACAATTACATAATATTGTTCTTGTGATGATATAATTATTTTGAAAGTAAAGTTCATGACTAAATTTTTTCAAGCACTTCAGTTTTGGTGATTTGCTTAAAAACGCAAAAGAAAAAGGAATTATTAAATTATTTTTTTTTTATGTGAGAAAGAAATTAAAATTAATTAAAGTTAAATTATATACAACTTACATCATAATTATTATCTTATGTTAGTGATTCAGTATTATATCCGATTCGATGATTTTTGTTTTTTAATATTATAAACGCGTTTAATGACTAAAATAACAAACTTTAATTTGTATATTTTAATAATTGTCCCTTGTTTTCCTAATACCAAACACTATAGACTTTATTCAAGAGAAATTATACAAGAATATTATAAATGGATATATTATACAAGAAATCGTGTGTACCTACTGTGCAAAACTGTGCAAATCTTTATTATTTTCCAGGAAGTGTATTAACTAGGATACGAATGTAATTCAGGAAATATTTTATGCATAAACTAGCTGCTGCCCGCGACTTCGTCCGCGTAACTTTTTAAATTATATATTAAAACCTTCCTCGAGAATATCTCTATCCATTGGGGAAAACAGCATTAAAATAGATGCAGTAGTTTTTGAGTTTATCGCGAACAGACAGACAGACAGACGCGGCGGAGGACATATTTTTATTTTATTTTATTACAAAAGGTCTCCAACGAGGCCTCAAAAATAAGGTTTTATATTCAAGAAAATTTTACGAGGTTTGTTTTTGATTTAGTAGAAAAGTGCTTGTGGTTATCAACCGAATACACAGGAAAAGAGATTATTTTTAGGCAGGAAAAGAATTTATTTTTAGCCCTATTTACACTTTTATGTTTACCGCGGAAAAGTAACAAAATTTTCCTCATAAAATTTATAAATATAATTTATAATTATAATATATTTATAATATAATTTTATATTTTTATAATAAATTTATTTATATCTGATATAAAATTATTTGCTTCAGTTTGAAACCTACTGAACTGAGTTAAAATATGTTTTTAAATGAAAACTTTAAATTCGATTTTAAGTGTAAATGTATTTCTTGATTGCCAAAATACAAGTGTTTTCCATTTATTAACAAATCATAAATTTCATTTGTAAAATATTTTGTAATGGACTATAGCTGCAGCTTTGAACGTCGCTTTGACGCAAAATTTTCGCATGAAATTCAAACATGTACTTTTTGTATTTTTTATATTATAGTTGAGATTATTCACAGTCACTATTATAATAATTGGTCTCAGTATTAACAAGATAATAATAAATCATTACCACAGTTTTACAGTGTCTTTACATGCAACTAAAAATACACTCAATTTTCTAGAATTATCAAGTAAGTACTTATCGCGGAGCTGTATTAAGTACTAGCGTGCGCCCGCGACTTCGTCCGCGTTGAAAAAAAAAGTAGCCTATCCTGTGCAAACATACATACATACATACATACATACATACATACATACATACATACAGAAAAAAAATCTTAAAATGGTCAATTTAGTTTCAGTATGTATAGCGCCTATAAACACGATATCTCTGAAAACAAAGTAACTTACTCCATGACCAACCCTTACAGATTTATTATTAGTATTGATGTACATTTGACGTTTAGCAGATTGACATAACTAGTGAATATACATTTTAGAAAGTATTCTAGAATTAGCACATTTTAGAATTAGTATCATTCACATATATTTATTACATAGCTGTAATGTTCACATTACTAACGGACACTTCAATTTCGAGAAAATAAAAAAATATATCTAATCTTTTGAAAGTAAAGGCAACGGATGACTGACAGCGACACGTAACGTAATAGCGGATCTATGGAGGACAGGTTAAGGAGTGCCGACTCATATAATATTATAACATAGAAATTATTATTTATAATATAGTTTTTCAACTTTGTATGTATTTCACTGAAACACATTTAATCGACAGATATTTTCATGGCACATCACTAGATCTACAAAAATGGGCACCCGGCGTAACCTTGTAACATCGTAGTAAGGATTTGGGAAATTACGAAAAAAATATTAACTAATTATTAATTTTAACTATTAACTAACAGTTTAAGAGTTAAACGTGTTTACATTTATTGTAAAACTATATCACATTTTGTTTTAATTAGTGTAAATGTAAAGTTGAAATATCTATATGTGCAAACATAAAACGGCTCCACAATAGTTAAGATTGAATATTTCAATCACGAGTCGATCAATACATGATTTTATACACAAAAAATAAATAAACACAATGTGATTTGTTTAAAAAAACTTTAGATTATTGAAATGAATTAATGGGAATACTTGCCCGAATTTATCTCTCCCTAATGGGCGAATTATGATTTTTACCTATTATTTCAATAGACAACTCGCCCACTAGCATCATGTACAGTCCGTTACATAAAGGTAGTAAATTATACACTTTTTTTTAAATTTAGGCCTTTCTCTCCTGGTCTTAAGATCAGATGGACCGTTCACAAAGATTTAAGTATGGAAATACTAGCGCCCTGGTCCAGATGCAAATTATATACCAAAACCTTCCTCGAGAACCACTCTATCCGTTGGTGAAAACAGCATGGCAATAGGTGCAGTAGTTTTTGAGTTTATCGTGAACAGACAGACAGACTCGGCGGAGGATTTTGTTTTATAATAATGAGTGATATTTGGTTAGTATTATATACTAATTGTTACACGTACTGTATATTTTACCGTTTCAAGTGAAGTAGAGCAAAGCAATCGTTACCCCAAATCACTTGTACAATTTACCCCTGTTCGCGTGGTAATGTTACTTTTGCCCCTCGAATGCCGACCAATAGATTAGATTGTGAAATCCTGATTGTTTCCCATTTTGTAACTGCAAACTGCTCGTTATGTTTTGTTTATTAATGTTCCGTGAATATTAAAACACAATATACAAGAATTGGGCACCTACAATAATATTTCGAAACAAAAATTCAATAATTCAAAATTCAAGGTATCCGCCTACGGGGATTTTAAACTACGCCTACGTCGTCATGAGCATTTTCCAAATACGAGTAAATTCGTGACATTTAATATTTGTTTTCTTAAACATATTGTCTTGAATTTTGTCTTTACGAAATCAGCGTGTGTTTTACCTAGTTAAATAAACTTCGAGATATTCTATTCTACTAGCGACTCGATCCCGGCTTCACAGGGGTGTATTTTTTTTTCTGCAAATTATATATGAAAACCTTCATTTAACGCTATTTCCATGTGTTAAAACTGCAAGAAAATCCGTTCAGAAATTTTTAAGATTATCAGATTATCAGGAATAATTTTATGATATGTAAGAATGTGGGGATATCTAAATAGACATATTAGTATAATTTATTATTGACATACATTAATATTATAGTAGTCGATGTCGATACTATAAGCGCCTCTTTCACCAACGTCAAGTAGGACACTTAAAGTCACCTGTCACCGGGAATAATTTAGCTGATATACCTTTGTTTGTACGGTAAACGTCCCAAACATTAAATATAAAATAATAATAAAAAATTCGCCTATCGAATGATGCAGTAACCCGAGTGAATAATTTAATAAAACATAAAATTATTTATAAAAGTAACTAATCAACACTTTACTTTTAGTTCGTGAAAAAGGCCCTTAGTAATATTAATTAATAGTATCAGCATTAAAAAGTGTATCAGCTATAATAGTGGAAAGCATGCACTAGTAATATTAATAAAAGACACATTGTCAAACTGAATAAATGATATCGAGTAAGTTATCGTCCTTTTACAAGTACTTGATGGTCTCCGTTACTTAAAATAGTTCCCAAGTTATTTGGTAACAAGTTTGTTAATAAATTGTTGAGACGAACACTTATTCGATTCTCTTGTCTGCGAATCAACTCAAACCAAACTATTTCAAATCTTTGTTTCAACTAAATGAAATGTTCTTGCAGAGATATATTATTTCGATGGAAATAATACATTAATTTTTATACAAGCAAATAATATCAGAGATATTTTGGTGGAAAAAGAAAATTACAGTTTCTGATACAATTTTAACTAAAATTTAAAATGACAATGTTTTCTCCTTTTTTCTCATTTGTTTGTGAACCGATCTTCATTTTTTGCTTTAGTGTTAGGTAACAAAAAAAAAATGGAAAAAAAATTTTCACCGAAATAATTATGGTCTAATTTTGTCAATTGCACAAAAAATATTATATATATATGTGAAAAATATATAAGAAACTTAAAAAATGTTTTCTTAAGTATAAAATGGCCCATAAAATTTTGAATAATAATTTAATATCTGCTATCTTAATTCTGCTTTTAAATATTCTATTTATAAAGAATAAATTTATTTTATATTAAATAAATAATGCAATACAGTCATAACTATTATTGTACAAAATACAAATTTCGCAACATAGAACCTTCAAAGCTATAAACAATTAAAGTTTTAGAAGGTTACTGTTAACGTTAACAATTATATAACAATTATTGAACAAAGTTTATACTAAGTGTTGGAGAAAACGAGTTGAAATTTTCCCATAAATCATGACGAGTCATCATTTGTCGCTGTCATTGCGGGACACTTCTATATCTATTCCATTACTTCTATAAATCAAACCAACTTAATAACAATAATAATTTAATTTGCTGAATATAGGTATTAAATGCTGAATTAAATGTCACTTCTTGTCAGCAGTTGCAGACAGTGAAACAGGAGCTAACTTGATCTCTTATCGACACGTTTGGTCTAGTGGCTAGTAACCCTAGCTGTTGACCAAACGGTCGCGGGTTCGAATCCCACTAGGATTTTATTTCTTTTTTTAATTATTTATCGTGATATCAAAATGAGATAAATCTGTTTTGTATGGATATCAGTTTATTTTCATTTTAACGGTTGAATCTTGTACAATAAGGTTAAGAAGAAATTATAGATTTTACTGGGAAAACATCGTGTATTTTGGTAATGGGATTTTATATGGATTTTATAGACAAACATTGTAAAAATTAATGAATAAATAAATATCTTCACACATTCCACAAGCACCATCTAGTTCCACAGTAAGCAACTGGTGCTTGTATTATGGATACCAGACAGTTGGTATACTACATACATTATTTTTTTTGTATATAAATACATACATATTATAAATAAAAACAACCATGACTCAGGTACAAAGGTAAATTTTATCACATAAACATTTGCCCCTAGCGGGATTCGAACCCGCGAGCGTTTGGTTAAGAGCGGGCATAAAGAGAAATAGCCAATCCTAGATTTGAATTTTATCTAAGTAAACAAAGTCTAATTTAATTAATTTTTTTAAATAGATAAATACATTATAAATGAAAGTGACGTCTGTAACAGAAAACATAATATAATGAAATTTTCTCGATAGAAAAAAATCACCAAGTGAGCTCTCATTTCCATCGATTTTAGTTTTATTTTCAAAATGACACACATTACAAAGCTAAAAGTGTATTAGTAATTTCACTTCACATATTATCTAAGGCTTTATGTAACAATTTTTCATTTGACATTGTAGTTTACGAATAATTAATATTTAATACTTTTGGCACTTATAACATTTTTATTGAGCGAGATGCGCTATCTTCCGTCGCATGTTGTGCGTAGTTCTACGTATTTTGTGTCACTGTCATGTCCAAGGGGCCACGCGGGTGAAATTACAAATTTTGTTTGCTTTATACCCATTCTTAACAGCTAGGAGTTACTAGCCACTAGACCAAATGTGTCGTCAAAGATAGAAATCAAGTTTTTGTAGTGGTGTTGTACTGAGTTCTGCATTCATACTCTGCCTTATAGAATACCATATTGAAAAAACAGCACGTATGCTTGTTTGGCGCACAACCCATTCATTAAGCATTTAGGACATGTAGTAAATAGTAATTGTGTATGTAATCAGCTTGTTCACATCGCGAGTACAAAATGAATACAAAATTACACAAATTATCGCACGTCAACTTCACGTGTTTAGCCCTTTCTAATTTGCAGTTTGTTTTGACATGTCGTGTCGACCACATGTCAGAACATTTATATTTATTATTCACAAACAGTGTCGATTAGCAAATACTGTAAACCAGAGCGTTTTAGTTTCGCAAAAAAAAAAGACACTATAAAATTTGGTAGTTTTTATAACTGACGTTTGCAATCTAGTCCGGATTTGAGCCGATAACCGTGTTTTATTTACTGCCATTCTATGTTTGTGCACTTTACAATCAAAACGTTTTAAATTGGATTTATAATTGGAGGCACGATTCTGATATCGAAAGTAATATATATATTTAAAAATTAAAAATAAATATAAGAAATATAACACCTGACATCGTTATTGCTATTACACTTTTTCCGGGCGTTAGTTTTTTTATTTTATTTTAGACTAGCTCCTGCCCGCGACTTCGCCTGCATAACTTTGTAAATTATATACTAAAACCTTCCTCGAGAACCACTCTATCCATTGGTGAAAACAGCATGAAAATCGGTGCAGTAGTTTTTGAGTTTATCGTGAACAGACAGACAGACTCGGCGGAGGACTTGTTTTATAAGACCAATTTTCCAATTGGACCGGTTAGAACCAGCCCGGCTTCCAACATCGAAACGTGGGCCTTATTTGGTCGTCAGTTAACCTTGGATGGACGTCCAGTAACTGTCGACAGTATCAAAACAGTTTTTATCTACCTCATTTTGCCAATGTTTCTTATATTAGATAATTCTCGGTTGGATAAATAGATAGCATATTTCTCCGTTAGTATAGGAAAGTTTCTGGGAAATCCAGAAACTTCATTGTATAAATCCACATATTTATACAATGAAGAAAAAGAAAAAAAAACATCTATAATCAATAAAAAATTAAAAAATATATTCAGAAGGCACTGGTGTCGCTTACTGATCCGTCGGCTTATGTCGGTAACTTTCGTATGTCTACCGATCTCCTCATTTCTGATTCGATATCGTAGTGTAACCCCGAGCATATTATGTACTATTTATATATATGTACTCATTTATGTATACATATGCTCTATGTGCTCTATGAGCATATTCTCTATGAGCATATGTAGCTATGTAGTTATTTGTTTTAAACAGAGTAGTTACATCAGTGGTAACACGAGTGTATTTATTTGATGTGTAAGTAATGTGCGTGGTACACTGTAGGTACATAAGTTGCGAGCAAAGTAGGACAGCGAAGCTCACCGAGGTCGAAGCAGCACGCACCGAACACCGAACTTTAAAAGTATTGTGTTTGTAATATCATACATCGTTAAGTGAAATGAACGAGCTTTTGTTCGAATTTACTTAATGTTATTTACAAACAGATACTTTTGTGTTAGGCTCGACAGACAGGCTGACGGTTCATTTTGATGGTACCTCCTATCAAGTTGACCATAGGTAATATATTTACACACTAACCGAAATACAACAGCATACATGCTGTTATTTCACTGTGGTCTTCTGTAGGGGATGCCGTCAAATGAACTGACCAATGAATTGAAATCCGCAATCAAACTGAACAGTTCGTTTTACCATTATGTGAATGGTCATCCTGTCTGCCAACTTTTATATTTTAATGTACGGTACAAGTAGGTAATGTTTTCTTTGAGCGTATTATAACAATTTTGAAAATACCATATATACAAAAAAAAAAGTTATCCTTATTTAGCTGTCAAGTGGTGTGATTAAATTTTGGATGAGATGACAGTTATGTAGCTACAGCATATCCAGAGGATATAGCTCTATCCTCCGATTTTCAAATAATCCGAATTTTTGTGCCTTCTCGCTATGGAAGCAAATTTGAAAACGTATTCCCGTCACAAGCCTCTAAAAATAACGTCAAATATTCTAAGGAGTGTACTTCTCAAAAAGAATTGGAGGAAATAAGTCATACATCTATCAACACTGAATAATTAATCGAATTAAGTGGATATGCCCATGCAAGACGAACTTCCTACAAAAATAACCGCTTTGAAGTCCCCCTTTTAAGTGACACGTGTCTCGAAGTGTCAACTTAAAATAGATATATCTTCTCGCTTATTTAGAAATACTTGACAATTGTACTGACAGACGTACGATACAGGAGATATTTTTATGCGTTTCTCTAAACGTTGTACCATGTTTTCGTCATTAAAATTATGCAGTTAATAATGATCAACTTATTGATTATTTATTATAAGATACCTTTGTTTCATCCATGGTTACAATTTCACAAAGTTTTGTCATTAAGTTTCTCCCTTATCAAAAAGTCATTTTCAACCAAAAGTGGAGTTATTCGTTTTGCGAATTAAGGTATCGTTATGTTATAATGCTAACATAATTATAGATAAAAAAAATAACTATGTCTATGAGTGAAATGTTTCACGAGTAAACCACTGAGCCAATTGATATTTTCTTCTTATACAAGCTATATTATGTTCTTGAGTCTTTACCGGTGTAGCAACAGCGCTTTTTTTCATCTTAATTTATAAATTAAACCAAATTCCATTACTATTATCAAAATACAATCTTCATATACTTCATATACAGCCTACCAGACTACGTTATAAGCCCAGGCCTGGCCGCCATTTTGGTGACGTAATCTGGTGACACACTCAGTACCTTCAGTTTTGTTAGAGCTGTATCTTTAATGTTGGATGACGTCACGTGGATGTTATTGTAGCAAGGTTCCTCCGCGTTAGTAATTTTCATCGATTGTCCTTGAAAGAATTATATAAATTATTTTGAATTATACAAATTTTTTTTGTCTATTTTTTTCTTCATAGATATATTTGATATATATCTAGTAAGAAAAAAATAGACAAAAAATATTTTTTTTTCGATTAACTCTGTAAAAAGTGTAATTTTGATTTGTGGCCCTTTAGTTTTTAAGCAGCGACATGTAAAAAGTGACCAAGTATGTTTGTTAATGTTTGTTTAATGTTCAAACCCAATGTGAAAGGATCCGACCTTACACTTAATTAAGGTGATTCTAAGAGCCGATGGATTTTGCGCGAGTAGGCGGAGCTAAGATGTAGCCCCCGCACCACCCGTACTTAGAGATCGCGTGAAACGAGTCAAAGACTATATAAAGTTGAGTGGTAACATTTGATATTGAACATATTATGCCTAACTTCACAAAGCATTTTTGAGGTGCGTCAGCAAAAAAATGGTTAACTTTTATTTATTTATATATTTTAATAGTATATTTTATTTACAATTCTAGTTTTATATCATATGGCGTGTAAATAGACAGCTAATATTTACTGAAACCAACTATGACATATTTAGCAGATAGTAATGACCGGTTTAATCAAAAAACATAATTATGGATTCCATGTTAATTTTATATTGGATATTAAAAATTAGAAGTAAAATTGAATAATTCTCAGGGAGTTCTTTTTAAGGGAGTTGTCGAGATTAACATTTTAACAAAATAAATGATTAAAATCGGTTCTTAATCAGCGGGGATATAGCGTAAAATATAAAAAAATATATAGGTATGTAATAAATTTATCAAAAAAGCTTATTTTAATACTAAATATGAAAACACAAATTAGAAATTGAAATTCATTTATTGTGATCTTTGCTTACAAAGTTTTTGTTCATTCATATTCATAATATGCACATGTTTCCACGCCACCAGTGAGGTAGTGTGTATTTAGCGCGCTTTTTTTACGTGGTTTCCCCGGTAGGCCTATTCCACGATCTATTGTGACTTAGACCTGAAAAACTATGTGTGTTGTGGGGAAATCTTTAGAATAATTTGGAAAGCTTTTAGGGTATTTGAAGACTAAATTCGTTAGGAATGTGTAAGTTTTGTAAAAATATAATTTTTATGGTGAGGAAATCCATTTACAAATAATTTTATAAAGATTTTATTTAAAACGTAAATTTGTTTATATTGTATATATATAAATATTGATTTACAATATAAAAATATGTACAATATTATAATATAGCTGTCCAAATTATTATAAATGTCTGCAAAACAAACTATTAACTTCACTTCAAAACAGTGTCGTATCTGTTTATCACCTGCTCAATGATAAAAACTATTCGAAGCCGGCGCTGCGACGAGACGCACAACCTCCCCGTACGACGTTCAGCGCTACACTGCCGCCCGTCGCCCGCGCACGGACCCGCTAAATCTTTGTTTAGGTAAAATAAGATAAATATGGATAATGACTTGAAAAACTATTATATTAGGTCATTAATTGTACAGTATATAGGTCTAATCCATACCAAAATTTAAAAAAAAGAATCATGTAAATATTCCTTGTCGTTTAAAAGAAGATACAAGTTTTCAGCCAAAAACGACTTCCATTTAGATTTTTTTTTCACATAATAGTTAAACAGTTTGACCAGTATTATTTGTACCTTATATAGATAAAATATCAATAAAAAGCATATATTTTTTTTGGAAATTTATGTTGATTTATGAAAGAGGAGTTAGCCTCTGAATATCCCGTTTTGGCTCTTAGTATCGCCTTAAGTATAGTATTCGTAATGGCGAGTTTGTACTGAGCCAGAAGTTCACCGGATACGGCGAGTCACGCGAACTCTTTATTCTTTATTTATTTCATGTGAATAATCATTTTGTTCGGTTTCGGTTACTCCACTTCCTTATTATTATTGTTCTCGATCTTGAGTTATATTGAATACTACCTGTGCCCGCAACTTTGTACGTCATTTTATCATATACTAGTTGGTGCTCGCGACTTCGTCCGCGTTCTCTATAGCCTATAGCCTTCCTTGATAAATGGACTATCCAACAAAAAAGAATTTCTCAATTCCAACCAGTAGTTCCTGCGACTAGCGCGTACAAACCACACCAAGGATAGAGTGGTTCTCGAGGAAGGCGAAGTCACGGGCAGCAGCTAGTATGTTATAAATTATGCGGACGAAGTCGCGTTCAGCAGCTACTTATTCATTTTCCAAATGTATTCCCAATTTTTTTCAATTTAATTGGTTAATTTAGAAACAGACTGTCAAAGGACATAAAAGGAGGCTAAACGTGTACAGTATTAGAAAAAAAAAAACCTCTTTCACGGAGATATTTTAAAAAGGCAGCACATCCCGCGATAAATCGCATTAACAAATTGAATCCCGCCGAGAAAAAATGAATAAAGACGATGTTTATTATTCCACAAAAGCCCGCGGGTGTTTCATAAGAAATGACTACTTTTTTGGGTTCCTTAAATGAAAACCATTTACATTTCGTTACAATAAATACATAAATTTTGGGCATCTTTAGCTTGGCTGGCGTTATGCGTACCTATTCTTGTTTACATATTATAAACTTTGCGTCTAAACTTAAAGAATAATGACTTAAAACTTGACACTTACATTTGTTCCACTAGAACCTAATAGGAAACAAAAAAAATTGTTTACTAAAACTTTGGGTTTAAGTAACACGAATAAAAAAAAAATTGGTATCCCAATCAAAAACTTAAAAATACTTGAGACTAAGGTGGCCAGTTCAATACCAATTTCATAATTATGTGAGAACCTTCTAAATATTTTAACAGTTTTGTTATAATGTTTTTCACTATTGGAAGATTTTTGTAATTACATACAATTTGCAGAAAAAAATTGCATCCGTGCGAATATCTAAGTATTCTGAGGTGAGACAATATTCAAGTTAAATTAATTTGAACCCTATGCACGCCGTGCTACCTTCTGACATTCAACTATTCAATATTTATCCTTTCATTTTGTAGAACAAAAGGTATTCCCTCGATTGAAATCCGTCTTCATTGATCTGCTAATGAACGGGTGCTGGCGGGGCGCTGGTGGGGTGCTGGCGGGGCGCTAGCCGGATGGGGTGGCCTCAAAACAATGTACCTACTTTGCTCGCGATTAACCGTGTCGGGTGACAAATGAATAGAAACACCATTATGTCTACACAAACAAATATTAAAACCATAATATATTATATTTCAGAGTTGTGAGTCATGTTTCTAGTAGTGTTGTTTCAAAGACAATATATACACTAACACGACGTACATATCGCACCTTCGGCAAGACAAGGGCATAACTGCACTTTTTGTAATTTTACAGGAGAGCCATTTAAAGTTTTTTTTTTTTGGATTCTATTACGTATTCTTCTGCTTATATTGCTTTTAAACAATTCTTCATCAAATAAGCCCCATAGTTTTGTAATTTTTTTTATTTAATAATGTTTTTAATACATATCTGCATAGGTATATTTTAAGTTTAACTCATTTTAAAAAAATTGTAAGTTATGCCCTTGTGTTACCAAAGGTGCGATATATAAATAGTAACATTGTATAAGTAGTAGCAGGGCATTTCGCAGTCATTTCGGTAATAATCATCCCCTTATATATTAGAAGACCACTAAATTATCCCCACCTAAACTTAATACTACTAAGCTCTGAAAGGCACTAGTAGCACGAGTGGCGTTGCTTGTGTAATAGGCAAAGGTATGAAGTGCACCGTCAACCTGTCTTAACCTGAGAAAAATTCTTGCGTAAAAACAAAATTTATCGCAAGTTCTATAAGGCCAAACGGAGTAATAATAAGACTTCCGATATTTTGGGTAAATATAAGACACTGTTTAAAAACCTCGAATGAAATTGAATTTCTGTTACTTATATAGACTAATATATTCCTTATTTCATAAGCAATAACGTCCAATTTTTTTTTGATACCTTTTCTTGTAACTTTAACTACTTTGAGAACAATTTGTCAATAGTTGAGAAATTTGGCGCGAAAACTTTTAATCAGGGTCCATAAACTTTTCTAGTGCTCGCTCGGACATTATACCTACGTGCTCCCGCTCCTGCGCCGCGCATGCGGCGGGAGCAATACTTGCAGGAACAATCGGTCTTATTAGTCTGTCTTTCGCTAGCGCACGGTAAAAACGGTTTATTTTTGTGGGAAAAAATAAGACGCGTCTTCGGGAAA
The DNA here is from genome assembly GCA_945859745.1 of Synanthedon formicaeformis. Classification (NCBI taxonomy): domain Eukaryota; kingdom Metazoa; phylum Arthropoda; class Insecta; order Lepidoptera; family Sesiidae; genus Synanthedon; species Synanthedon formicaeformis. Next base: position 10,890,767 of record OX243968.1, on the reverse strand, counting down.
ATATAAGACAAGATTCGTTTAAATATAAGACAGACTACCTATTAGCACATATCAAAATGCCACGAATTTACGTGCCAAAATTGAAGACTTATAGTGAACTGAAATTACAAGAAGCTTTAGAAGAACTGCAAAAAGGTAAGCTGTCATACAGAGAAGCAGAAGAGAAGTATAAAATTGATAAATCGTTGCTATGGAGAAGAGTCCACAACTATAACACATCGAAGCAAGGCAGAAAGACAGTGCCTATCGAAGTAAGGAAGAAGAAGAAGAAGAAGAAGTAATATAAAGCCTGACCTCTTTGCTGTTATAAAATTTTCCGGGGTTGTATCTTTATTTTTAGTAGATAGCTGGTGCCCGCGACTTCGCCCGCGTAACTGTAAATTATATACTAAAACCTTCCTCGAGAACCACTCAATCCATTGATGAAAACCGCATCAAAATCCGTTGCGTAGTTTTAAAGATATAAGCATACATAGGGACAAATACAGCGGGACGCGACTTTGTTTTATACTATGTAGTGATGACCAAAACGTCTCATTTTTGTACTTGAATTGATTTTTATACAATTTTTTTTTGTTTGTGGACAATTTTCCATTTATTATGAATAATTGTGATCTCATGCCTATGTGGTACATTTTGTGACAGTGATTTAACTACTCGTACTAAAAACCTAGTAATTACATTCCAAAGATTATTTATGTTAAGCATAGTAAAATAAAGTGTTTTAATTTTGTTAAGAAGTTTCTGAGAAAATAAAAGACTTAATGAAAGTTTTCTTACTTATTTGTATCATTTTTTGTCACTATCTTACGATAACCCTGTCAGTTAAAAAACATCTACAGCATAGAAGTTATTCGATGTCTTATTTTTAAAGTATGATGTTTTATAGTTACCCCGTAGTACAGGAAAAAAATGAGACGCATATTTTGTGTTAAAAAATTACTTTCTAGACATTTAATAGCATATGTGAATCTAATGCAAGATAGATACTTTAGGAGTGCATAATTTTAAGCTTTCTAAGATCTTTTTAAGTATTGCTATTATCTTGAAAATCTAAAAGTTGTTGTTTTCGTCTTATAATTACCCCGTCTGGCCTTATATGTATTATGCGCTTTTACTTGGATTTCTATCGTGATTCCAAGCAGTCCAAGTTAGACTAAGTAGTTGCTTAGGGTAAGTATAGAGACCATCGGAATTCTATACATTATCACGTATAGAAAGGTAAAAACAAACAAAAAAAGTTTAGATAAAAAATTAATTATATATTCTTTGCAAATTCGATATGATTATAGTCGAATTTCGACCAGAGGCTGAAAAAATTATATATATTTTTTTAGATAAATCTAGCATTTATTTATAAAAAAAAATCAGTTTACACGCGTTTATTGAGAGCTCACACAGACTCTGTATTATTCGATAAATATATTAAATAATGTTAAAAAATACATAAATTTTCCTACATTACATCTTCTAATCATTCCACTAATGATTTTTTTATTATTATTATTTTATGAGCCAAGGGCCCTTAATACTGTACATGTGCCACAATGCAGACTAATTTATTACTTACATAAGCTTATACAAATAACAGCACATATTATAGATACACTTATTTATACATATACATATATATAATTAAGATACAGATACAGATATACATACCTAATAACTATTATAGATAAGAATAAAATTAAATAACAAGATTACACATTTTTTTAAAAACGCAGATTCCACTAATGAGCTATAAAGTAACAAGATATTATGTATATATACTCGTATATACTGAAAATTGATTAAGAACTTTAATGTTACAAGATCCCTGTGTTTTAAGACGACGCATTGGAAATTTTGGTGGCAGGGATCAGTGATATGTTAAACAAGACAGGATGCGCCCTTACCATACTACTAGTGACAAAAACATGGTCCTCCAATTTGCACATCTAGTTACTAAAAATAATTTTTTTTCACTGCCATCTTAATACGTATTTTTTTTTCTTATTGGCGTATTCTGTTATTGTAAAGTGTTCTCATTTGTTGATTGGAGATATCACTGGTAAGTAGGCATTTTCGTATCTTTTTACGCACAAAATGAACACCCGTCATTGGTGTCAATTTCCGATTTTGACACCGGCGCGTCGGTGCCACGTACTAGGAGCGTTAGCCTTGTCCTTACAAAGTAATATAGAAGTCATGGGCGGGGATTTAGATTTTTCTAAGCAATGACAAAACATATGAATGTGATGTTTGGTAATATGTTTCTTCATCTTATTGACTTCATTTATTCGGTTGGATTACACGATTGGTAAACTTTTATAATATAGAAAAAAAATTCAAAGAAACCTCTTTTAAAACACAGATTTACATTTTACAGCCAAACAGGACCAATTTATACCTCCAAATTTTCTATGTACATTAATATAAACATAAATCTTAAACCAATAGGCGGGAAAGCGTAAGCAGAGCAGTAACTGTTTTCCTAAGAAACTTGTGCTTTTCTTAACAATATAAAAGCTCTTGGTTCTCGCTTGTTTGAACACATGTTGCTCTCCTCTTTATAACTTAGTGATAATGTTTTTGTTGTCAACTCCCTTGTAATACGTTTCTTAACAAAACAGGGTTCCGTTTTAACCACTAGTGACTCGCTGTGGCTTCGTACGTGCCTTATTAGGGGAAACGTACAAAATGTCGCCTTTCAAAAAATCTCTTGATTTTGTTATCATTTTTTGAATTACCTCAGAAATTTTTAATTTCAGTAATTTCAGAAGAAATACCTTAGAATTCTGATTAAAAATAAAAATGTGCTTTGAAGCCCATGCACATTTTTATTTTTATTCCCTATTCTGACTGATTAAACAGCAATATTAAATTAAATGGCATATGTTAGCATCTTGTTACTTTATTCTGAACCACAGTTGATTTTTTCATAATATTTGACTTTTTTTTCATAGAATTGTCATGTTATTTATTCTTATCTATCGCTAGCTGCTGCCAGCGACTTCGCCCGCGTAACTTTATAAATTATATACCAAAACCTTCCTCGAGAACCACTCTATCCATTGGTGAAAACAGCATGAAAGTCGGTGCAGTAGTTTTTGAGTTTACCGCGAACAGACAGACAGACAGAGAGACGCGGTGGAGTGCTTTGTTTTATAATAGGTAGCGATTTTCCATAGCTCTTTAATTTATAATTTTAAGCTTATAAACTAACAGTAGTAAGACAATTCTTATTTAATTAATATATATTTGTTAAATTGGAAAACATATTTATCAATACTAACTAATAATACTCGTAAATGTATGTGTAGGTATTGTATGTATGTATTTTCATCCATAACTCTTAAACGAATTAACTTGATTTTCATGAAACTTGGTAGATAAACGTTTAGACGTACAGGACACAGGATAGGCTACTTTTTTCTTTTTCAACGCGGACGAAGTCGCGGGCGCCTGCTAGTATGTAAATAAAAACAAACAACATTTCTCCCATATACCCGAGACGAGCGCCAGCCCCTGTGGACGACTTGTAATAAGATTCCAACGTCTCCCAGTGTTTGTTTCCTGTTGTGGTCGTAAAACAAAGAGTTGCTGTAAACTGTATAACTTTATTTAGGGAGTCGACATCATAAAGGGAATATAAATGAGTTAGGTATGTTTCTTTGAGGGCACGACGTAGCCGCGATCCAAAAAACCGCGAGTTTCCCTCTAAACCGTGAATATTGATTGTTTTGTTTTCCTCCCAATAATTGGGAAACTTAAACAAATCCATTCGCTTTTTTTTATTGAGAAAAACAAAATAAATATACAAAGTAAGTAAAGTTAAGTATAAATCATTGACTACGACATGTTTGGTATAGCGGCTACTAACCCTAGCTGTTAACCAAACGGCCTCGGGTTCGAATCCTGCTAGGGGCAAAATCTTTATGTGTTAACTTTTGTACTTGAGTCATGGATGTAAAAAAAAGTAAGTGTTGCTTACTGTGGAACTAGATGGTGCTGTGTGGAATGTGTGAAGCTATTTATTTATATTTATTTATTTATGTAATGATCGCTGATAACTTAGATTTTTTATATATCCGCCATTAGTCATGTTGGTAGTAGTTTTTAGGAATTCACTTAATATTTTGTTATCTTATCTTTCATCTTTATATTGTGTCTTATTACTGGTTAGTAAATATATTATATAACTTGGAATTAAATGAAATACCTATTATTTAGTTTACTATTGCTTTTGTTTTACTTTTATACGTTTTAATACAGAACTGTCTAGATATAATAATTAATGTAGATAACATATTATGGGTACAGTTGCCTGAAAATAATTGAATTTTAATATAATTTTAATTTCATATAATATTATATTTTAATATTTTAATTTAATAAACAACTATAGTACATATTTTAAGTAAAATATAAAAAACTGTATATATATTGAAGAGGTAATCAAAATCGTCACGATACATTGTGTGTTGGGGCTGTATTGCCAACAATTCCCCAGCTCCTGTGTGGCCAACAATTTACCTGTTCACATATCAAAATAACGCTCGGAACCGTTTCCGAGATGATTCCCCACACCTGTTCGCAGTAATTTTCGTCTCTTTGATACGTCGGTCTTGGAGGGAATTATATTTGCTATGGTAATATCTGTTTTGTATTTCACCAGGAGCGTACGCACGCGTTTTAACTCGACGGGGATTATTACATTTATTCCTTGTTTCTTTGAATTATTTAACGTAGGTGCGCGTATTTGACATGCGGTTGATTCGTTGAAATCTTGGCACCTTTATACAAATGTCACTTTTCATTATGTAATATGTATGTGTAGGTATATGCCCAACAGGGTCCATAACATTGGTCTTTATTTTTGTAACATCTTTGTACATTATGGTTTCGCAATAAATAATTGAATTGAATTGAATAGTTATGTATTAAAAGTTTTATGCATTTTGCCCTTAACATATATATGCGATCTACAAAAGTCAAATGAAATAAAAGAGGAAGGCTTTTTATAATTATTTAGGATTATTTATTTATTTTCTCTTATATTTACGAATTGAGTTCTATCAATTTAATAGAAATTAAGTTTAATATAATTTTTAAAATTTCATATAAAGAAATATGATGATGTATTTACAACTAGCTGGCGCCCGCGACTTCGTCCGCGTTAAAAATGAAAAAAATAGCCTATCCTGTGTCCTGTACGTCTAAATGTTTCTACCAAGTTTCATGAAAATCAGTTAATTCGTTTAAGTTATGGAGGAACTTACATACATACAATACCTACACTTACAGATTTATTATTAGTATGGATAAATAATGAATGTAGGCAATTAATAGTAATATAATTTGTGTTAACCATGTTACTTAATCGTAAGAAAAAAAGATAACTAATTAGGTAAATATTTGTTTATAAAAGTAATAATCAGTCCGGAGTAATGATAATGAAAACATTTGCGCAGTTAAAAGTTAGACATTAATGTCGAAAACTTTCTTGTGGATCTATTTGAGCACGACATTTCGTAATACATTGTTTTATCAAATTATATAAAATCGTTTTAGGCAGGTACATAGCGCACGCGAAAATTAGCATTTAAAAACGATATATCTACATTTCTTTGTAGTTTAGTACAAACATACAGACATACAGATAAGGTATAATAATTAAAATAACAAAAAAACAAAACCGCCGAAAAACGCCGCGCTCTTTACGTAATTTTTGCTTGTTTGGCACCGACTCAAAATTACTTAGGTAAAATAATAAGATTATTTTATGCTTTTCAATTTTTTCGGCGGTTTTTTTTTTTAAAAGTTTTATTTTATATTTTTTTGTGGCTATAATCTAATATTTACTACATGCTTAATTTTTAATTTTCCCACCCCCATTTTCTCACCCTTAGAGTTGGAATTTTTTTTTCCAAATTAAAATGGGACCCCCTTGGGGGTGCACCCTTTCAAATAAAAAAAGAATTATCAAAATCGGACCACCCTGTCAAAAGTTATGCGTGATCATACATAAAAAAAAAATATATATACGCGTCGAATTGAGAACCTCCTCCGTTTTTGTTTTTTCGTTTTCGTCGGTTGATTATAAACTAACGGCCATCTTTCTATTGACCCCAAACACGTTATAACTAGTGTATGTTGCTGAGCAATTGGTTGTCCCGCAGACTACTTGATGCTGCAGCATCAGGTCAAGGTTACAATGTCATGGAAATACCATCGAAGTAACAGTATATCAAATTTCACATCAATAAAAAAAAATCGGTCCATTCTCTTGGGAGCTACGATTCCACATTACACCCACACATATACACAGATAGATACACAGACACACATCGCTGCTTAAAAACTAAAGGGACATCAAACAAAAAATCCAAAAATGGTTATATTGCAAAAATACAAAATCACAATCCATCATATTGTATGTTCCAAAATGACTTATGGCTGTTTTATTCCATATTTAGTATATTTTGATCTTTTTTTATATATTCAAAAGTAACTTATATGCTTATATCTCTTCTAGTATTCAGTTTATTTTAAAAGTACTTAAAACATTAAATGCTACTTAAAAATACGCTTCTAACGATGTATAATAATGCATATATTTTATATATATAGTTATATATATCTAATAAGAAAAAAATAGACAAAAATAATTTTTTTTTTTTTGGATTAGCTCTCCTGTAAAGTGCAGTTTTGATTTGTGGCCCTTTAGTTTTTAAGCAGCGACATGTCATATAACACACCGTCTTCGCGTCGGGCGTCGGGGGTAAAAAATGAGCATTAAATTTACGCGTCCATTCTATCGAGGTTTCGTGTGTAACTACACATAAATTCTTTCAATTCAAAATAAACTTTATCAGCTATAAAGTTGATTCAAAACTTATAGTTTATTTTTATCGCCAATCTTTGCTTCCGGAATATCTCGTAAATCCAACCCTGACGCGGTATTACGGTGTTATGGGTTTTTTAATACAAAATTTACAATAGCGACCGGGGCCGCAGGGGGGCGGTGTGCCCGTATGGGGTAAACGTCGCAATGTCTGCCACAGTCACGTACCAAGCAAGAAATCTACTTGTTGTATGTTCGCAACGTACGTGATCTAGTATATATTGGTCGTAACAAACTCGCTACCCTACTCCGTTTGAACACGACACATTTCGCTGACCTATATAATACTGTATACATCGCTTTTAATGTCGCTGAATTATGCTCCAATTCGGTATCACGAGCAGCAATATTAGCCGTACAAATGTTTATTCCATTTTCGAATTATTTCATGACTACAGTCTCGCCTCTTCATTGATTTTCAGCGTACGATAGTCGTAATAATAAATTTTATCCTCACATAAAACAGTACTTTACATTAAGTTGTGTAGGTAATGGTACTATTTTTTTGAAAATCTAGGTGATAGATCGGTTTGGAATTAAGACTTTAATTTCTCGAATATATGATAAATAATGATCACTAGCTATAGTGATCATTATTTATCATATCAATGAAAGAAAACATCATAAAGCCCTTTCTATTCGGAGTACCATAGCATCATAGCAACTAGCATAGCCATATCAACATAAGGGTCTCCATTTGGAGAGAAGAAAGAGAGGAAAAAGTAAAAATGTGGAGATTAATAGCCCTTACTAAATACTCAACAAACAACCGCTTACATAGTCTTCTCTGAGAGAGCAACCAGTCACTACAGTCAGACAAATTTCCCATTTTATGAATGCGGTCGTCAAAATTTATTCATGTAATCTTGTATAGAACACTATCGTTACTAAAATATGACATTTAACATCCATCCCTGTGTACAGGTTAGTTGTGGGCGAAGGTCAGATTAATTTAACGACTGCTGAGTTTGTAGTTTACGACCACCTCTGACCTTGTTTTCTTTATTGTTTTACTTCACTACGCGTTAGATAATATTAGTTGCTTTATTATTTATAAATGTGGCTGAAATAATATTCTACCTTCGGAGATATGAATATTCTTACTTATTAGTATCAATCTCCCGCCTCAAACGTTTTCCCAAATGATCAGTCATCATAACGTCAGCCTGCACCCTCACAGTGACACTCTGTCCTCTGCTAGCCACATCTGCTTGGTGATTCTTATTAATAGCCGCTGAATATACTGAGGGATCTTGCTTGGTATATTATATCCTTCCGAACACTGCCTACTCCATAAACTCTCTACGATCGCTCGCTTACTACCAAAGATTTAAATCGAAAGATGCGGCGTAATCTCCTCGCGCCATACTAAAAACACACCGAAAATTCTTAACAATGGGTTGGGCGCAGTTGCACGCCAGCTACAGTGAGTGACGGTCGCTTGTTGAGAGCGTCGCTATCGTCACAGTCACGTTTGAAGTAAGGAATGTGTTGTCTGTGTTTAAAAGTGTGTTTAGACAAAGGTTTTGTCTAAACAGGTCTAATTTTTGTTTTGTTAATTTTATACTTTTGTCTTTAGTATAATGTATGTTGTATTTTGTAACACACTTTCGCTAGTAATGCCGCATCTCTCGATTTAAATCTTTGCTTACTACTAAGGATCGTGGTAGCAAATCCAATGGCTCATGGTCGCCCTCACCGCCTGGCAGATTATATAAGAATTGTGGCTTTGATCTGTTCATCTTGTTGGCTATGGCATTTTCCATCGATATTTCCAAAAACCATCAGCTTTTTGTTCAAATCCAAATTGTAAAAACATATCTCCATAAACATCAGTACATACAATCATACAATGATTACATTATAAAAGTTTTTCCATTGAACGTTTTTAATTGACTATAATTTGATTCTATTTATCCCTAAACGTACACAAGCTATTTGGATACAATTTACGCTTGAAAGGCGATAACATTTGATAAAATGTCAAACGTACTTTCCGAGCACGACCTTTTACAAAATGGTGGACGGATTGAAAACGCAAGTTTCTTACGCTAACACCATTTTCCATCCTCTCCGCTTTTGGGTGGCAGTGAAATCATATTTGTGGGACTCTTTCACCAACTACAAGTAAAGTGTTAATTAGTTACTTTTAGAAATAATTTTCTGTTTTATTGAATTATGCACTCGGTTTACTTGTATCATTCGATAGGCGAATTTTTATTATTATTTTCTTTTCAATGTTTGGGACTTTCACCGTACAAACAAAGGTATATAAGCTCTATTATACCCAGTTACCGGTGACTTTAAATGACAGTTAGCTTGAGAGATGGTGAAAGACGCTCGTAAATAATCATAACTGACAGCTCTTGACAACTCTTATTATGCGCCCTTTACACCTATTAAGGTATTCCCACTAGTAACTAGGGGTAATTATTCAGTAACAATATGTTTTAGAACGAAACCTTGAACTATTGACTTTGTTTGGGCATATCACTAAAATACTAGTTTTTATGTTTTATAGCTGGTGCCCGCGACTCCGTCCACGTTCAAAATGTTATATAGCTTAAAGCTTTCTTCGATAATTGGATTATCCAACACAAAAAGAATTTTTCAATTCAAACCAGTAGTTTCTGAGATTAACACGTACAATAAAACAAACAAACAAACTCTTCGGCTTTATAATATAAGTATAGATTTTATACAAAGTACAAAATCAAGTACTGTTGAATTTTTCGATGACATATTAAGTTATAGCAGCTTATTGTAACTTTTGTCATTTCCATAATAAAATAAAGTTTGATAAAATCCCACACACGTCACTACCCTACTTTTTATGAGCCCAAAGTTGTCAACAAATTAACTTTTTTCTCGTTTCCATTGTGCCATCAATACTGTGGAAAACTTGTTTGGAGATAGGTAATGGTTCGATCAACAATTGTCCCATCAGGGACAGCCCTCTTTAACTTGGCAAAAAGTTGTTCACGAATGTCTTTCTTCCAACTTGACTTTCAAGAGTCAAAGAATTTATAATTCATTGTCATTGATGTTAAATAAACTTTTTCTTAGTAACTATTTTTTTCTAAAATGAGTAGATTAAAGTCTAAAATGACTGTGATGAAACTTAAAATAAAATATGGAATGCCATCCCATAGTATATCTTGGTAAACTTACTTACATTAGTAACATTACATTACTTAGTTATATAAGTATACATTACTTTTATTAGTAACATTAGTAAATATTGGTAAACTTACATTGGGGTTGTAGGGGCATTTTTACAAATATCTTTCATATTTGCTTAACGTAAAAAGTTGCTTATTTAACTTTTTACGTGTAAAAACCCGCTTACAAGCCATTTTGCAATCTATATCTTAAAAGTTATGTTTGAGCTTATTTTTATGAAAAGTTCGTTAAACAAGTCAACACTTACTTGATGGTAAGTGGCTACCGTCTCTCATTGCCTCAAGCAGCACCATAGGTGCTGTAAAAATGATTAAAAATTAGTATTATGGAATTCTCCACAAGTATTTTTATAATTAACTAGCTCGTGCCCGCGACTTCGCCCGCGTTAAAAGTAATCGATGTGTAGCGCCTGACTAAATTATAAAGCAATATAACACGTGACATCTTTGCTGTTATAAAATTTTCAGGGGTTGTATCTTTATTTTTAGTAGATAGCTGGTGCCTTTGTAAATTATATACTAAAACCTTCCTCTTGAATCACTCTATGTATTAAAAAAACCGCATCAAATCCGTTGCGTAGTTTTAAAGATCTAAGCATACATAAGGACAGACAGATGGATGCGACTTTGTTTTATACTGTGTAGTAATAGGAGTACCCCTAAACCTAATTTGCACCTAGGCTTAAGATAATAAACTATTTTTGTATTTTGTAAATCACGAAGTTTAAAATTTAACGTTGATAAAACGTCCAACTTAACAATAAGTTTAACATGAAATGGCTACTAGCAATCATTTAGAATCTAAATTTTAAATCAAACCATTATTATAAAATATATTTGTACGAACGATAGAACAAATAGCTCCAATTACAGTACTAAATATATCATTGTCCATCGCTTGTATACCACTACTTTGTAATTGTGTGATTACTGTGAAATTGCCGTAACAAATGCTACGGCTACGACATTTGTGAGCGTTTATTTTCACGTAGATATCACGTACAGTTGTCACATTAAGCGCCTCTTTCACCAACTACAAGTAAAGTGTTGATTAGTTACTTTTAGGCGATAACATTTGATAAAATGTCAAACGTAACAGCACGACCTTTTACAAAATGGTGGACGGATTGAAAATGCAAGTTTCTTACGCTAACACCATTTTCCATCCTCTCCGCTTTTGGGTAGCAGTGAAATCATATTTATGGGCCTCTTTCACCAACTACATGTAAAGTGTTGATTAGTTACTTTTAGAAATAATTTTCTGTTTCATTTAATTATGCACTCGGTTTACTACACCATTCGATGGGCGATTTTTTTTTATTTTCTTTTCAATGTTTGGAACTTTTACCGTACAAACAAACAACATTATCCCCGGTTACCGGTGACTTTAAATGACAGATTAGCCTACTTGACTTTGGTGAAAGAGGCGCTAAGATGATTAGGTATATTATATGCTATAGTACATATATTATTCATTCGTATTTCGTTCCACTGCCTGTGTCATAGCTTATCCTCTAAGAATTGCCAACCAAGTGTCGCACCTACAAATTTATTTCAAGATTATTACAATAAAATCAGGAGGAACTGAGGTATCATACAAGCTATTTGAAGAAATTAAGCCAAATATTGTAAATTATTTGACACATTCAATAATGTATGTAATAAAAAATAATAATATGCAATAATAAGGCAAATGTAGCCTTATTTTACACATAAATCATATTTGGTATTAACTTAAATATTTGTTAGGTAAGTTAAATTTTTCCAAAGAAAACTCTCATCAAAGTTACATCGAAATTTTTATTATCAACGCACAGCCAAAACAATTATTTTTAGAAAGCTGAATTTCGGGACAGCTGTAGTTTCGACTCCGTGCGAAGTCGGGGTTGGGTTGCTAGTTTTGTATATAGGTATACGACTTTAGATATACCTATATAATTATATAACTTTAGATCGACATAGGTAATTAGTTGCTGTCATACTAAAAAATATATTTTACTATACAAAGTTGTATGTGTATGTTTGTCTCTCATTGTGTGCTTTGAAGTAAGTTAAAGTAAAGTAAAGTTGGAAACGAAATAGCAATATTTGGAATAGAATGTCGGAGCCGAGCACCTGTGCGCATGTACCACGTTACGTGACTGGTAGCAATAAAAACTTGATTAATATCACAAACCGCTGGAAATGTCTACACTCACAAGTCACCAAATAAATAACAATCGCAAAATGTTCTCAAACTAAATTAGCGATCCGTAAAAAAAATATATAAATAAATTGGTTTTAAATAATATTAATACAAAAAAAGTACATGTTTATGTTAAATGTGACGACACGTTTGGTCTAGTTGGTTAGTAACCCTAGCTGTTAACCAAACGGTCGCGGGTTCGAATCCCGCTAGGGGCAAATATTTATGTGTTAATATTTACCTTTGTACCTGTCATGGGTGTTTTATATTTATAATATGTATGTATTTATAATATGTTGCTTAGTGTGGAACTAGATGGTGCTGTGTGGAATGTGTGAAGATATTTATTTATTTATAAAAAAAAATAGTGATACAGCACTGTTCCTATCCTCATCGTGTATCTTACCTTCCATCCTGTCGAAATCGGCACCACTCTTAGATAATTAAAATAATGAGAATCGAAAGCAAAAACTAATGAATTTTTTCTTAAAAATTTCTTATTATCATTCGTTCAGCATCTTGGCATCATTATTTTGTTAAATAATTAAGATTTTCTATATTGCTTCTCATCATCAATTTATTCATTTTAAATTTCCCGGTAACATAGCTATGTGTAAATATCTTTATCAAAATTTACTAAACAAACATTTAATATAATTTCCAAAGAACATTCTCTACTAAAATCTTAAAAGCAACTATTACATTCATTCTGAAAAAGACTTTCACTTGTTTTTTCAAAACATTCCAAATTATATTTCTTAAATTTATCACCAGTATAAAATTCAAACCTCTTACAATTATTACATGTTACTTTGAATGGAATAGATGAAAGAATCAAAGTATACTCATACAATTTTTACCATTGTCAAGTAATGCCGTAATTTGATGGCGTCCTATGAAGGTTTTATTTTCCTTAAGGCTTAATGACACTTGTACATTTATTAAAATTCACCCAAACACAAAAGAAAATTGTAGATTGTGATTCATTTGTAAACGTGTGCGAAGTAAGTAAGAATATATCCGAATAAGAAAATATTACAAGAACCCTTTGTTATCCGACTTACTCTTGACTCGTTCTCAATAAGCAATTTCGGCTTTTAATAAACGGTTTCGTCGAAACGATATATTATTTCTTATTCGATATTTCTTTTAAGAAAAATTCTTTTGACGAGATTTATTGTAAACTTATACATCGATCAATACTAATAATAAATCTGTAAGTGTAGGTTTTGTATGTATATAAGTTCCTCCATAACTTAAATAAATAACGGATAATAAATAAATTACGGATATCAGACAGTAGATATAATACATAGTACAAAAAAAAAGTAAGTAAGTACTTTTTTTTGTAAATACATACATTTTATAAATACAAAACATCCATGACTGAGGTAGGTACAAAGGTAAAATGTTAAGTGTTAACACATAAACATTTGCCCCTAGCGGGATTCGAACCCGCGATCGCTTGGTTAACAGCTACGGTTACTAGCCACTAGACCAAACGTGTTTGAAAGTTGGTAGATAAATATTTAGACGTAAAGGACACAGGATAGGCTACTTTTTTTCTTTTCAACGCGGACGAAGTCGCGGGCGCCAGCTAGTAAAAGTAATAAAACAGCTTAGACCAAGTTTTCTATGAGTTGATAATTTTTTTCGAGTGTAGTACAATTTGTAAAACAAAAACTTTGAAAAAATATTTGTTTAATTACCCTGAGTGATTCTGAATGGCGAAACAGACATATAAAATTATATCAATTAGTTGAAAACATAATAAAAACTTGTCATTTTCCAAATGATACCTATGTAAAGATCAATATAATGATACCTATGTAAGATATGTAAGATTCATCATCTTCATCCATTGCTTCATCCTTAATTATTTTTATTGAATTTTCTACAGAAATGTACACATAGCAACGGAATTTATAATTAGCTAAAATACAATATCTATGTCATTTTATACATAAATAAATATCAAATAAATAAAGTAGAGCATTATTTTATATTGTGGCTGAAAATGTAGGACGCGCCTCAAATCCTTTGCTGACACACGTACAAAACGAGTTAATCCTTCGGCATAATAAATATCACGTGACAGATGACTGGAAATCTCACAATAATTGCATCATAATTATGTAAAATTGGAAAAAGTGTCCACTGCTGGACATAGATTTCTCCCATATATTAAATACAAGCTGGTGCCCGCGACTTCGTTCGCGTTCTCTACGAGTATAGCCTATATAACCTTCCTCGATAAATGGACTATCCAACGCAAAAAGATTTTTTTTCAATTCGAACCAATAGTTCCTGAGATTAACGCGTACAACAAAACAAACAAACAATCTCTTCCGCTTTATATATTGATTTTATATATTTTTGTAGATATTATTAGAAGAGTCAATTGCATAAATGTATAACCATATATTATTATGTTTTTAAAAACACGTTTATTTGTAGGTACACATATTATATAAGCTGTCATTAATATATTGAATGAAATCTATATTTTTGTACTCATTCGTTTTGAATAAAAGGAAAAACTTCCTTTTATTCAAAACTTTGCTATTCAAAATTTGGCGTCGATTTTTGGAGCATTTATTGTTCGTGTGGTGATTTCAATCATGCTCGAAGACATATTAATGATGAGAAAATATAATACACTAGCTGTTGCACGCGATTTCGCCCGCGTAACTTTATAAAATATTGCCTGTATTAGTCGCTGATAAAGTAGCTATCTATAGGTGAAATTATTTTCAAAATCGATTCAGTAGTTTTTTAGTTTATACATTACAAACATACAAATCTACTTTCTATGTTATATAAGTTTGTCTATGTTACTATAGATAAGTATAGATACCTACTTACATGTTATTGTAATGGCTTAGTAGATATATATTATTTCTATAATTGACTGTACTATTTTCTTATTTATCTCATAAAACTTTGTGGCGAAACAACAATGACCCTTTCTTATTAGGAGCTAGCTGGTGCCCGCGACTTCGCCCGCGTTAAAAGTATGTGTAGCGCCTGACTAAACGTGTAAAGCAATATAACACCTGACATCTTTGCTGTTATAAAATTTTCAGATGTATCTTTATTTTTAGTAAATAGCTGGTGCCCGCGACTTCGCCCGCGTTAAAACTATATACTAAAACCTTCCTCTTGAATCACTCTATCTATTAAAAAAAACCGCATCGTTTTATACTATGTAATGATAATGATATTGTTGTTGCAGGGTGTGGGGCAGCACACGATGTGCACGTGTTCGTGGCGACTGCACGTGTTCACAGCTGCGATCGTCTTCGCCGCGCACCTCATTAAAGGTAATTCTTCTTTGGCTTCATGGATTTCCATGTTGAATCGCATTGACTGATGACTAGAAATGGGGTGTTCATAAATCGATGCTTAAAAACTAAAGGGCCACAAATCAAAATTACACTTTTTACAGGAGAGCTAATGGAAAACAATTAAAAAAAATTGTCTATTTTTTTCTTATTAGATATATGCATATATATATATATGCATATTATACATCGTTAGAAGCTTATTTTTGAGTAGCATTAAATGTTTTAAGTACTTTTATAATAAATTGAATACTAGAAGAAGAGATATAAGTTACTTTTGAATATATAAAAAATGATCAAAATATACTAAATATGGAATAAAACAACCATAAATCTTTTTTCAACATACAATATGAAGGATTGTGATTGTATTTTTGCAATAAAAACATTTTTGGATTTTTTTGTTTTATGGCCCTTTAGTTTTTAAGCAGCGAAATAATGAAATACATACTTCAAAAGATTCACTCAAGCGTCGTGGGGAGCGTTATGAATGTTTTTCTTTTCAGCGGTGGGGTGAGCGTCTACAGGCGTTCAAAAGTTTATAGACGCTGTATTAAAAAAAATCCTCGAAATAATAGTCAGATTAAGAATCAGCACGATCAGGAATTCAGGCTGTATGAAAATCTGACGCGCTCGAATATTAGAAAATGGCAAGCGCCAAAAATCTTTTTTGCATTTTCAAAAAGCTGCCACGAGCTTGTGTTGGTCCCGAATCGTCTGTATTTAAAATGGGAGCTTAGTTTGGGTTCACTTAACATCCCCTCTGAAAATCTGACGCGCTCGAGTAAATCCCACAATCCCCTCTTGGGCTCCCCTGCCATTGAAAGACTAAAGCCATTATGGATAAAAAATCTAGAATTTTAAAATTTTATTGAATCTAGTAAATTGACTAGACTCACTCACAATATCAATTTAATATCATACGCAAATTAGAGAAATTGAAAGAAAAACATTTGTTGTAATTTTTGAAAATATATTTATTACTACTTTATTATTAATAGAGACTACGCCAAAAAGAAAAGATTTACCCTAATCTACAGAAGCTATTAAGAAAGTTTAACCAAACAATGTTCCTATCGGGAAAACATAGATACATTTAAAATCTTGTAGTCAATTTAAAGTCTCAATTATAAATACATTTCAGCACACATGTGTAAATAGAAAAAGCTCAAGTCCAACATGTAATCGTTTAGCGCACCGAGTCGACGTCACGAACTTCGTGACGGAAGCTATAATGAGGAAATCTCGACAAGTATGTAAACTTACTGCTTGTTACCTACTTCCTAACTTCATCGCATTCCACTTCATCGCATACCAACTTTAAACTTTAGAGCTTTCTGGATTCACGTATAATTTTACCCACTTCTTGATATAGATAAAGATATTTTTAATTTAAATTTGGCCGCGTTTTTAGTTTCTTTAGGGTAGTTAAATAAGGGATACTGGTGACGATTGCGTATTTATTTGGGTAGTTTTAGAAAGAGGGTTGTAGGGTATTGTAAGTAAAGTTGAAGATGTCGAGAAATGAAAAATTCCAAAATTGGATCTGGTCTGGTTCATATAGGCCAGTAATCAAGCCCTACAGGGGACCCACAGTCACCTTTAAATAGCTTAATAATTAAACTAAATACAGTAATTCACGTTTTCACCAACAGACACCTCGAGTTAAGGAACACTTAACTAGTATTTAAGCTTATGTGTTCCCTAACTCTAGGTGACTGTTGGTGAAAACGGTTTCGGTTTCACGTCTGTTGTAGTGAACTCTTAAATAAATTCAAAACCTCTAACATCTCTTGAAAGAGAGGGTCAGCAAACAGTGCCTTGTCAATCGTATTTCACAGCAAGGCGCGACAAATTATTGCATGGCCGAACAGTTTATCGTTGCTGATAATAAAGGCCAGCTTAGTTGGCTTATACACAAGCTGTGCGCAGGTGTTCATATTGCGTAATGCGCTCGTAAATAAGCCCTGACTGGGGTGTAATGTACCTTCACGTTCGAGCTACGCCTTACTCACTCGGCTCGCCTCAACCACGGAAAATGTGCAGCCTGCCTTTACCTCTAATATTACAAGCAGACATTATTAAATTGTGTTTTCAACGCAATCATTAACAAAGTTCTCGGCCATGTTTATCTTAACAGACAGACATTGCGACAGATCGACAGACACATAGATAAGATGTAAATAATTATATATAATATAAATAATTATCTTTATACATTCCACACAGCAACATCTAGTTTCACAGTAAGCAACTAATGCTTGGATAGTTTATATACTACATAGATTACATTTTTTGTAAATACGATACATATATAAATACTCAGGTAAATGTTAAAACATAAACATTTGTCCCTAGCGGGATTTGAACCCGCGACCGTTTGGTTAACAGGTAGGGTTACTCTTACTAGCCACTAGACCAAAAGTGTCGTCCTGTCATAGATGACGAGGGAGGTTGTATGGGATGGACAAAAAGAAGTCTTATATTAGTTCACAGTATGAGATAAGTATGAGGTTCTATCAAAATCCGCTTAAGGTTTCTATCTCTAAGACACAGTCAAAAAGTCACATAAAACCCATATCTTCGGCTGTATCAAATGTTTCAGTAAAGAGATGGAGAGGCATTGTATAGAGTCGTATCAGAGTGCTTCGTGTATTAACCCTCGGATATTAACCGTAGTTAAGTCTCGCGTTTATTTCTTACTTAATGCCTCATAAACTTTACGATTTGAGGCCCGCACTCAAATGAGTACATTAAATAGCTCCTCCCGACTTAAATTACTTTATTTCACTCCCTTTTTCTTGGAGTTACTTTTTTTTTATTAATTAGCATAGATTAAATCTACATTACAAAATCTTATTACCTACACATGGTTAAATAAAATTTCGGAGCATGACAGTTTGCTTGCTTCTATAAATATACTCTTATACGCAAAAAGGGATGAACAGATTTAAATAGAATTTGACGCACAGATAACTTAACATAACTATAGGATACTTTTCATCCAGGAGAAATATTAGGTTGCCGAGGAATAATCTAAAGTAGCATAGCAAATATTTATTAATGTGCACTTGTTCGTTAAATATTTTATGTAGTCTAACTCGGGCGTACCCGTTAACACAGCCAAGTTATGCGTATATTTGGCTCGCTTAAAAAAAGGCAGCCTGGCGATTAAATAAAAGTGAAGTCGACGTTTCACAGTTGACAATTCTAAAAAGCTCCCCGCCTCTCCCCATTCACGCTTTCATTCCGACTGACCTAAATAAATCTATAACGCTATAAGTGCCTCTCATAAATCCCTCCAGTTGCCACCTTTCAAGAACGCAGCTCTTAAAATTTATTTTAATATCTACACGTTTTTGTATTCCATTTAATTTTATTATTTTTAATTGGATTTAATCCATTTAATATTCAACCGGTGCTGTTATTACTAAATGAGCATTATAAGCGAAACAGGTCTCATTTTAATTACTACATTTTAACTAAATATTAACAATATTTAGTGATATTTAGTGAATTATTATAAAATTTAAATAATAAAATAAAATAAAAAACAAATATTAGGTACTATAATATTAAAGATTGCTTAGAAATGGTGTTTATCGCTAGCTGGTGCTCGCTGTCCCATTCTGTCTCTATTAACCTCATTAGACTCTCCAATATAATATTTCTCCATTTATATTATTAAAATTAAATCAATTCGGGAATAACCGGCGCAGCTTTTCTCTTTAAAGTCAATAACGCCCTCCCATCCCTATTTCTGTTACTCGTGCACCGACCGCTCTGAAACCCCTTCGGACCCGTTTAAATTTCTAAATTGAATTGTGACAAATTGCCGGTCCATTGCAACAATTAGCAATGATTAAATGTAGGTACGGCCGCGTCTCTTTATGATCGATAGCGCACACCGGACACGCCACCAGTAAGTGAACTAAGTAATATTGCCATTGTTATTGTTCGTGTTATAATTTTAATATTTGATACGATTGAAATTCGTTGTCAGTCGTGTACCCGAAGTACGCCCTATTTGCATTACACGGCTAAATAAGATCAATGACAAGTGGCGCAACATTCCCTTGTGGTGATGGTACCTATTTCATATTCAAAGTTTGGAGTATTGGACAAAGAACACTAAAGCTTGACGAATAAAAGTCAATCCATTATAGCTGTATAGCAAAAATTGCAATGTCGCTGATCGCAACGAGACCCATTTATCATTCGTAAAGCTAGCCTTACACGATCAAGCCTTTCGTCCAATTGTCCAATCGACATGATACAATTGGACATTGGCTTAATCGTGTATGACTGGCTTTAGTCTAATATTATCGTTTTGTGGACGACGCCGTTGTATTTGCTTGTCATTGAGGTTTTCTACTTGCATGACATGTAACTCATATGATTCTTAATCTTATGATTCTTGATATCTCTATCTTCACAAAAACTATTTTGGTAATTCGTCTGAAGGTTTAAACAATCTTATTTACACAGCACGTGTATCTTGCCCTTCCATTTAACTTCAAATGACTATCAATTTGATGGGTTTAATAAAACAGCCAATTAGCACTAGTGGTAATGTTACAATATTATATTACTCTCCTGGGAGAAATAAAACAATTGTTTTCCTAATAAATTTACAAGGATAGCCGGCTAACGGCTTGAAGCCCTTTTTATACAAGCGAGGCAATTAATTGCTATTTCGGCCCATACTTATATAAGTAATATTCTCTAAAGTAAGGCAATAGGCAAAAACATTAGACAAACAAAATTAAGTTCATGTTAAAACTTTACAATTTGTACATTTTGTCGAGATAAATTCTTCCGATGAAGAACCCATTTTTATTACATTAACAATTTCTAAATGTTAAAATGGTAAAAATATTTCTTGACAGTGTGAATAAAACAAAACATAGATTTTTTGTATATGTACTTAAAAAAATATCTATACTTACTTATAAACTTACTTACTTACTTACTTAATCTTCAATTACTTATTTTATCTATACTTTAAAAATTATCCTGCAATTTCTATTATTATTCTATTATTGGACATTGCAGACGTGCGGACAAAAAAGAGTCAGTTGACACATCCTTTCTTAAACAAAATGGCATTAAAGATATTTTATTCTTATTTATTTTTTTATTAAGATACACCAACAGTACACGTGTTACTTAATACTAATATTATAAAGAGGAATGATTTGATTGTTTGTTTGTTTGAATTTAATAGGCTCCGAAAGTACTGGACCGATTTGAAAAATTCTTTCACTCTTGGGAAGCTATATTATCAGTGAGTAACATTCTTACTAATATTATAAATTTGTGAATGTGAGTTTGTTTGTTTGTTACACTTTCACGCAAAAACTACTAAACCGATCACAATTAAATTTTGAATACACGTTGTCTGGGACACCAGACACATAGGGTACCTTTCATCGTTCAACGCGGACGAAGTCGCGGGCACCAGCTAGTATATTATAAATTTACGCAGAAAATATAATGAATTACACCGTATTTCAGCTGTAACGCGTGCCATATTCGCATAACAAACGAGACTTGCTATACTGTTTTGAGTTTACCGTGACAAAAACGGATTGAGGTAGATACACGCGGGTCCCGGGAACGAGAGTTCACATTTTGTCGCAGATTGTTTAATAGCCATTTACGGCGAGATTTAATGATAAATTGAATGTTAAATGTTACTAAAGCGTTAAGGGATCAAAGTATCGATTTAGCTTCCGGCCATTAAGTGGACGCCATGAGAAATAGGAACCATTATGTTTCTATGATCTTTGCAGTCTTGTCTTTCATGTTAGAAGAATTAAGTACTTTTTTAAATTCGATTATTCTAGTATTCTTTTTATTATTCTTTAAAATAATTACTCTATGTGTATTATTTTCTACGTTCGAAATGTACCTGTTTATTGTACCTGGCAATAAATGGATGTGTAGGGACGATGACCTTTGACTTGCATTTCTGAAATTGAAATTTTTGAATCACTTGCTCTAACGCTAAATAACGGAGATATGAAAATTCCTAAGAACTAGTTGCTGGTGAAATACTAAAAACTAATAAAAATTCTTAAATTCCTAATTATTGCGTGACATGAACGCACAAAGGTCCCACGATAAAATTGTCTAGAATGCTTCAAAAAAATAGAAGAAATATCAAGATAAGTAACAAATGACGAAATCGTTTGCCGAATGATGGCGAACGATCCGAAAACTGAATGTTGTATTTCTTTGGGAATTTCGAAAGCACAAAAAATTTAGTCTACAATTGCAAGGCAAAACAGAAGGGAATCAGCAGAGGAAAATCATGCAGGGTTAAGAATTTCAATACTAAATATCGTATATCGGGGCTTTAAAATAAATATACCCATGGTTAATCAAAACCTTCAGTTGGAAGTGGGATCAGGAAAAAAGAATTAATCTGAATGGGGCGAAAATAAATTTTAATAAATTTAGATATGCATTTCAAAGTAATCAAATATGTCAATTTTGCTTATTAACTCTTTTACGTTAGAGGGTTTAAATGGGCCAGTAGGTTTTAATGTACTAACATAAATATATTTTGACTGAACTTTTTCATTTTATGGAGCTAACTGGCGTGGTTTATTTATAGACACTTTGCAAGCGGCCCTCTCATGTGCTCGTCAGCATATTTAAATTAGATTTCTAGTTTTATGCATTTTCGTCATAGTATATGTGGATTTCCATTCCAGGTATTTAGCTTGATTTACAATAAGTTAGTACTAATAAAGAATGCAGTCCATATAAGTGCAAAAGACTTTATGTTCAACTGTACAGAATCACCTATACCTAATAAGTAAAAAAACAAACATGATAACCCGCCGGTTCGAGCTGGTTAAATTTCAGCGAGTAGTCTAGTAACTCTACCATCTATTACCACTAAGAAGTAAAACAAGGAAGTAATTACTTTTTAAAAGGTAAAAAATGCAAAAAAACACACGTGGCTTTCTGGCAACTATTTATGGGATCGGTATGCACTTTTAGTCAAAAAAGCCAAAGTACCCAATTATTTCTGTGTTAAAATCTAGAATTAATTTAACTAATTTCTAATCTGCTGTGCTTTCCTAGAATTTAAATTTATACTTGTAATGTTTCAAATTCAAATTCAAATTTCAAATTCAAATTCAAACTTTCTGTGAGGGTTGTATATTATGATTAAGTATGTCTTTAGTTGGTAAGCCTGTTTTGGAAAACAAGCATGAAAGAGTTGCAAAAGGTCACATACATGAAATTGTAGAACATGTGTATTTGTTAAAAAGCCAAAAAACGATCACCACCAACCACAAATTTTAAATACCGTACTGCGCGGAGTTAATCTCTATTAGCTGCATAATGAGCCTCTGACATCGGTTTGGATTGTCAGAAACTGTTTCGCAGACGCGCTAATTGTACATTTTATCTATTTATTTATATAAACACAGTTTTTCTGATGATAGATTTCGTTGATCCCTTCTGGTAAGCCTGTCTTATTGGGAGCAGAAATATTTTTCACATAATAATATACGAAGATACAATTCACTTAATAAACCTATGTTTAATTAGTATAATTAAATATATAATAGAGAGTAACATTCATCATGTTTAATTTAAAATCTGTCAAACTGTTGACAAGAAACATTTCGTAACTTTTACATTTTAATAAGTGATAATAAATTATAATAATTACAATTTGGCATTTAAATAAAATTATGCATTTTTGGGCTTATATGGCATAATTAATTTTTCTGGTGAAGGTTGTAAACAGAAGGCCTAATCCTAGAGAAGTTCCTCCGTGCTGCCTGACAGCTTTGACAAGCATGTCATTTCAAAGAAAATTACAATAATTTGTATCGTTGTACAATTACAATAACACACATATCGTGGTTTACAAGTGTTTATGCCGTGTCTCCATACATTTCAAACAGTGCGTCTATGTAAAACATGATATAGTTAGTCTGAGCGTGTCCGACTGGTCCGTACTCGCTACGACACATGACTCCTCCCACGCCTCGACAACGCAGAAGGCCTAACCCCAACTCTACAGTCCCTAAGTTTGACGAACATTTAGTTATATTGTGTATTTATTTATCGTTTTTAAGGTGGTTTTTCTTGGTACTTATAGTTTAATTATATTTCTTAAGCATTGTATTGTATGATAAGTTAGTTATTACACGTGTGGATGCAACCTTCCTCCCAGCCTGGTGACAGCACGTCAACAAATCACACATGCAGCCTGTGCCCCAGACATTTTAAATCAGTAAGGGCGCTTAATATTCATGTCACAAAATCACACAGAAATTGTAATAGTCAAAATAATGCACCTTCAACCTGCACCCATAATACCCCTCCGCCCGCACCTGCACTCACCAACGATTTAGTCATTCCATTCCATCTTCATATTAGCAAATTAAAGCACAGTATACCATTAATTAAAAGAATACCTCGTGGTGCTAGAATCATCGTCGCCACTCATCTATCCAAGTTAATTGAGAAATGCTTAGAACATAATGAAATTCATGACTGGCATAACCTCCTCCTATTTTCCTTCCGCACACTTCACGTTAATAACGACAATTCATCCATCTCTCTCACACAGAAGATTAAAAATAACTGCTCTCAACAAACACGTCCTCTTTCCGCAGCTACCAAACCAATCAGTAAATCTTATAATCGTGGTAAATACATAGAAGCCAAAATTAGCGATGGGGATCTAAAAAGCGCTGCCCGCCTCCTTTTCACAAACGAAATGCTGTCACCAGATACCCCTGAAACTCTTTCGTCCCTACAGTCAAAACACCCCCCAGGTCCTTCAACTCCGTATTTCTTGGATCCACCAACGGCTACACAGGTATGCTTAACGATCAACAATAAAGATACCTTTGACGCGATTATTTCGTTTAAAACGGGCTCCGCGGCTGGCCTGGACGGGATCTCACCCCAACATCTTAAGGACCTTATCTCAACGTCAGCTGGCGATGCTGGAAAACAGCTCCTAAATTCTATAACAAAATTAGTAAATAAAATGTATTCGGGCAACATCAACTCCGACATAGTTCCGATCCTTTTCGGCGCCAATCTTATTGCCTTAACTAAAAAAGATGGCGGGGTACGACCTGTAGCCGTTGGTACAACACTTCGGCGTCTTGCATCTAAAATAGCTGTCCAACACATCAGAACCAAACTACAATCTCAGTTTGAACCAATACAATTAGGCTTTGGCACCAAAAGGGGTTGCGAAGCAGCCGTACACTCTTTGCGCACCTTCCTCGCCAATACAACGTCCGAAGTGTTGATCAAAATTGACGTGAAAAACGCCTTCAATTCGGTAAACAGAGATACTCTGTTGTCAGAAGCAAAACATAATATTCCTGAAATCTACAATTACCTTCTTCTCTCGTACGCAGATCCTACTAAATTACTCTACCGAGAAAACGTTTTGTCATCTGAAGTTGGCTGTCAGCAGGGTGATCCTCTCGGGCCCGCAATTTTCTCTCTGGCAATCAACCCTGCTATTAAAAAATTGAAATCTAAATTTAACGTATGGTATCTGGACGATGGAACCCTAGGAGGAGATGTACCCACAGTTTTGTCTGATCTTACAATAATCCAGACAGAATTTAAAAACATTGGTTTGGAACTGAATTTCAATAAATGTGAGCTATACATTCCAAATTCCTGTCCAAATTACGATGAAATTCAACAAAAATTTAATTCACTTACACCTAACATTAAAATAGTATATAACCACTCTCTTTACCTCCTAGGGTCCCCCGTTTTTGAAGACTCCTTTTCTGATTTTATACAAAATTCCATTTCTAAATTCAAAAACTATTCCGACCGCCTACTCGAAATAAGCCCCCATTATGCAATATCCGTCCTCAAATTTTGTCTTTTCGTCCCTAAATTAACATATGTACTTCGTTGTAGCCCCTTCTGGAAATTCAAAAATATTCTATCCCCTTTAGACGACCTTATAAAGTTAACATTGGAATCGATTTTAAACATTCAGCTCAGCGACAAGTCTTGGACCCAAGCATCCCTACCCATCAGACATGGTGGGCTAGGGATCCGAAAAATCTCTAGCGTATCCTTACCAGCTTTTCTGTCTTCCGTCCACAGCTCCGCTAGTCTCATAGGTAAAATCTTACGGGATCTTCCCTTAAACTATGAGACTGCGGGTTTGGAGGAGGCCAGAAAGGCTTGGTCAGTTGCCTGCCCGAGCAAGGATTTCCCATCTCATCCAAATTGTCAGAGGAGCTGGGATGACAAAATATGTGAAATTACATCCAAATATCTTCTAAGTCAAAGCACAGGCTCAGAACAGGCCAGATTACTGGCTACAGGGGCGAAGGAGTCCGGAGATTGGCTCCGGGCCTACCCGTCGCCAAACATTGGCACGTTCCTCGAGCCAGACACCCTTCGTGTGGCCACGTGTCTTCGTCTCGGGGTTCGTGTCTGTGCTCCACACAGGTGCGCCTGCGGCAGCGAGGTTGACGAATTGGGTCACCACGGGCTTTCATGCCAGAAAAGCGCCGGCCGTTTTTCCAGACACGCCGCACTTAATGATATAATCCGCCGGTCTCTTGCCACTGTCAACGTGCCTACCTTAATGGAACCAACTGGCATAACTAGGGACGATGGCAAGAGACCGGACGGCATGTCTCTGATTCCCTGGAGTGTGGGAAGGGTTCTAGTGTGGGACGCTACTTGCGTGGACACATTGGCTCCTTCCCACATCCACGGAACGAGTAGGGAAGTGGGTGCGGCCGCTAAAGCGGCCGAGAAATTAAAGGCCGCGAAATACCGAGGTCTCGGTTCCGGATACACTTTTATGCCGTTAGGAGTCGAAACCCTTGGTCCGTGGGGTCCCAGCGCTCGCCAATTTTTGAAAGATTTATCAAAAAGGCTTACCAACACCACCGGTGACCGACGAGCTGGCAGCTTCCTCTCGCAACGCATTAGCATTGCAATTCAGCGAGGAAATGCTGCCAGCATCCTCGGCACCATGCCGCGGGCGCCCAATTTTTTAGATATTTTTTAGGCTTATTTAGTTTTTATTTTTAGATTTTAGTTTAGTTTAGTTTTATTTAGTTTAGTTTAATAATTGTATTTTCTTTTTGTATAGATTAGTGTGGTTATATACCTATATTATATACAATGTGAGCTTCAAAATAAAAAAGAATAATTAAATTAGTATAATATAACTGTTATATTCTATAAAGATAAACGAAGTTCAAATGTTCAAGAAATAGAGTGTACAACGCTGAATGCGGTGGAACGGCGCTGTTCTTTGCTAGCAAGATAAAGATAAAATGTATTTTGTCCTCAATTTGGGTTGAATATACTCGGAAAGCAGAATGAAAATACTTACGCATCACCATGCAAATCTGTTATTTTCTAAAGCCAATTTGGTGGATGTATAAGCGGGAACAGTGACAGCCTTCTAGCCAAGATGCAAACTTCGTTGCGTATTTCGCAAACGAAGAGAGAACGCTGCGAGAAAACTGCGAGAGACTGGTGTTGTAACGCCACCAATCAGCAAGCTTTCTCTTAGCGTTCTCTCTTCGTTTCCGAAGTACGCAACGAAGCGTTTCTCTCGGTTAGGGGCCCGAGGACCCAAGTGGACGGGACAGCACTCAATCACCGATATCTATGGTGAGGCGTTCGGCCGCTATCTGGTTTCCGTGTGTAGTGGTTGCGGTGCAAATGTGACGCGAATGGAGGGAGTAATCGCTGTTATCAATGTGTAGCCCGCGTTGCGGTGCCGCCACCGGAAGCGGTTGTAACGTGCGCAAGGCACGCGAACTTGCCCACGTCACCTTCAAAACCACCATTTGGACTGGTTCATTTTTCAGGCATCTAAGTAATTTGTTTGCTTAATTCTTTTTAATTTTATTTGTATTAAAAGTAGTTCGTCATTCACTACTGGTGGATGAATCGGGAATACTGAAATGAATACTGGTGCATGAACTTCCTGCTATAACTGTGATGGTAAAATGTAAATTTTAACATTTTAACAACCTCTCTCTACTCTTAATGGACGAATATGGAAATTAGTTTTTCATCCGCAAATTATCCATAAAAACCAAAAAAAACGTGTCTGATAAACCCGTAACAGTAAAACTAAGTTAAAATAGTATTATATTCCAATACTTACTAAACTTTATATTATATTATAGTTATTTTAAAATAATATTAGTTATTGGCTGTTGTCCGTGTATCTATAAAAAAATGCTTTAATATGACGTATAAACCATTTTAAAGTAAAAATTCCCATTGAATTCTTTTTGTATGAAAAAGTAACAAACATCCGATAAATTCTAAAAAATATACTCTAGACTAGGCATTCCGTACCACATTTCAAAAAACCTAAGCAATTACTCGTAAGGTATATAACGTCAGTCTAGCAAACGTGGCAGTATGATTCTTTCACCTGGTCACAGAGCTTTGAAATACTTTGCTACTTGCAGATACTTGCATGCATATTGCAGTTACTTGCAGTACATGTTCTACTTGAGTTTTTGTTTGTTCTTGAGTGCTGTCGATTCGAGGTCAGCCCCAGCCCCACCTTCAGATGGGCAATTTGCCCGATAAGCTGTTATTTTTATAGGCGTCTAACGCATTACGTGTTAATACGAGCGAGGCGTGGTCCGAGCCATGTAAATTGTTAGAGTAATTACCTTCTAGATATTTCGACCTCTTTGCTGTTGAAATATTGCGGACATTAGCCCTGTTACTGAGATGGGGCACGCTACATTCGGTTCTATTGGAATATAAATAGAGGCCATTATACCTGTATCAGCTCTATACATTTTATTACCTACCAACACTGTTCCCGGCGCCTTGTCCGCCTTAAGTCCTGGATTCGCTTCGTGGATAAAACCCGCTCCCGATCAATTTCACAGTATTATTCCGTTCAATACAGTTTCACCCTTTATCCTCTTAAATTTTCTTCGGTTCAGTCCCAGAAATTTTCGAGATTTCATTATTAATTAGTCATAGATACGAGTGTATATGTACAGAGTTTATATTCTGTTTTATTTATGTAACTGATATCACGCACAGTTAATGTTTTGGAAACAATTAAAAAAAATTTTTGAAATTCCCAAATGTCCCAAATGGGATATTTCTCGTGGGATATTTTGGGAATAGATCTATCATTTTACTTTTATAATAGTGTATCAATTATTTAAAGTTATGTTTTATGTATTTTATTTCTTTCTTTAACGCCAAAGTTATTTGTACCTTCCAACTTTTCTATATCAAAAGCACCTGGGACTTTGTAACGTACCTAAGTTCGCTTTTAACTTAGACTTTGCACTTAGTAGAAAATCATTTCTGGGTCATCAACTATGTGGGGCGCAGCAATATGGAAATGAATCCATTTAATTATAATATCATTACTCAATGGATTGGAACCATTATGTCATAGGGATTTAGTGAGAATACTAAATAGAACTAAACCTTTTGAATTAGTTTCGTTTGCTAAATATGTTAAGTATTGGACTTTGCTATTAGATAGGTATAATTAATATATATTTAAAGTTGGAATTAAATTAAAATTAATAATTAGTCTAAGCGCCTCTTTCACAAACGTCATGTATTAGGCCAAACTGTCATTTAAAGTCCCCGGGGATAATAGAGCTGATATACCTTGTTCACCAACTACATGTAAAGTGTTGATTAGTTACTTTTAGAAATCATTTTCTGTTATATTGAATTATGCACTCGGGTGTACTGCGTCATTCGATAGGCGATTTTTTTAATTATTTGCTATTTAATGTTTGGGACGTTTACCATACAAACAAAGATATATCAGCTAAATTATTCCCGGTGACAGGTGACTTTAAGTGACAGTTAGCCTACTTGACGTTCGTGAAAGAGGCGCTAAGACTAGTTTGTAGTAATATAACTTGAACTCTTTGACTCTTTGAATTTTTTTTAATAAAGAAATAATTAAAAAAAACATGGGGATGAAAAAAGTGCATTTTTTTTTTCGTTTAGCTTCTTCGAGTGTCATATAAAATTACAGGCTACATCTAAAACACATTTGACGGTAGTTTGTATGCATATATAAGTATATTATACATATAGGTAGGTACATATATATGCTACCTATATAGGAGAACAAAGACCGGGTCGCTGAACTGTTCAGATTTTTTTCTTGGTGAGCCCTCGTCTCTTTTGTTTCCTGACGTAGCACTAAAAACTAAAACCAGTAGGTGTCTCTTATTATTCTCATATATAAGCTTTTTAATTTGTTTAGTTTATTTATTTCATTTTCAGCATAAACCCTACAGCAAAACAAAATAACATACAATACTCAAAGAATTACTACCTACATTGTCAATTACCTACAACTTACAAGGTTTCATTGTGTAAGACTTAAAATTATATTACCTAAGGTTATTACTAATTATTAATTTTAAACCATGGGGAAGGGATCTGAACAATTTATGTGCGTGCGTGCGGGCGCGTATGTGTGTGTTTGTCTAGAAAATATTATGAAAATACTCAAATACTTCAGTAATAAATTAGCTTTACACCGAATAAGGTCCCAACTCATTATCAAGCCCTGCTATTACGCAAATTTAAAAGAGTATTGAAACAAAAATTATTCACAAAAGGCTTTTAACATGACTGATGTTGAAAAGACCTACAATGAGGTTTCTTGCCAGTTTTTCCCCATATGCTTTAAAAGAATTGACTATTGTAAGAGTCTTAAATTTAATACTTTGAAATAAAGAGTGTACACGTATTTTTTTTTACTTTAACGATTATTTGCTCATACAAAAACCAAATGCAAAGACTAAAGTGGCCCTTAGAACATACAAGCCTATCTTTATTTTGACAATTGTTCCAAACGAAGCCTATTCGGCATACTACATGTCATAAATTCGGAGTCTCTCCGCATTACTAATTTAATAAAAAGTGTTATAGGCGAACGGTAGCCACCTACCATCAAGTGGAGAGTAAGCCTGTCTGCCGACCTTAACATTTAAAAAACTGAACTACTCTTGTGACCCGAGTTTTTTGGTTGTTGAAGGCCCAATTTAGTTAGTAAGCAATTAGTTCGTCTAAATAGATCTAATTTATCTCACTAATTGGCTTCTTTGAACTTGTAGATTAAGGGTGTAATTCGTATCGAGTTATAATAAAACAAACTAGCTGGTGCCCGCGACTTCGTCCGCGTTGAAAAGTAAATATATGAGTAACTTATGAGTAATAACGCCTGACATCGTTAACGCTGTGACGACGGTGGCGCCGCCACGCGACAGTGGCGCCCAATTCTTTATATTCTTAGCGCCTCTTTCACAAACTACAATTAAAGTGTTGATTAGTTACTTTTAGAAATCATTTCTTTTTTATTGAATTATGCACTCGGTTTAATGCATCATTCGATAGCCGATTTTTTTTTTATTATTTTCTATTTAATATTTGGGACGTTTACCGTACAAACAAAGGTATATCAGCTAAATTATTGCCGGTGACAGTTGAGTTTAAGTGACGCTATAGCCTACCTGACGTTCGTGAAAAAGGTGCTTAGTCTATCACTCGGGGACAGAATTTTTTTTTTCTGAATTAAAGGTACCCTATGTCCTTTCTTGTATCCCTGACAACGTGTATGCAAAATTTCATGATCGGTTGAGTAGTTAAGGCGTGACAAGGTAGCAGACAGGCAGACAGCGTTACTTTCGCATTTATATACAGTATACTAGCTGCTTCCCGCGACTTCTCCCGCGTAACTTTGTAAATTATATACTAAAACCTTCCTCGAGAAACACTCTATCCATTGGTGAATACAGCATGAAAATCGGTGCAATAGTTTTTGAGTTTATCGCGATCAGACAGACAGACAGAGACAGACGCGGCGGAGGATTTTGTTTTATAATATGAAAGGATTTATATACATATTTTATTAGTATGGATATAGACATAATCCAATAAAAACAATAAGACGACTAGAAGACAGTACAAATGGAATTAATAAATAGAATGAGATTCGTAGGGCGGGCGTGCCTTACTGAATGTGACCGTCGGCCGCCCTAAGGCGCCCTTCGGCACGGCACCGCCACCATTGTTCAACATTAATTAGGAAGTCGGCTCTAGCTGACGCCCAGAGCAATCCCGCACTCCGCTTTACAATAACATAGCCTCAGATATACCTATCTATCTCTACCTACTTTTTAGTAGCCATCAAAACTATAGCACGCAATCGTCGCATCAGACAATAAGATCCGCTGCCTTATTATCTAACAGCAGACGATTTGCGATCAACTTGCGACAGGCGAAAACGTTCTATTAATTTATGCAATATCACACTAAATCGTGTTTTTAGTACCACGTAACTCATAACAAAGGTGTAGTTTGCGATAGGGCCTCTTATTGCATGTAGTTGACATTTTGATTTATTTTCAATTATATTTAGAGTTTACTTCTACTAATTAGTATAATTAGCGCCTCTTTCACAAACGTCAAGTAGGCCAACCTATCATTTAATCACCGGTAACCGGGGATAATGGAGCTGATATACCTTTGATTGTACGGTAAACGTCCCAAACATTAAATAGAAAATAATAAAAAAAAAATCGGCTATCGAATGATGCAGTAAACCGAGTGCATAATTCAATATAACAGAAAATGATTTCTAAAAGTAACTAATCAACACTTTAAATGTAGTTTGTGAAAGAGGCCCTTAGAGAAATATATTACAAATAGCCAAACAATTATATCCGATATTATCCGGTAGCGATTCACATCTAATATATTTTATTATTCCTTTTTTTTTATAACACCATCAATTGTAGGAAAATTTCTATTTTTGAAGTACACTCATGAACACAATAAATAATTTCAGATACAATGCGAAGCTATTAAAAGTCCCATAAACGGTTGTTACAATATAAACCTTACGTCAACATGAATAGAGTTCATTTGCAATTATTTTGTACGCCGATTGTACTTCTC
The DNA here is from genome assembly GCA_945859745.1 of Synanthedon formicaeformis. NCBI lineage: Eukaryota > Metazoa > Arthropoda > Insecta > Lepidoptera > Sesiidae > Synanthedon > Synanthedon formicaeformis. The sequence goes on along the minus strand of OX243968.1, from coordinate 10,858,190 downwards.
TTAAGAGATTATTAAATAAATAATGAGTAGGAAATTACATTTTGACGCTGGCGCCCTCTCTCTCGCTCTCTCGCTCGAATAAATTCTAAATAATTGAGTTCGTTCGCTACCTACTTTACCTTCATTATTTTCTACAAACAGATAGATGTTAATTAGGCAAAAAAGTAATAGAACCTAACTACTTAATGAAGAGTTTTCATAGAATTAATTAACCTGGCGAAAAAAATACCCGTTGCTAAATATTACAAAATTAATTCCTTTTGTTACCAAATTCTTATTTTTTCTTTTATTGAAGAGGGACAAGGAAAGGACATAAGGTACCTTTCATCCAGAAAAAAAGTACTGTTCCCGAGTGATCGTCTAAAAATATAAATAATTGGGCGCCACCGTCGTCACAGCGACAACGATGTCAGGCGTTATATTACTCACTCACATATTATATTTTTTTCAACGTGGACGAAGTCGCGGGCATCAGCTAGTGAAGAATAAACCTGTTTATCTTATTCTTTTTTATCTTACAATAACCAAAAATATTTAAAAGTTTCGAGCGATTAAGCTGAACACAGGTCTATCAAATATGATACCTGTTAGGTTGGTGTTTAAATGAAGTTTACATTTAATCGAAACAAAGGCAGCGAAGGTAAAATTAATTGTTTTAAATAATAAACGATCACATAATCCTCATCTCCCATCGAACCCCCATCAAAGTGGGAACTTAAAGGATTAGAGCGTACAGTAACCACACAAACTGACAGGCGGATTGACGCGAACCCTGGCGAAGCGAAGCGAGGGGACAAATACGAAACCGCGACCCGCCTCACTGGGAACTTTCTTACTATATCTCCAGTACTTTTCCTGCTAATAGGTAATAATTACTTACTAGTGCAACTTTATATTGACTTTTTTTCCTGTCTACCCTTTTAAACAAATTAGAGCCTACTTGTTGGTTTCTTCCTATTAGAAATTAGAACAGCGAACCTGTAGTAAATAATTTAATATGTTATAATGAAAGCTCATACACCAATTTTTTTTTGCAACAAAAAAATACAATTGGTGGTACACGATTTAGGTGTACTATAAACTTTAATTAAGTTTCTACCGTACACGTGAGTTGTCGGTCAATAACAATAACTCTTTTTAAAAAAAAAACCGACTTAAACCGTTTTCTCGTGGATGCCATTGTCAGAACTGGACCAAATTGAAATGGGACCACACGGGAAGCACCTGCTTTCAAATAAAAAAAGAATAACAACATAAAAAAATACAGTCTAATTGAGAACCTCCTCCTTTTTTGGAAGTCGGTTGAAAAGAAATTCAAAATTAGTGCTATAAACAAACATAAACAAAAAAAGAGTATATATTTGTAGGTAGATACATTTTTTCTACTTCAGTGTCCATTGTGCTACGCCTCAACACAACGAACCCGTTTGTCCCACTTGAATTTGAATTTGGAAAGCCCGTGGCTGCTATGACCATCCCGTTTTAGAAAAACCTTATAGGAACTTAAGTTAACCTTAAACGAACCTTAAGTTTCGTCCAATTGTCCAGTCAGTATACGAGTAACAACACAATTTCATGACCCATGCCCTTTCTTGCGGTCCTACATCAAATGGACCTTCAACATGCTTCAATTCTTATGTGTTTATGAAGAAATCTCACCTAAAGACGGTTTCAGTGAGTGTACATTTATTCTAACTAGTCGTATATACAGCGTTGGCGAGGTCGAGACGAGATTAATTGTTCAATTTGTAATTACTATGTCGCTTACGGATCCGTCGACAACTTCTCGCTGATTTACTATCACCTATAGAGCGACGATCGATGGACTAATTCACTATATCAGTTAGGTTAATTGCGTACACATATAAATATGTATATGTGGATATCCTGATAATGCTCAATTTGGATGGTTAAGCAGCGACGATTACTGAATCCTTAGGCATTAGGTGGGTCAATGGGCTCTGTTATCCCTAGATGTTTTAACTGTTGTCAAAAACAAGATTCGCCATAAATATTGTAGGACTAAAAAACATTTTCGTGAATTTTACCCCCAAATAAGTGATAATAGTGGCACTAGTTCACGTAATTTAGGGTGAGTTACAATCATAGTGACAAAAGTTGGCCAACTTTTTGCGAACAAACTTTTTGCGACAATCACAACAATCGGCGCAAAAGTTATAGATGTCTCATATTAGATATACAATTCTAACGTACCAACCCATAACGTACAAAAACGCCTACTATATCGTAGCAATTAGCAAATCATCTTCTTATTGTTGTGTACTTATTGTTTAATATTTTTGTTAATCTATGATTTATCTGACAAAAGCACATAAGGAGGATTTTGCCAGTTACTTCTCCTTAGAAACAGCTTTTCGAACGTGCGGTAAATTAATTTAATTTAACTGTGTTTGAGGATAAATACATGTGAAAGCTAATACAAATAAATATCAAAGAGCAGCAAGATATGTCAGTAATCGTGGTATGTGTAAATAAATATGTGTAATAATTCATTTAAATTCAAGTCTCAAATGTGGGATACATTTGCAAATTGAATTTTTAAACGAGATCCCCCCAAAAGCAGGGCGTAGTGTTTATCTAACACATTAGCGGAGCAAGGCTCGTGTTTAACGACAATTAAGGGAGGACAAAGAAAACGAACCGGTCCACGCGGAAACGAGCTTCCCTCACGAGAGAGCCGCCTCGCAACATCTAATTACGATTCTACCGTCATGACGCCACTTTAAATATTTAGCCATTCCGGCAGAAAAGGGGCCATCAGCTACCAACTATTCTTTCACTGCCATCCTTTATATTAGGAGTTCTTTATACAGCCACCCGCCCCTAAGCCCGTGGACTCGCTCAATTCTAGCCCCTAATGTCCCGGGATTTTCGTCTCCAAATTACGGCTCGCACCGGTCTTATGAAAATTCTTATTGGAGACTGTAGAAATTACAATAGAATATATATTGTACAGCTTTGTTTTTAATTAAATTTTCCATGATTTAGATGTATTTTTTAAACAAAAACATGTACAAAAAAGGCAACACTTATCGCGGTTTACACGCGAGAACTAGTTTCTCATGAAATCTCTTTAAAAGAGTATTATTATTAGTCACTTCTCTATAAAATTAAAATTTCAAGACATATTTATTTCTAATTGAAATATTATTAATATCAATCAATTCGTATTGAGCTCATTGTATGTTTTGACTACAGCGTTCCAGACTTCTATTGAATAGTCAATAAGTGGTTTAATATAATCAAATAGGGTACGCTATACAATATAATAATTTACTATATTGTATAATTACCCTATTGAAATTTGCTAAAACGTTTGCAAATACACGTATTCTTCCCTTTTCAAGGAAAGATTTAAGTAAGAAATGTCTAAAAATCGCTACATAGAATAAGTAAGTAGGTATATGTTGGTAGCTTTACGAGGACGCTGAAACTGGGAGGCATGTGAGCAGTAAAATTTAAGTGCTAAAGCTTTCGAATCACATTCGGAGCTTTCCGATTGGATGTTGCGTGCCTCTTATTTTTTTCATCACTATACAATTTTACGTATTAAGACAGAGATTTTTTTTGAGACATACTGCTACCAGTACTGGTTGCTACTATTTAGTAAATCATTGGAAAAATTACCAACTGATTCGAAAATTCGAAGAAAAAATGATTCAAATTAAGAACACATCTGCATTTCTTTTTTACGATTACTTGCATGTATGATATCCGCTTTTAGAAGACAAGTGTCGGCAAAATATCTGAAAAGACTACCAGCTTTCGAAGACATGTAAATTCATGTCAGGATTGACTGACTTAAACCTAGTTCATATTATAATTAGTAGTTCGAATAATGAGTTAAGAAAAAATAATATAGAAAGAACCTCAATATGGACATAAATCGTAATTGTAGCATGTTTGTCGATATTGTAAGGATAATTTTTTTCATATAATAACTTTTTTTTACTTAACATCTTAACATCACTATATTACTAATATCTAGTGATGATAAGAATTGAAAAAATAACTCTGATACACATAAGAAACCGGATAGACCACACTGTAATCTAATCCAATAGTTCAGTCTTCATGAAAGTTCAGACAAACCTGAAAACATAAGGTGTGGTAGTAGTAATAAGGAAGATCAAAGATGTGTGTGTACCGATGTACAATTCGATTCGACCTTCTATTATTCAGTCGCTTTATAGCGTTCGGCTCGAATTCGAATGAATAAAAAATGAGTAACACTTGCTAGAGAAATAAAAACGAGACTATACCTCCTGAACTCAGACTGTGTAATTGTGTTTGCATAGCAATACAAACAGATTTATCACAACCCACTTTTCTAATTGAGAAATCACTCATATTTTATTAAGATTGTATTTCAGTCGAGTATCAAAATTAAAAGCTTATATTATACCAGTTACTCAAATGTTTATGTAATAACTCAATGTAATAACAGTATCTATTTTATTACTTGTGTAATAATAACACCTTATGAACTATATATAATAAAATAGTAAAATTAGCCGTGTCTATATATAAACTGACGGACTCATAAACTGCATCAAAGTTCAGGATTACTTTGAAATGATTTTTTTTAATAAGTATGCAAACTTTTTAGATTAAATTATATAAATATGGAGAAACTGGCTCTTAATCTTAAAAAAAAGCAAAATTTAAAAATAGAACTGCAGTAAAACAAATGAATATAGCCGGGAAAAGAAAATTTACTCGTAGTATCAGATTTGCGTGTTATTTAAAGCAAAGTTTTAAATTGATTCGCATTGATTTTTTATTCTTTTGTCAATTGAATTATTGTTACCAGCAGAATTGTTGGGTTAGTTTTTTAACTCATCGAGAGTTTTTGAACCATAATATGGATACTTCGTCCGAACAAGCGGCTCAAATTGTAGTACTGGTGCGGGAGGGCTTGGATCAACGAACGATTGGTAGAAATTTAAATTTAAACCAGTCTACGGTTTCTAGAATATACAGAAGGTTTGTGGAGACAGGTTCTTACAGAAGGAGACGTGGTACAGGCAGGACTCGAGCAACCACCGGTCGTGATGACCGATTTATTGTTACAACTTCCCTGCGAAATCGTTTCCTCACGTCAGTTAACATCAAAACAGAGCTTAATGAAGTGCGTGGAGTAAATGTGAGTGCACGAACAATAAGAAGAAGGTTAAAGGAAGCGGATATCACCCCTTTTAGACCAGCAAATGGTCCAAAGTTGTCTGTAGCTCACAGACAAGCTCGCTTAAGATTTGCGCGTGATCACCTAAATTGGACAGAAGAGCAATGGGCCTCCGTATTGTTCACGGACGAGTGTAGGACATGTTTATATGGTGCAGATGGTCGCAGAAGAGTCTATCGTCAACGTGGGGAGCGATATGCTCAAAGTTGCATTGAGGAGAGTGTTCCTTTTGGAGGCGGTTCGTGTATGGTCTGGGGTGGCATATCGATGAACGGGCGAACAGAACTTGTGTTCATAGACATGGTCCGTCAAAACGGTAATAGAGGGGGTTTGACTGCACATCGCTACATAACAGAGATCTTAGAAGATCACGTGGTGCCTTACATGGGATTCATAGGCGAAAATTTTACTTTAATGCAGGATAATGCCCGGCCGCACGCTGCTGCACAAGTTCGACAATATTGCGAAGAGGTTGGGATACGTACAATGAATTGGCCAGTACGCAGCCCGGATCTTAATCCCATTGAGCATGTTTGGGACATTTTAAAAAGAGCTGTATATGCGAGAAATCCTGTGCCCACGACAGTGGCAGCACTAAGAACAGCACTTTCAGAAGAATGGGACAATATTCCGCAAGATCTTTTAATAACCCTAATAAAATCTATGCGGAACCGATTAGAATCCGTAATAAGGGCACGTGGGGGTAATACACCCTATTAAAACATAAATAAACCCTTGCATAAAGTTTGTGTCTATTGTTAAAACCAATTTTTTTATAAAACCAATTTTCCTTAAATTTCTGTTTTTTCTTCAAAAAAGTCTTAAGGTCCTTTCCAGTACACAAACTTAAACTTAAGGATACGCTGTTTTAAAGTTCACGAACCAATCTAGAGGTTTCAATTTAAATCTGTATAGAAAGTTTGCATACTTGGTTAAAATATTTATTTCAAAGTCGTCTATTACTTTGATGCAGTTTATGAGTCCGCCAGTGTATATATATATATATATTTTCAAAAAAAACAACTTGTACACGCTATACTTATGTTACCGAAGTCAAAAAAATAGTTTTTAAAATTTTTTGTCTGTACGTTTATGCACGCTAATCTCAGGAACAGATTTGGATTATATTTGGAATACAGATAGTTTAGTACCTGGATTAACATAAAGGATACTTTTTATTTTGGAAAAATGTTATGTTCCTGTAAGATTTTAAAAAAAGGAACAGCGCGTACAAAGTGATAAATAATTGTGGGGCATATGTAATGCTCTGAAAACTAAATTACACTTGTAATATCGTTCACACAGTTTATGGACGAAATGGCAGTACAAGTAGAACAAAGCCAACTTTAAAAAGTTAATTTTTATAGTTGACCTTGCCTAGAATAGATCCCTTGATCATTAGTCAGACCGTAACCACTGCAACCATTCAATCAATTTTGCTCGTAAAGTTTAACTTATAGGTTAGGTTAGCGAAAATTTAAAGTTTTTACAATGACGAACTATTTTTTTATGACAAAGATCGGAAGGCAGGCTGACATTGCATTTGACGGAAAGTGGTTGCTGACTTCCATAAAGATCTGGATGAGATAAATAAAAACTCCATGTAAGGTTGCGATAGGGAAATAGGCTATGTCATCACTTAATCTTGCGCCAAAACACGACACACGTGCTTTTATTTCGCAATTGTCTTCTGTAAGGCTCTATTCACACGAACCACAACCACACCACATCGAAGCGACAAAAAGTGGTCAAGCAGTGGTTACGTGTGAATAGTGTCGCTGCAGCATTTTGCAGTTAAGTTGTGACAACTACAAATTTTAGATGTGGTTGCGAATTTGTCAGTACCGACCACACGGTTGAATTTGACGGCAAAATGTGGTCCGTGTGAATGCACCGATTAAATTTCAAACAAATTAGCGCCCGTCCACGTGTTGTGGTTGTGGTGTGATTGTGGTATGTGGTGTGGTTGTGGCTCGTGTGAACAGAGCCTAAGGCTGTGGCTACTGCTGCTAGGATATAACCAAGCTTATGACAACAGACTGTAGTATGCGCTGCCACTATTTACGGGGTTAATGGAACATTTGAGAAGTCAAAATGATTTCTTTAACTGACTGGAAGAATGTTATTCTTAATTTTAAATTTAATTAAAAATAAACACTTCCTTAAAGACAAGATAACTAAACCTCAGCTTTAACTATCTCTCTGTATAGTGGTGTCTACAATAAAGGTTTTTTTTTGCTTCGCTGGCTGGTTGTAAGTTTATGTAGCAGCTAGCTCCTGTTCCTGGCAGACATGCTTGACCTACTTGCAAAGATAAATGTTTAGCTTTGAGCATATATTTTATAAAATACAATTCAATTAACTTACAACTCGTTATGTTGCTATGATTTAATAGCAATAACTAATTTGACTTAATATCTAACCTTCAAATAATAAAATACTTTTTTATTAAAATAAATATATGAACTAACTCCACTTATGCGATTTATTTTTATCATTAGCGGAGTTGCAATGGTGCTGTTGATAACGCAAAAGAACAGTATGTCTGCATACATAATATGTATATGCACTTGAGAAGTTATACTTCTTTGTAATCAAAAAAATATTTACATAAATCTAAATAAAACATTTAAAAGTGATAAACAATTGTAAAGTAATAACAATATATCTAATTTCATCCGCTCCCCTCCTCTTCCTTTTTCCCTTCTTATTCAATATTTTCTTTCGGAAACAGTAGGTACATTTTTTTTCTAGTTTATAGTTAAAACGTGTATGATAATTTTCATGATGTTTGGTTGAGCAGTTAAGGCGTGAAATGGTACCATACAGACAGAGTTACTTTCACATTTATAATTTTATAGTATACTCGTATATAGTAATATGGATAGTACGGATTCTCTGAGGTGTATGATAATTTTCATGATGATCGTCGTTAAGACGGGAAAACCTAAAAAACTAACATTTATGTTGGTTAGGGGTTTATAGGGGTTCTGAATTGGATTGGTTCCACGTTAACTGCGTATTCAACTAAAATACAGCTGTAATGTTGTCTAATATCTAGCGAACACGCGCTACCTTCCGATAAACTACTCTTAAGAGGTTAAGGATAAAAGTTAAGAGGTAAATGAAGCGAAACCAGGCCTACATATCGCTGCTTAAAAACTAAAGGGCCATAAAACGAAAAAATCCAAAAATGTTTTTATTGCAAAATTACAATCACAATCCTTCATATTGTATGTTGCAAAAAGACTTATTGGTGTTTTATTCCATATGTAGTATATTTAGATCATTTTTTATTGAATATATAAGATAGAAGTAACTCTTCTATCTCTTCTCTTCTAATATCTCTAGTACAAATTTAATTCATTATAAAAGTACTTATAACCTTTGATGCTACCAAAAAATACGCTTCTAACGATGTATAATTTGCATATATTTGATATATATATCTAATGAGAAAAAAATAGACAAAAAAAATATTTTTTTTCGATTAGCTCTCCTGAAAAAAGTGTAATATATTATGTACATTGGTTACGAGACTCAATCAAAACATTCGTATGCTGTTACCGCAATGTATTTTACGAGCTCCCATAAAACAGGCAGCTCTCCGTTGGCCGAACCGATTGGGCGCGCATTAGAAATACGGCTTTGTCGGCCAAATTTTTGTTTCTAAATACGCTTGCGTTTGGCGACATGACAAAGTCTTGCCAATATATTTTATTGTACTTAAAAATATTAATCTTATTCTTTACATTATGATCATTAATTGATAGTTTCATTTTTTTTGTTCTATCATAAAAATAGTATGGACATGTTCCATTAAAATTATTCGAGTGCATTCTGTCATAATGTGCAGTAGAACAAGTTGGGTTTTTTTGTCCAAACAGTTCTATCGTAGAACTAATAGTAGAACTGTTTGGACTAACCCATATTGAAAGTAATTACTTAAATTAGTTTTTTACTGATTCTGAAAATACTAAAAATTAGGTACGTTTATTTTTATGACATGAGAACCTTTTCAGCCTACAACCTTGTAACCTCCCCGTGGTTAATGACGTTCGTAAAGTCATTAGAGTAAGCTTATCAGCTCACGGCATATAATAACGATAAAAAGGAATTTAAGGTTTCGTTCAGATTTAAATTAAGCCTATAAATTCGTATGACGTCACTTATGCACTGTAATATGTTATGCGTTCTTGGTTTTACTGAATAAAACTAAAAAACAAAAGATTAGGATTTGGATGTAATTTATAAAGATACTAGTGACCGGCTTCCGGCTTCGCCCAGGTCCAAATTAAAATATTTTTAAATAAATAATTAATTACTAGATTATTATACATAAATTACATAATTAATTATCATAAATTTGGATTTCCGAATTTATACCTGAACCATACAATCGATTTGTTAGAGAGATAGCTTAAACTGTAAGCTTATTAGCTTATCAGACAAAAGTTAGTATACTACCCCTTTAAAAGTTTTCCCTCCCTTCGCTGTTATAACTAAATACTTTTACGCTACGTATCACATTTATTTTTTAATTATTTCTAGACTTAGCCCTGTGGAATGTCCTTCAAGGTCATCGGGTACCCGCTCCCGATGAGTGGGGGGTCCCCGATGGGTGGTGGGGATGAAAGGGAGTGGCCACAGAGCTGTAAAGGATTTTCACAGATTCGTGTCACGCACCGTCGCGGATTCATTTCACGATTCGCCCTTTTTTATAATTTAATCTTATCCCTTGTTACAATCAGAATGATAAGAGGACACGGGACGCGTGTAACGGGAATATTCATGAGTCATTTGTGTGTCAATTGGTCGAAGGAGGGATGTAAATTGGTGGCCTTTCGACTCACTCGACTCAGGATAATTTCATTGTGACTAATTGACCGACGTGCGAGTACGTGTCGTTTGTGTGATGTTTTATTCAACTTTTGGTACGTCGCGTACCAAATTTAAACTATTTATAGAAATAGTCAATAAATAAGTCGATGCCAGTTTCGTCCTATTCGTCGCTAACAACGGCCTTTAGAGAAATTTTGATGACCTTCGATACCGTGTAGACCCTCAATATGTCCTACTAGCCATACTATTATTATAAATGTGAAATTAAACTTTTGTCTCTCTGTTACCTTTTCACGCCTTTACTCAACCAAAACCAATCATCAACAAAATTTAGCATAAACATTTTCAGGGACACAGAAAAGGACATAGGGTACCTTTCATCTAAAAAGAGAAATTCGGCTTATGAGTAATAAATTTAGAATTTACTTTACATTTTACACAACCATTACCTACATACAAAGGTATTTTCCAAAGAATTTTTTATGTAAATGTGTTATACTCCCTAGACAATTAGACTCCCTAGACCCTAGACGAACCAGAGTTAAACCTGGCATAACAAACTTACACCAAGCAAGAAGATATAACGTACCTAAGGTAAGATATATATTTTATAGTAACACAAATAAATGTTCAACTAATTCATTTTGTCCGAGCCTCTTATCCAAATCTAGAGTTTTGAGTTTAAATCCCCGACCGTTCTAACATGACACAAGTCTTGGAAACTTATAAGTAACCGCAGCCGATTGAATGCCAACCACACTTCATTGTGCTCGACAAAACAGCTATTTCCTCGTAACTGAGCGATTCGTAACCGCGAATCTAGCCGCTGCTTGTACACAGGGTTACCGACTGAAATCCGACAAGAAAATGCCAAGTTCCTAAAACAACGAGACTTAATGCCTTTTGTGTCCTAATGTGTCTTTGTTGTTTCGATTATTATACTTCGCAAACATTTTGTTTTGTTCTGAGACGAAGTATTTTTAAGATAGGTTAACAGTGTTTTTAACATACATACATACATACAGATTTATTAGTATTAATAAGATTGATAAACATTATTCATTGCTATTTAGTAAATATTAAAAACAATTGCCAGAATTAAGAATAGGTTTCATCTATCTAGTATTATTCCGAAATTTACCTTTCTTTTACAAATAAAAATCAAAATACGGTCAACCTTACATCCTATAGCACGTATTATCCTCCGTCTATAATTACCAATCTTTGAGACCTTTCTTCGAAGATACTGTAATTCGTTGCGCAAACATCCATTAGTGATGAGAACTCATCGTAATCTGTTTGGTCTCGAGGCGCCTCCGACTCTCGTGCTACTACGAGTATCAACACACAAGTAATTACAATTCCCACATTAAACCTTATCAGATTTTTTGAGGTGGTATGCAGACTTAATGTCCTTTCTGTGACAAAGCTACGGTCCTGTTGCGTGTGATAAAACTATTTTCGTGTTAATTACTTGACACAAAATTATTTTAACTAGACATTTTTAACAATCAAGTTATTATTGAATGTAGTCTTGATTCACTTATGATACTAAAATGTTTCAAAACTGAGAAATTATTCTTAAGTTCAAACTCAGAAATAGACAATATATTACTTTAATCCAATGTTTGATTTTTTTCTCTCTCTTCCCTACATTAATCTACAAAAATAAATTATAACATATCCTGTAATAAAAGCTAGCATTTTCGGGTTTATATTTGTTGATAATATATTACGTTATATAATTTTATTGATGCCAGTTGAAATAAAACCAAAATGTTACGAAAATTCAATTCCACGGTTGTTCGTAAAAAGGTATGCTTAACAAGATAAGAGATGTTCGGGATAGGATGTAATTCTATCCGGACGCCCTCGTCTCGCGCCGTCACAGGCCTGCTAATGAGAATTAAACGTATGCAAATATTATAACTGTGTCAGTTTTAACAGTACTCGTACATATTCGGGTCACGTACATATTCCTCATTCGGGTTTTTTTTTATAATTCAATTTGTGGGCCGTGTTATACCTGCCCCTCGCCCGTTTTCAGGGTAATGCTGACGTAGCGGGGAAAATACCTTCACGCTCATGTTGAGCTCGCTTCCCACATTATTTTTTAGGGAAAATTACCAAGTAAACAAACTTACTCACCTCTCATGACATTCATTTGAGTTTCCCGTAACGTACACTTTTTTCCCGCTGACAAAAAATAAAACATAAGTAAGTTCTATAACAAAAAAAGCGGATATAAATTCTGTGGTCATAAAAAAACAATGTTGCCCCCTATGAACGAAACTAACAGGTTTTTAAATGCACACGCAGATGTCGCTAACGCTGCAAAACGGACTGAACCGGATATAATATGTTTATGGCATTAAACATTCTAAATCTGTGAATCCATTACTGTTAAGGCAGTATAATATCTGCTGTGATTTTGTTGCGGGGTCGAAATCTTCGCGGACACAGGCATACATTATGTCCTGTGGACAAAAAATCCTTCGATTGCATAGCTCAAAATATATTTTTTGGGTTCCAGATTCCATTTCTCCTAAAACCATTTGAAATTATGGTCTTCAAATTTCCATTTAAGTCCATGTTTATTGCTTACTTCATAATCTGCCTTTCCCATAGTCCGGCTAGTTCACGATATTTCGATATATTTAATTCTAGTAACATCATTGGCCTCCTCACACTCTTCGTCACACCCTCCACCGTTCCGTCCCATCCCACCTCAGTGTCCCGGATATCCTGCTTTACTCTTCCTGTCGTATTCAATTTTTCTCTTTGTTTAATCGTACTTTGGCCCCATTCCAGAGCAGTAAATTGACAAAACAGACCTCACTCGGCCGCGACCGCCCGAACTAATGCAATATCTACCATTGTTTAACATTATTTAAGAGCCTTTAACATCAATGGTTGTTAAAGGATTACAAAATACTTCTTCAGATATTTTGAAGTTTCAGATCATGTGTTCCTTAATGATATTTGTTTCAATTTAAAAGTAATATTAATTTCAGGGCAGAAATTGTGTGATATACATATATGAATAATATGAAGATTTTTTTGAAGCCTATGCAAATTGTACTGCAAAGGAGTATTTGCCCAGATACAGAATTACATTAGTTCGTTTTTTTTTAATTCCACAGGAACCTAACATTTATCCAGGATAAAAAGTATCCTATAGTATCCTATAGCATCCAGGTAACATAAATACATTAGTAAAAACTTCATTCAAATCGGCTAAGCCATTTCTGAGATTAGTGTGCACAAATGCACGGACAAAAATTCTAAACAATATTTTTGACCTCCATAACATAAGTACAACTCGTAATTATTTTTTTAAATATTTAATTTACAGAAACGGCTCGCTTATGATTATAATATTAGGTATATGTATAGATAATTGCCAAAAATTCAGTAATAATTACCAAATAACCAAATACTTTTGTATCATTAATTGGCCAATTTTGGATTAAACAACTAATATTGAATGTAATAGGTAGTTATTTGAAACTGGGTCAGTGCATTGCAGACCATCAAACTGTCTGTTTTCGGAAAGTACTAAAATTATTACAAGAATGTAAACATTAGTTTTGCCACTTTTGTAATAGTTTTGGGATTGGTTTAGTAACTCCGAGATAAAAGTTATAAAATATAAAATAAGTAATTTCAAAAATCCATTTTACAATTAAAAAGAATTAATTTAACTGCATATTTCATACTAGACGTTACATGAGACTTCGTCCATATAACTTTATAGTCTATGTCATTACATATCTATCTATTACGTAGCTGCTAAGTTTTTAGAAGACTTTCATATTTTATTTTAATTAATTAAATTTTCGAATTAGTTTGTGGCGATACTCCAGATATACAACCTCTCCGACTAACGCTGGCATAGAAGATTTGAAAAATCAAGAATAGATTCGAAATTATGAAAACGAATAAACTGTCATGTCAAATTTGTGTATAAAAGGAGTAGTCAACATTTTTGTAATTATTATTGTGCTATAGTTTTTCAACCGGACTTTTGCTATGTACATAAGCTAATTTTAAAATGTAATTATTGTCAATTCTATCAGCTAATATAATATTCAAGCTATTGACTATTTCATTTGGCTACATCCGAATGCATGCAAAAGCATAAATGTGATACTGCTGATGTCCCACATATTGGTGACCACCGACGACGCGCAGATGCAACCATGTCACATATTGGTGACCGCCGTCGGCTCACAGAATAGTTGTGAGTTAATAGAAGCCGCAAGATTCATTCGGAAAGAAGAAACTTGGTATATGGTGTCACCATAAGCGGAGCGTTTTTTCAGCATAATTTAAGGATGGCCTCAGCAGACGATGATAGGCAAGAGATCGTCAGGATTAACGCCAGAGTACCTCCGTTTTGGCCAGAAGAACCTGCACTATGGTTTGCCCAAATTGAAAGCCAATTCTTGCTCTCCAGAATAACTACGGACGATACAAAATTCAGTTATGTTGTCGGACAACTGGAGCATCGCTACGTTGCTGAAGTGAATGACATTATAATTAACCCGCCGGAGACCGATAAATATTTAAGGCTAAAGACTGAGCTTATTAAGCGCCTTTCAGCATCTCAAGAAAAAAGAGTAAAGCAGTTGTTGATGCATGAAGAGCTTGGAGATCGTAAGCCATCACAATTCTTGCGTCATCTACAAGATTTAGCTGGTCCGTCGGTCCCGAAAGATTTCCTTTCCACTATTTGGTCTAGCCGATTACCGACCAATATTCAGACGGTTGTAGCATCGCAGTCCGATTTGACACTGGAGAAAATCGCAGAACTAGCTGACAAGATTTACGAGATTGTCCCTCCATGTCCACAAGTGGCAAGTACATCTAAGCCCACACCATCTGTCCAAAATGATCTTGAAGCGCAAGTCACAGAGCTCGCGAAACAGATTTCAGTCCTTTCTGCCAAACTAAATAGTCACACCATTTACCGCCAGAAAGCAGATATACGTCGGACTCGCTCAAGAAGTCGCTTCCGTCCACGACAGCCACCACCGAATCATCCATACTGTTATTACCACTACACATTTGCTGACAGAGCCAGAAAATGTAAACATCCATGTAACTTCGGGTGGTCCATGTAATGACTGGTCACGCAGAGATTCGTATGGCCAGGAATAAAAAAGGACTGCAGAGAATGGACAAGAGAATGCCTACAGTGTCAGAAAAGCAAGATTTTCCGTCACACTAAATCACCTCTTTCCAGCTTCCAAACTCCTTCCTCGAGGTTCTCTCATATACACCTCGACATCATAGGACCCTTACCTTTGTCTTATGATTTCAGATATTGCCTTACAGTCATCGACAGATTTACTCGTTGGCCTGAGGCGTTTCCTCTGAAGGAGATAACAGCAGAATCCTGTGCAACTGCCCTCGTCTCTGGCTGGATAGCCAGGTACGGTTGTCCTGCTCGAGTGACTACGGACCGTGGTCGACAGTTCGAGAGCAGTCTTTTCAAGGCCCTCACTGCCTTGATTGGTGCGCGCCACTTTCGCACCACTGCTTACCATCCTGCAGCAAACGGGATCGTCGAGAGGATGCATCGTCAACTCAAGTCTGCCATTATGTGCCACAACACATCCAGCTGGGTTGAATCTTTGCCTTTAGTACTTCTGGGAATGCGTAGTTCCTGGAAAGAAGATCTACAGTCGTCTCCAGCTGAACTTGTTTATGGCGAACCCCTGCGTCTACCGGGTCAGTTCTTCTCACCCAGTAACGACTGCAACGTTAGAGATGTCACCGAGTACGCAAACCGACTTCGCTCCTACATGGCGAAACTGACTCCACAACCTACCACATGGCACAGCAATTCACCCTTCTACATACCCCGAGACCTGCATACATCTACACACGTCTTCATTCGTCAAGATCATGTCAGAAGTTCTCTAGAACCGCCGTACGCTGGACCCTATAAGATAGTGAAGAAGCAGCCTAAATTCTTTACCGTCGATGTCCGCGGCAAGGTTCAGAACATCTCCGTCGACAGGCTGAAACCGGCATTTCTGATGAGAGAAGCGACGCACCTCAACGAAGACAGATGTGAGCTGACCGATGAGCCATCTTCAAGTCGTCGTCGTACCTAACGCCGTGCCTGAGGAGAAGAGGTCGCGCAGTGGTCGTCGAATCAGATTTCCGGACTACTATCGACCATAGTCATGGTCTGGCCAGGGGGAATATGTGGCGATACTCCAGATATACAACCTCTCCGACTAACGCTGGCATAGAAGATTTGAAAAATCAAGAATAGATTCGAAATTATGAAAACGAATAAACTGTCATGTCAAATTTGTGTATAAAAGGAGTAGTCAACATTTTTGTAATTATTATTGTGCTATAGTTTTTCAACCGGACTTTTGCTATGTACATAAGCTAATTTTAAAATGTAATTATTGTCAATTCTATCAGCTAATATAATATTCAAGCTATTGACTATTTCATTTGGCTACATCCGAATGCATGCAAAAGCATAAATGTGATACTGCTGATGTCCCACAAGTTTTTCTTGTTTGTCTGTAGTTTCGAAAAAAATCTAGGCCTTAAAAATTACGTGGCATAACTTGTTTTTTTTTTATAATGATAGGAAGGCTCACGATCTTCTTAACGACAGTCTTCTGTTTTCTCTATAGTGGTAAGGGAGCCCAAGAGGGGATTTTTGCATTTACTCGAGCGCGTCAGATTTTCAGAGGGGATGTTAAGTGAACCTAAACTAAGCTCCCATTTAAAATTCAGACGATTCGGATGTAACGCAAGCTCGTGGCAGCTTTTTGAAAATGCATAAAATATTTTTGACGATTCTCATTTTGTAATACTCGAGCGCGTTAAATTTTCATACAGACGGTTCAGCCGAAATTCCTGATTGTGCTGATTCTTAATCTGACGATTACGAGTATATGGAGGATTTTTTAAAATACAGCGCCTACAAAATGAAGTTTTTGAACACGCTTATATGAAGTTTTTCATTTCACCCCACCGCTGAAATGAAAAACTTCATATAACCTTTTTTTCTTCTTACCATCCAATCTTCAAAGTCCAATAGGTCCCCACGACGCTCGAGTGACTACACATTTAGCATCGTGGGCTCCCTAACCATAGGACATGATAATCTTCATATGTGGTATCCAATCAGTGACCACAGAAATTAAGTTACCTTTATTTTGCAGTAGACAGCCTAGGTTGAATCATTATGAAAAATAGCACTAAAGTAATTAATATTACTTTTAAATTGAAACAAATATCATTAAGGAACACATGATCTGAAACTTCAAAATATCTGAAGAAGTATTTTGTAATCCTTTAACAACCATTGATGTTAAAGGCTCTTAAATAATGTTAAACAGAGATAAATATTATAAAACTATTATCTACGATGATTACGGAACAAATGCTTAAATGCGAGCAATGGTAGATATTGCATTAGTTCGGGTTTTCAAGTTTTTCATTTCACCCCACCGCTGAAATGAAAAACTTCATATAACCTTTTTTTCTTCTTACCATCCAATCTTCAAAGTCCAATAGGTCCCCACGACGCTTGAGTGACTACACATTTAGCATCGTGGGCTCCCTAACCATAGGACATGATAATCTTCATATGTGGTATCCAATCAGTGACCACAGAAATTAAGTTACCTTTATTTTGCAGTAGACAGCCTAGGTTGAATCATTATGAAAAATAGCACTAAAGTAATTATATGTTATGTATATGACTGTAAAACTTTGTAGTTAACGACGACTTAAAGCAAAGCTCCTTCACACTGCATTTAACTTTAAATGACCGTGATATTAATTGGTCAGAACAGTTTCGTTATCTCTACGGAAGCCATCGCGTGTATAGAGACCCTAATAAAGCAGCTAGAGGGAAATTGCTCGATGCAGTATGCCAAGGAGTTCTGCATTAAAGAAGTGAATTTGCATTATGAATGGCAGGTTATTTGGCACACAGTCCTTCGCATTTACAGCCATATTATGTATCCGCTTCTCATATATTTTGCATGGAAAGAATTATAGGTTCTTACAATGTGGCCTTGGCAGAAAAAAACAAACATGAAGGCCTTTTTTCATATTTCTTTCAGACACTCTTTCATGAACTTAGAAATTATATATAGGTATATTTTTTATTTGAAAGACACTTGCAACTTCTTAAATAAGAACTAATTAATTACTAAACACCATTTACATTTTTCCGTACATGGAATCTAAACATTAAAATGCTGCGTAAAAACAATTTAAAAATAAAATAAAATACAAAAATATTTTTTAAGATTTTAATACAGAAATTTATCTAAGAAGCAAAATTAGAACCTTCAAACCAAGTTTCAAATAAAAATCTATTTATTTTGAATGTCTTTGAACGAAAACGATCAGGAAAGGCAGTACGGTTATTAAAATAGTTTGAAATTGTAGGAAGAAGAGAGCACTAGCAGTCATACTGGGAACTTTTACAAATAATTTTTAAATTATAATTATTTACTAAATCTTTAAAATTACTCATGTAAGAACAATTAAAAAAATAATTGAACTCGCTGTAGCATTTGCCTATTGACCTCGTAGCATTAGCGTAGCATTTTGTTATTATTAACTTATCGAGTCCGTAACATTCACCTTTCGTAGCGTAGCGTAGCACATACTATTGTAGCATTAACGAAGCTGTCTACATCGTCGTCGTAGAACACACACACACACATCGAATCGTAGCGTTCACCGTTCGTAGCGTAGCGTAGCCAGAGCGTAGCACATACTATTGTATCATCAGCGAAGCTTGTACATCGTCGTAGCACTTACATATATCGAATCCGTAGCATTTCGTAGCCCACCCGTATCACTTACTTAAAAAACGTATTAGAGATGATGACCTCGTAAATTAAACCAATTTTGGCATGGGACCATTCTCGGGTTATACTTTATTTGCAACCTAAAACAGCAATCAAAATACTCCACTTTTTACACTTCAATGGAAATTTTTTGAATTCCTATCTGATATGGGACAAAGGCTAACTTAATCTTATCTGTATCCCACGCGAGGGTGCTTTTTAACTAACACTGACTTATGGAGACATAAATACGAAAATTAATTGCGAAGTTAACGATAAACACGGCGTGCCAAGACACGCGATAGAATTTAACGAGCCTTTACTGGGCTTTAAACGGTATATTAGAGAGAATTTAGGTCGACAACCTAATTATTTTAGTGACCAGTATCTTACACGATGTGCTAAAATTCTAGTATTCATTTTCTTGTGTGTGTCTCTCTCTCTCTCCGGGATTTATGTCATGTCCCACTGCTGGACCTTTCTCCTGCACATGGGGGACAAATGATCCTGTCTCTGTCACGCAGGGTTGTCTAAAATATCTTTCATGCGCAGATTTTATAATTTAATATTTTATCTTTCTAATAGAATTTTAGAAAAAAAAATCATCACAATTGTAAAAAAGGGTTTTCATTTAATGGCTGATTTTTTATAAAAGTAAGGTACAATTAAATAATTGTTAATATTATCGTGTTTCATTTTACAGGTAATTGGCGTTCCTGAAATTGTAAACCATTAACCCCGGGCAGGTGGTGAGTTAATAGTAGTAATTCAATAACTCTGTATTGTTCCCGGAAACAATTGAAGCCAACAAATAAGGCTTTTTCTATCGAGCCGTGCATTTTTGAAATACGCAACTGTTACAATGTATTCTGCTAAAAAATTTGACCTAAAAAGTTATACTCATGTTATTTAAGGGCATTTCAGATTTTTAGATCATATCAATTTGTTAGTGTATTATCTTTTGCTTTTTTCTTGTTTTTATTGTTTGGCCTTATCTTTTGCTAACATGCATATTCTACATAAGTTCCTCTTCATAATAAGCCTTACGATATCATTCACAAGAAAAAATCTACAGTTCTTTGAAACACGTAAATAACATTAATATATTAATAGCTAACTGCAATGCAATAACTGGATATTTTCTGCAAATTATTAAAAATGCATTTAAAAATCTTCCTACTTTAATGCTCTCTCTGTTAGTGTAAACCGCATTAAAATCCGTTGCATAATTTAAAAGATCTAAGCGTACATACAGAGGCACAGGCGGCGGGAAGCGACTTTCTTTTATAGAAAATAAACAGAGAAGTGAATTTATTTTTAAGTCTATATATTACCTATTTTACGATTCACTAGATAATAAAAGATATTTTAGTAAAATAAACGAGATGTCGTAACGGAATAAAACGTATAAAAATAAATAATAAGTAGAATAGTCGTATTCGACAAATATGAATAAAACGAACACTTGGCGAGCGAATGAGAATTGAGCGCGTGTATGACACGCGCGGAGCAATAAGAGTGCTTCAACTTCTCGTGTTATGCTGTGTACACAGTACAGGGAAATGGCGCAGTAGTGGAACTTACAGAACCACTTTATTACTATTTGTCAGCGTCTGCTATTTATGTCGACTGAAGTTGATTGAAAAGTGCTCTGTGACGTTTCAAAAAGAGGTGTTCATTCGTTCAGATTCATTCGGTGGTATGATATTAAAAGGGTATCAGTCAGTTGAACGAACGCGTTCGCGAAGAGAGGTTGATGTCGTATATCCACGCACCTTATAGTTGTAATTGTAGTTCTGATGTATCAGTCGGTCAATAAAAGTATTAGGACATAAAGTGGTTTAATTAATATACCCGAAGTAAAGAGTGATAACAATCTGTTAACAATAGTCAGCGAAAATTGGTTAAATAAATATTGTAAATTAGTAAATTACGTTATTAATAAATCATAATCATCTTACCAGCAGGACGTCACTGCTGGACATAGAACACTCCATAATTTTCCCGTAAAGCCAGTCAGAAGCAGTAAAAAAAGATACAAAAAAAAATGTATACTGTGTGTATTTATATCGGAAACCGAATTAAAATCAGTTTTATTTTAAAAACATGCTTGCTTATATGAGCATACCAATTTGACTAAAATCAAAAAATATTCGTTCAATTAAATATAAGATTAAGCAAACATTGAGTCATAAATATAATTTTATCTTATTTTATTTATTACAACGAAAATATTGTTAATTATTCCACCTTCATTAAAATAAGAACATAAACTCTTCATTAAAAGTTTCTTTATATTCGAGTTTTAACCCTGTTTACTGCTTCTACTGTGCAACATCGAATCGCGCTCTCGCGTTATTGCTACATACGTATGCATACATTATTTTTGTTAGTTATCCCAAGTTCCTACTTTCTCGTTACGAACAATGTAACGTTTAAAAAGAATATAATGTCAGGATTAATACACATATATCGCGTAAAAGGTGCAAACTATGTAAAAATCACAAAGAAATATATTTGTTACTATTGTTTCTATAGTTCTAGTTTTAGTAGGATTATAAATAAAAGGTTGGAGGGTTGTCATTTGGCGATAGTAACCAACCTCTTACAGAAGACCACATTGAAATAACTGCATGTGTTTCGTTGAGTTTGTAATGAAAGCCGGAATATTGAAGCCGAAATTGTTTTTATATATTAATATACAATAATGAATTACTTTTATTGTACGTGTTTTTTTTTTTCAACAAATATAGTAATAAATTATAGGTAAAGTGGAGTAATGGAGGCGGTCGGATGATGACTTGCGCTCAGCAACTTTTTCGACGATGACGGCGGAATATTTGGCTGTGGATTCTTGTATTTATTGCCGGCGAAACTTAGGCCAAACAAGTTTCATACTTGGAGGGGTACTTTACACGTAAGCTGTATTTCAAGTTTCGCCCTCCTCGCGGCTCATTGGTGTTCTATATCTGCATTGGCGCCGGAAGCACAGACTACGCCCATATACGGTGTGTTCCAAAATTCGACGTTAAGCGTGTATCAGACAAAGAAAAGCTATCACATTTATAATCATAATTCCTAGAAATTGGATAAATAACATAGATAAGGACAATCAGTATGTCATATTTAAATATAATTATTTAAAGTCAATTTCAATATACTATGTAATTTGGATTTTCAGCATCACTAAGGTTAATATTGAGAGATACTAGCCGCTGCACGCGACTTCGTCCACGTAACTTTATAGAATATGTTACTCCCTGATAGTAGCTCCATAGATGAAAGATAATTTATATATATATTAAAATAATTTCTTTGTCGTGTCACGTTGTTTGACGCCAATGAACTCCTAAACTCCTAAACCTTGATAAAACTTCGTAACTGTGTAATTTGGTCCAAATTGACATAGTTGACATAGGCATATTTTCGGCTACTAGCAGTGATTTTCAGCTCGTATCCCATCATAGAACAATGTTAAATAGCCTATGCCTTCCACAAGAAGTTGCGAAAATTTTGCGAAAATCGTGTTTTTATTTCGACTTGTAGGTTCAGATTTTAACGTGTCCAAAAAAAACCTTAAATATTTCAATAAATAAATAAATAAATATCTTCACACATTTCACACAGCACCCTCTAGTTCCAAAGTAAGCAAGTAATGCTTGTATTATGGATACATACAAAAAAAAGTAATCTATGTATTATATGAAGTATGCTTGATATAATACATAGATTACTTTTTTTTTTTGTAAATACATACATATTATAAATACAAAACATCCATGACTCAGAAATGAAAATGTTCAGAATCAGAAGGTAAAATGTTCACATAAAACATTTCCCCCTAGCGGGATTCGAACCCGCGACCGTTTGGTTAATAGCTAAGGTTACTAGCCACTAGACCAAACGTGTCGTCAATACAATTCAACAAAAAATATTCCAGCACCACCACGCTTAGTGTTGAATTTTGGTACACTGTACGTATCATATTATATTTCTGTAGGTATGTATTCACAGTGAACCGTGAATGAAAACTCTGCTTGTAAAAATATTACATCGTATTTTTGTTTTATACCCTTTCATGTCGAAAAATATCCGTTTTTACTTTTCGTTCTATTTGTTTGATCAAATCCAATATTATTTTTAAAAAAACAATCTCAGTTTTATTTAATTTTCATGCCTCTTTTTAATTGGTACGCGGACTAAATCATTGTTACCAAATTTTGTTAAATAATTGTATAAAAATGACTACACGGTTTTTTAATATCATTTAAAAGTGTAAAATTTTAAGATTTACATATTTCACTGAACATTTTCATAAAGATTTTATTTATCTAATTAAATATTAAGAAAATGATCTATTTGAAATTTAGAAATAATGAACATTTTTTGTGTATAATTATTTGCAGTGTTCGAGGTTTCCTTGCAAGAACAGAAAATGAACATTGAAACTCATAAGAGTAAAAAATCGTTGACAAGTTCCCCAACTGGGGACGCAAGATGTCTGACGAACTAACAAAATATATTATGAAACTTTTTCGCTTTAGCGGTCTTTTTGGTGAAGAACGTGTATGAAGAACGTGTATGTTTATAGTATGCAAATGTAGATTATTTCCCATCAGTTGCATAAAGTGTAGTCGACGCAAAACGCGACAGAGGACGCGGCATCAATCAATCAGTGACGCGTCACGAGGCCCGTGACGCCCGTGACGCCCGTGACGCCCGTGACGCGGCGTGATGCTAATAGCCGCGCTTGTTTCGCGCGGAAACACTCGTCTAACGGAGCTTATTGATTGTAATTCTGTACGTGATTTATGACTCCAATTTGTCGCGGTTCTTCTTACTTTATTTAAAGCTCGATGTAAACATTTCTCTTAAACTTCATCGTTGTATTACACCACACTGCCTTGCAAAGACATAAAAATAACTGATTCAATGTATACAATAAGTTATAAAACGTCGGACCAGGCCGGTCTCTAATCAATGTTAATATTATAAAGAGAAAAGATTTGTATTTTTGCATTTTTTTTATACTTTTGTTCAAATAATCTTAAATTACTTTGTATTTCATGCCGATTTAAAAAATTCTTTCATGTATAGAAAGCTACTCATTATCAGCGAGTAACATAGACTATATTTTATAGTCACGCGGACGAAGTCATGTGCAACAGTTAGTCAATACAAATATTATAAAGAAAAAAAAAATATTTTATTTTTGTATTTTTGTTTGTAATGAATAAACTCAAAAACTACTGGACCGATTTCAAAATTCTTTCAAAGCTACATTATCAATGAGTAACATAATGCTACACTTAATAAAATTACACTGACGAAACCGCGTGCTTCAGCTAATCAATCAATACTAATAATAAATCTGTAAGTGTAGATATTGTATGTATGATGTTCCTCCATAACTCTTAAACGAATTAACTGATTTTTATGAAACTTGACAGATAAACATAGACGTACAGGACAAATCATAGGCTACTTTTTCTTTTTCAACGCGGACTAAGTCACGGGCGCCAGCTAGTAAATAATATATTGAAAATCATGTCAAGATTAAAGCAATTGCTGTTGTACTTCGCCACATTAGTAAGAAATTCCCATTACTACAATGTATCGATATTTTTCCTTGCATACCTATACTTTTGGTTGTGTTCCAAGATGATGATCAGGTGAACCGTCAGCCTACTTCTGATCGAAATAGGCCAGTCCAAGCGAGTTACTAAGACTACTCGCTGAAATTTCACTCGCTTGAACCGGCGAGTTATGGCGGGCAATTAAATCATTAATTTAAAATGTGAGGCTTGGTCGCGTATTCTGTTCTATGAAGCTTTTATGACATTCATGAGATACACGTACCTCTATTTAATGGTGTAAACAATGAGTCAGCCTGTTAACTCATTTACGGAACATGATATTATGTTTGTGTGTGTAATGTGAACTTTTAAGGTGTAAACATGTCATAAGGTCGGATCGTACGTCGCGTGCTTTCGAACTTTGAGAAAGCTTTATACGCTACACGCCAACTCGTAGTTGTCACTTTATGAATATCCAATTTTAAAGTTTTATAAGGCACATACACTCTATCGGGTCAAATAAATTCCTATTTTCTTATAATAGTATCCTTACTTCCTTAAAGTATGAGTAATACTGTGGGTAGATTATTATGGTATATATCCATTGGGTATATAATATATTATATACCACAATATTCTATTGCGAAATGAAGCATAGATTCGTTATAATGTTGTTTCTTCGTGGTTAGAGCTTTTGATCATTTTTAAATTTATATATTATGTTAATATACTAAATTCACAAAGTACAGCTCACATAATTCTATCTTTTCTATCTATGTAATATTTTTCAATATTAATAATAATTTCAAGAAACTGTCATTAGTAAACATTCTAAATATTACCAATTAATAAATTTTCAGTTATATTCGTTTGTATTAGTTCACCCTTTATTTCTGTGAATTAATTAAAAGGGGCGTCTGGTAAATTTGTATTGGCAGTGAAATAAACAAGGAAGCAATGTAAATGCTTCAACAAAAAGTTGTAGCAAGAGTTGTAGCGCATCGCGGCCCGAGCGATGAGGGGGCAGCTAACGAACAACACCAACTGGCGGTCGATTCGATGCGTTCCATTCTTGTTTGGTTTAACTTTGCTTTTTAAATCATGTTTACTTGAGAAACAACGCTTGGGAACTTTGATTTTTTTATTGTTTCAAAACCACGACCTGGAAATAGCTAGAGATGTTCAATTAATTTGTTACTCTGCGCAATAATATTGCTGGATTACCATAATCTACATAGGGATTATTATTATTATAATATTATACAGTGACTTTCCTAAAACAGCTTGTTCTTCGACAAAGGTTTCCTTCAAAGACTTCCTCCTGTCTTATAATTCTGATCATTTCTCGACCGACAACTCTTTTGAAGTCCCAACGTTTTATTTGTCTGCCTTTACTTCTTTTGCCATCCCTAGGGTACAATTCTAATAATTATTATTCTAGCCCATTGCTTTTCTCTCTAAGCATATTATTATGTCCTGTCACATTTCCATTTAAGTGTTTTGCATACTTTTACCACATCATTTCTTATTTTATATTTTCTTCATTTAAACTCTCTATTCCATTTTGACAGATATTTTCTTATCAATGATCCACATTTAGATCATTGTTTCCTATGTTATTATTAAAATAAACGTTAATAAATAATAATGGTGGCCAATGTAAGTATACTCATAGATAAAATATTACTCAACCAGTTAAGTATAATATTTAAGTAAACGTATAAGTATAAGTTCACACAACTAAATATATTTTGAATTTGTGTGTGTGGTCACAATTACTTTGGCATGTTAACTTTTTTGCTTTTCAAGACCTCATCTACTTAACATTATGTACTTAACATAAAAAATCTTAAAGAAATATAATTTTGACTACAAAAATAAAACAAAGCATGGAAACAGTGCTAATGTGTTTTCGAAATGTAGCTTTATAAACATCCTTTAAACCTCATAATAGGAGCAAAATTAACTTATTTACAAACTATAAACTTCCCAAAGTTACATTTGGGGTTGTTGTTGGCGTGGGTGGTGAAAGGGGAGGGGGGGATGAAACTTGTCTGTCGTCTGCCACTAATGAAAGCCTTTGAATGTATTCACATTTAGAAGTTAAATATTCATTCGTTTCCGGTATTCGAAGGTTTTGCGTCTACTCATTAATTATAAATAATAATATTCTATGTCATTATATTTAATATTATGTTATAATTAATTTATAATTATGAGTATTTTAGCTATTCATCAAAAATATGAGGTTACATGAAAACATTACCTATCTAACTAAATGTTTTTTGAATTAAAGTTTTTATTAAGTTTTGATTTCATTTCCTCATTCTTCTTCTTTAATTTCTTCTGGCTGTCAAAATTGGCTGTAGTGTCTAAAGTAGAAATAAATATTTTGAAAAGTTATATGTTATAAAGTTGGCTGTTATATATGTATTTGTCATGCTTAAAGAATAAGTAAAAAAAGCATTTCATACTTTCTTCAAGTATTGAATATTTTCATTCTCAGTCATATATTTGAATTCATTCTCACTCATATTGAATATTTTCATTTTCATTTCCTTTTCCTTTTCAGTCATTGAATATTTTCAAAACATATAATAATTGTAAATGCCATTAAAAAAAACTTTGTTTTTGTTGAAAAGTAATTTTTTTTTTTTTATTCTAAGCTACACATGAGCCCTTCATTAACACAAAGAACACGTGTAAGTTATAATTAAGTACGACTTAAATGAATTAACATACATTAGCTACACATGTCTTTGTATGAGTTATATTTTTGTAGCATCTTTTTTTTTTGTTTTATTCGCAGCCAAAAAATATTCTTTACAGAGAATACTGTAACGTATATTGTAACGTACAGTTACGTTCATTTAATATTTCATTCAATGAACTATTATTTATTTTAACTAGTGTTTTTTTTAACTGTATATGCGATTTGTTTTAAATAATAATTGTGAAATGCGTACAGAGAATGTTTTTATGTGGGAGGATCCTAAATATACATATCCCGAGGCCGAAACCGAAAATGACAGCACTTGTGTCATTTCACACACTATTTTATATTTTTAGTTTTTGTAGGATGAAAAGTACCCTGTGTCCTTTCTGTATCTCTAACTCTATTCTGTGTCCGCAGTGCATTGTATGACTATTGGTTGTTGCTATTTGTTCTATAGTTAATTTAAAAGTCTGCCTGTCTTCATCCCTTTATCATTCAAGTAATTTAAGTAGAAATTAAGACACATAATATAAACAATGTCAAATAATGGTCTCGTTTTGACAACAGTGTTGAAATTTACGCTTCAAACAACCATCCCCCTTCTTTAACCTTACACCGGTGAAGGGTGGTGGGTGGAGTCTATGCAATCATTATTTTAATGACGCCCCCGGTAGCAAAATTAATTAAGAAAACGTAAAGTTAAATAAATTTTCAATATTTTAGTGAAAATCGTCATCGGTTCTGTTAATGACGTCCCTTTGATGAATGGATGACAAATTAAAATGTTACGTGTTTGTTGTCAATGTTAATGTTTAAAAAAATTGATATTATGGATCGAGTTCAAAGACTAGAAATCACCTGACTTTCTTCGCCCATAAATACTTCTTCGCAAATAAAACAAGAGAGGAAAAATCACTGCTGTCCCTTAATTAGAACACAACAGCTCAATTTCTGTTTCAGTGTTGTTGTTACTACTGATAGACTACAAACTACATATTGTATGATCAATCCAAAATAATTTTTGGTCACGATTTCAGCAGCATTTAAAGTGTAATAAAAATAGCTTATTTCCAGTCCAGCCTAACTTTAACGCCAACTTTACTCTCTTCTGAGACTTATTTCAAAAAACTTAATATTTATGATTGTTATTTAGCCTAAATACAAATATTTAATTTTCTATCTTTACTACAACTACTACCTTAATTTTACCTAACCTCTGCTCTTCTATACAGACTGGAATTTAATAGGCAAGTTGCATTAAAAAAATCCCTATATGGTTTCTCTGAAACAAAGCTATCTCCATATAATCAAGTTTCATTAAAAGTTGTTCAGATGTTGATACGTGAAAACTTAATCAACAAACAATCAAACTGAGGTACTTTCGCAATATTATGGCAATTGATGGGTTAAAATTGTAGCCAAAATAAAAATGTAAAACGCGTATTCACGAATTTTACTCTATTTTATTAATTTTTAAAAGCACCAAAATAGATTGTTATAAAAAAATTCTCCTTTGAGATGTTATAATTAATATAAAATTGTAATAAAAAGTAGCGATGACGTCGTTAGCGTTAATTTTAGTAATTTATAACGAAAGAGCGACTTCTATTAATGACGGTAATTTTTATTTTCCTCTTTCGTTTATTTTCGTCAAAAGAATTCATGTTTTAGACAAAATTAAAAGTACTACAATAGATATTTCAACAACAATATCATTTCTTGCTTTTAGTAATAACTTAATGGAGAAGCCAATTAAAATGAGTTGTTGCTTTATATTGAATTTAACTTCTTTTGAAATGAACTACCCACTGTCTTTGATTACACAATTTGAATTTTCTATTCTATAGTCAGAGCACTAATTTGAATAATTTAATTAGCTAATTGAAGCTATTTGAATTTGCTATTTTGTAGTTAAATACAATTGTAGTTATATCCTTATTTCTAACTAACCTTTGTTCCCGACTTCGTCCGCATGTAAATTTTTGCCTATATTAAGTATGTTAAATTGATGTATAAACTATATCTATTTCCGCTTGTAATTTTTGAGTAAAAGAGTAACAAACATCCATACATCCATCGTGACGATCTTTCTTATTTTTAACTAGCTGGCGCCCGCGACTACGTCCGCGTTGAAAAAGAAAAAGTAGCCTATCTTGTGTCCCGTACGTCTAAATGTTTATGTACCAAGTTTCATGAAAATCAGTTAATTCGTTTAAGAGTTATGGAAAAACATACATACATACATACATACAGAAAAAAATTCTAAAAATGGTCAATTTAGTTTCAGTATCATGTATAGAGCCTATAAACACGATATCTCCGAAAACAAAGTAACTTACTCCATGACCGACCCTTACAGATTTATTATTAGTATTGATTAGTATGATCCACACATACTATAAGGTACTACGTACTTTTGTTTGAATATGAGTCGGCAGCTGGCACTTCGAACTCTTTTTTATTTTTATATAATTTGATATTATTTATCACTCTTATCTAATAGCTATAGTCGAAAAAAGCTGGACCTAATCGGCTAATTATTTATTGAATTGTTGAAGTCAGTGAAAGGTTATTATGAAATAAAAAATTGAAAAAATTGCCCAGGAAAACGTTAGAACCCCATTTTTCTTTTTTACCCACCAGCTGTCCAATAGCTTTTGACAGAACGACATCTGTCCAGTCCAGCTAGTTTAAAATTAAAGTCGTTTTTCTCTTTTTAATTTGTTGGAATGTATGTAACATAGCATAATAGGTACTCGTATCCTAATAAATTATTTTGTATTTTCTATCTTCCTATTTAAATAAAATTGAAAGAGTTTCAGCAGTTCAAGATTATTATCTCCAAAAACCAAGCATACAATTTTACCTCTCTAATAATAATAATTAATTAATAATAATCTTCACACATTCCACACAGCACCACCTACTTTAATGTCACCTATTTTAAGTTTAATGTAATAAAAGAAACTAAAATTTTGCGAACGTGAATATAATTAAAATATTCAAAACTCTCCATTCCTCCGCCCTTTGCACTCCCCTTAACCAACGCCTGAAGGGGTGAGTTACATATGAAAATGCACTCAACTTTTTTTGTCAAAGTGCATTTTTGATCAAACTCCGCGTCGTAACAGGTGAATTCTTGGATTTTTTTTTACAGAGTACCTCTTCTATTTTCCTACAACTTTGCTTTTCATGGAGTACCTTCAGTAAATTTTTTCGCAAAAAATATTTTCACTCGAATTAAATTTGTTGCAATAAATTAACATTGTTTCAACATCTAATATATAAAATTCTCGTGTCAGTTGCCAAACTCGTCCGAAACGGCTTAACCGATTTGGATGAAATTTTATATGTATATTCGGTAGGCCTGAGAATAGGTTTATATCCATTTTTTATAATTGAAAAAATTAACGATAAAAATAAAAAACAATAAACAGAAAATTCCTATAGAAAGAAATTGTACTTTCAAATCGTCAGAAGGCCTGTCAAAGACGTAATCTAGCACCTAGCAACCGTTGTTGATAACTTTTTCACTGTCATTAGAAAATACAAATTTATATACAGAAACTGTCAAATCAATTGGTCTCATGTTGTGAAACAATGCCGCGACCCAGAAGATCTAATTTTTCCGCTTACCGCAGCGTTGTGCGTTTCGATCAAGAGACCAAAGCTTTAGGCGGTACGAAGTTCGCCTTGTCAGCTAGTTATATATAAAAAAGTTGTTTAAAAAAGTACATAATCAAAATATTTTCTCTTTTTTATTTTGTAAGACGGTGGTGGCTTGTAAAATTTTAGAAATTACGTTGTGAAAAAAGTACACACTTCAATTTATTGGTTAGTTCTACTATATGGGATGTATGCAGTGAATAAGTATATAGGCGAGTTCTGGCTCTGGGAAGATATAAATAAAAGAGGTAAGTTCTAGCGGGTGGAAGTTTCGCGCGATAAAAATTGTGCAAGCTGTGTGAGCGCACAATGAACACAGAGTATTGCATGTTCAAACTAACTAAACTTAGAACTTTGTTGAGTACTGCTGAATCGCTAAACTTTTCCAGCTATATAATTCATCAATTTCTTGGCTAGAATGTCACTGGCCACAATATTTAGGACTGGAATACGTAGGTAGTACGTAGGTAGTAGGACCTCAAGGACTCCACATAATTGTTCCCCGAAGTTTCTAACCCACACAACAACAAGGTCTTGAAAGGTCTTGACACATCTAAACGTACCTTTCGTTGGTGTTTTCCAATAATTCAAATTAACAAACAGTGTTATAAATTCAACAGCCCCTTTGAGGACTTTCATTTCTTGATGAGACTCTCAAGGGTTTCAAAACCCTCAAACTCATGTAGATGACAAAATTCTTCTATTTTTTAATTTATTTTAAATACTAGAAAGAGTAGGTGTTTTTTGTAAGTTAGGTTGTAGGAGGTAATCTTTAAAACTACTCAAACAATTTCAAAAATTCTAGCTCTTACGAAGCATTATCGACGAGTGCTCTAGGTAATATTTAATTATGATAAAAAAATTTAATTATGATAAAAATTGGTTTTTGAATAAAAATCGCGATATTTTTACAGTACACCGTAACAGAATATTTGTAATTCATGTTATGTTATGTGATGTTAAGAATAATTCAGAATTATAATTATAATTTCATAGAATCATTTTTAAAACATTCGTATACGAAACAAAATATCACAATATACTGAATATACAAAGTTATCCTCCTTTTAGTTTATACTTCACGATCGAGAATGTAGTTGCATCAAACTGTTAATTATTGCGTTTCTATCTATCGGCTTATCTGCGAGTCTTAATCGTAAAACATGCATATATTTTACCACAGTCGTGGACTGTTTGTAATGTAAATTTCCAAACATAAAAGCAATTGTCCAATGCGGTTTTCCACTGACAATCGACACTATTAATTATCGGGCGGTTGCGGTTACCGGCAAAAGGAAAATGCATACCCCTGTGTCCCCCTCCGACTCACTCCCCGAGATCCTCACCGCAGTGCCAATAGTAATTGCAAATCAATGGGTCGATCTCTCTTCATGCCTGCCGGATGCCCATTCCGGAACATATCTTGATACGTTGTGCAATCCGCTTTCACTAATCACACACATTACCATTGTAAACCTATCCTATTAAAGTATTTATCTTTAGCTCTAGTATTATTGAAGTTGGAATGGCTTTTTTCTTTGCCAACCTGATATGATCTGTGCCAACCTTACTAAATAACGGCGAGGCATATGTTTTGTTCTCGCTATTATAAAGAGGAAAGATTTGATTGTTTGTTTGT
The DNA here is from genome assembly GCA_945859745.1 of Synanthedon formicaeformis. Lineage (NCBI taxonomy): Eukaryota > Metazoa > Arthropoda > Insecta > Lepidoptera > Sesiidae > Synanthedon > Synanthedon formicaeformis. The sequence continues at coordinate 10,825,696 of OX243968.1, read as the reverse complement.
ATTGAATAGGCTCCGAAACTACGGGAGCGATTTTAAAAATTCTTTCACCAATACATAATATAATATAGGCTATGTTTTATAAAGTTACGCGGACGTAGTAGCGTGTAACAGCTAGTATACTATAAATGTTTTCTTATACGACATTACATCCGTAATGAATGAATTGCGAATTTACCGAACTAAATTGCGAACATCTGTCTGTCCGGCTTAGCAGATAACTATTTTTCAGCAGTAATCCAGTACAGATTTGTGTAATGCTAAAACACACGGAGTGGTATTGGATAATGCACGTTCATGTGAAATTCAAATTCGAACTGCAAAAGAAATATTGTAATGGAAAACACGTTTCGGGAAAATATATTTCGAAATATAACTCTTATGCCGCAGGGGATAAGAACTGAAATGAATTCGAGGCTTGTCGTTCGCCATCCACAGCGAAATATTCAAGAAATATTGTCAGCTCTTTTGCGATACACAACATTTATTTTCGCGCAAGAAATTTTGACGAAATGCATTGCAACATAATCCGCTCGCTCGCTTCGTCTCATTTGTTTTTGCTCAAATTGCAATTCCGCTCTCAAATTAGTTTTACACTTGTTTTCTATTATAAACTAGACTACGCAATTGCAACATTTTTGAATGAACACTCCATTATTACACCATTATTACACCAGTCTAACTTAGACAAATTATCAAATGCCTCCAAAATTGTTTATCCTATGTGACTAAAATTGAAAAAAAATGAATGAAAGAATTTTCATGACACAAGAAAAAAATTTCTGTCAGATTTGTGTGAGATATTTGTGAAGTAACAGTTTTTTAGTTTTTTTTTATAATGTATAAGTTTTTAAAATATTATTACGTTATTAAATTGGATAAAATATAATGATGTAATACATTTACAAAAAAAAAACATCATCTCTGGCTGAAAACTTTTCATTGTTATGTCCTGAAAATTCTTTCTCAACTTAAACTACCTATTTTATTTTCTTAATAAAACTAGCCAGTATTAAATTGAATACCTTAACATAAATATCTTAATAAACTCAGTGGCTCCTCAGCTTTTTCATTATTCTAATTCTAAAGAATTAATAATGTAGATCTAAAAATAGTTAAACACAATATATGTAACAGTAACGAATCCTTACATGATTAAAAATTAATAATACTTCGATTTAAGATTTTTAAAAGGTTCATTATTATAATGGACGCTAATGAAATATTAGGATGGCATACTGTATATTGGTCGTGTTGTGGTCTGCCCGTTAATTTCAATTTAATTACATGTCGTGGCCCGATGAATAATTCGCTTTATGCCCCCTCAGCGGCCGATTAAAGCGCTGTAACGCTCAGTTAAGCGCTCGTAAACTATTTGTTTTACTTTGGCGAGTGAAGCCTCTTTTAGAGCAATCTATTTACGATAATTCATTCAAGATAGCTTTGAAAACAGTGAAAATCATTAAAAAAAATTGTATTTTATTATTTAAAAAAAAATACACTACACGACTTAAATACCGTTTTAATAAGAAAGTTATTTTTCATTACATGATATTAAATGGGGTTTTCAAGGTTCAAGAAAGTGGCATATGTGCTTGCTCAAGATTCAACCTATTTATATATGAAAATCGATTCAGAGCTGTACTATGCCCCGCGGCTTCGCCGCCCTGAATTATTTGCCAACTTTCATGATGATCGCTCAAACGTGAAATCAAAAAGTAAGATAAAAGCTGAACCTAATAATTAAAAACAAATAACGGTTTTCCAACCAGCCGAATATAAAAAGTTAACTTTTTCTTTGACGCTAATTCTGTTTTAAATACAATAGTCATAAAGACTATCCTATCTCTCAAGTTAGACTAAATTACACATACTCAAAAAGGGAGACTACCTTATGCTTAGCAATCTTTGGATACCCAATGACTGTAAACCAAGGTATTTGTGTGTCTCAGTATCTGAAAGGGGTTTGCGACATTGCATTTGAAAGTTATAAATTTGGGAAATTTACAACTTTCCCTCTCTGGACATACCGCACATGACCGCACGCTGTCCCAACCAAAATATACCCTCATAGTGTTACCGAAAGTTTCAGTTATTTACAGTAACAGAATAGTTTAGGATCATCCATGAACAGTAGGTGAAAAATCTATTCGCCATATAGTCCCTAGTAAGAGAAATGACCTTGGTTGTCGATAGTATAGTTTCAAATTTATAAACCCATACTCTTTTCTCTTAGGAGCTCATATTATCACGCAAAAAGTACTGAACCGATCACCATGAAATTTTGCATACACGTTGTCTGGGACACCAGAAAGGACATAGGGTACCTTTTATCCAGAACGCGGACGAAGTCGCGGGCACCAGCTAGTTCAAAATAAAGCTATGGGGAAAATCTTTTGAAGATATTTTAATGAAATAAAAAATATTTACAATTTATTTATTCCTTTTTTCCTTTTTATTCTATTTTTCGCATTACATAATTGGAATTGTAAGCTTTTGTTTTGTTGAGAAGCATCAAAATATTATGCAGCATAGCGGTTCAATGCAGCGTAGAGTATAGATGCTCGTAGCAATCTACTATATGGTTATTGCTACGCCGTAGAACCCGTAGAGCTACGAGTCCTACGTATTAACTATACGAGACAACGATCATTTTCTCGTTCGCTTTAAAAGTCTGATGTTCTGAATACACTGTGTTTTTTCAAATCTAATGCACCAAATAAATATTTTTTCTTCGACTTAAACGCAAACTTCTCCGATTTAAAAATTAAAAAATATATATTAAAAGCAAACATTTTAACATATTATTAAACAAAATCTCTCCGCGGTCTGTCTGTATGTCTGTCCCTTCGATGTACGCTTAAATCTTTTATCTTTGTTTTAAACTACGAAAAGGTTTTTAGTGCGGTTTTCATAGAATGATTAAATAGGAAGGTTTAATGTATAGTTTAAAATTGCTTTTTGTTAATTGTCATTACTTGAATTTCATGGGACAAATATCATGAATAATCTTAATTTAAAATAGTCGATAGTCTAATCGACTAGGTAATTCGGAAAAGTTTCCAGAGGCAAAGATGGCAACTAGAAATTGGCGGTCGCCGGTGCGTGCTCGAGCAACTTTATGCCTCTTAAACGTTAGAGCGTCACGTGTCGTTTGCGGACACATCTTAATAAAGCCTGTGTACACACGCATCCAGTTCCTTCGACATTACTCCGCCCACCCACTAAAGGTGCGACACAGTGTAAGCGGGTAGCATTTCAGTTTTTTTATTAACACTCAGTAAAAAAATATTTTCTGTGTTTTCGCTATTTTCATCGTTATTGGTTCAGTGATTTCAGACTTATAGACCTTCGTTACTTCCTAAAAAATATATCAATTACAAATGGGCACTCAAGGGAAATTTATTAAGCATGATATACTGAAAAAATAGACACTCTAGAACTCTTTGCAAAAGCTTATAGATACGATATAGAAACCAGTTCCTCGAGATTGTTGTTAGCCATCTCCATTTTATAGCATTTTTAAGAATAATGTAAGCAGGTGCACCTTTTTACTTAACTTTGGGAAATCCTCAGTTGATTGGCGGGGTCGCGGGGACGTTATGACACGACATCGGTGCCCTAGAAAGTCGAATAGTCTTCAGAATGAAATTGGCAAGGTCTGAGTGTTTTCGATTTTATGCGTGATTTTTTTGTCTCGAAGCGTGTGTTACCTACAGTTAAATACTATTTTTATTATGCTTTATCTGAATGAAGGAATCTGAATAGAAGGATATTTAACGTGTTTGAAGTCAAATAGTAAAAGAGTATACATGTAAAGCGTCTTATGAATTTCCATATAAAAATTGGAAAGGGTTTAATTGATTCATCTGAATTATTATCCAAATTATATTTAAATGTCCCTCATACTAATTTGAAAAATCGCTCTTTGCTGCATCTAGCTCCTAGTAAGACAAATTATAGGAAAAATACATTCATGTCGCGTTCATGTAGACTTTTTAATGAAGTTCTATTAGATGATACAGATTCCACAGTTCCATAGTTAAAAAAATAATATTATAGCCGATAAATTCTTCAGTGGCCTACTTTGACATTCTTATTATCGTTGTTATTAGACTAGTTTGCTATCTACAAGTGGAATTTTTTTATTAAGTTTACGTTATTTACTCACCACTGTTATTATGTAATTATACCTGTAAATCTCCCTAGAATAAAATAAATAAATAAAATAAATCAATCAATCAATTTTCCTCCAATTAATTTAATGGTCCTTCATAGAAACACATTACTTAGTAACGGTCCCTTATTTCTTTTTTAATAAACATATATTTTATGAAAAGTACAGATTTACTAAAACACCGAGTTAATTAATAAACTAGTTGTGTCAACAAATTAGTGATAGTACCCGCTATCAGTGCGACCACACCCCGCTACGTAGCGATTATACGAGGCGTACATCACGTGCGCTGTAACCACTTAAGCAAGTAACCGACGGACGTTCCTGGGGCTCATTTAGCGTTAGGCGTAAATTGCAGCGCTTTCTAGATTAATACCTACTCATTCACAAGCGAGATTAATCCACCTTAATTAACTATTCCCTTAGAACAATTGAATATTATCGTTCATATTGGATAAGGCTCATGTTTAGAATTTCATTACAACTTTCAACCTCTCGAATACAACCTTTGAAATCGGAGCTAAGCTGACGGTATACTCGATGGTAAGTGGATACCTATGAATTAGAAACTTGCCTGCTGATGTGGATTAGTTCTTTATTAGTATTTCTAGCATAAAAATAGGGTAACTAGAAATTAGAGCGACCATTATTGTAGAGTAATTTTATTGATTGCGGATTCCTTACAGAAGGATGTGTTTATTTAGTAGTTGTTTACTTATATCACATGTATCCGGTACATATTGAGTTGTTTATAGTGCACTAAATTGTATGCATATTATATTGACTAACCCGTACTAATATTATAAATGCGAAAGTTTGTTAGATGTATGGACGTTTGTTACTCTATCACGCGAAAACTACTGAACCATGAAATTTTGCATACACATCTGCATAATTTTGCATATTATTTTGCATATATTTTGCAAGATACAACCTTTCATCGTTCAACGCGGACGAAGTCACGGGCACCAGCTAGTAAATTATATACAAGAGAAAATTTGTAATCGGATTTTTTTTTCTTAACAGTTTGTTCAGTTTATTTTAAATTATTAACATAAATTAAAAATTAGGGTCTACCCATGTAACCAACCCAAACTAGGGTATATATTTGTCTAAACTTACTATTGTAGCGTTTTCATAATTGAAATAGTAAAACACGAAATGCCACCCTTCAACGAAGCATTAAATACTTGGGGACTAACATGTTATTATGGTTGAGGAGCAAAAAGCGTGTTGGAAAGCTTTACGCATTCATGAAGCTCCATACAAAACGGTTTAATGAGTCTGCAAGTATGAGCCCAAACCGAATATTTTAGCGCCCGCTGCCATTAACATAATAAACTAGGCTGTTTTTGACCCACTTCAGAAGAGGATCATTCTTAAATCCCATTCTTTAGGGACATTCTTCCAGTGGAAAATATTTTCCAGCTGTATTACATCTCTGTTAAAAAGATAAGATATAGTATACGCATATTATCTCTTATCTTTACGCCAAATTGAAAAGATACTAGTGCTTTTAATATGCCACATTAATTTTATTAATTATGACATATTATAGGTATGTCAAATTCTTGATGATTATTAAGCCAAAATATTATTTTTCTTGATAACATCATATTGATGAGAAAATATAACTTTAAGTGACTTAATTAACTTATTTTTGTACTTACTTACTCAATGTACGATTTTTCTGTAGAAAGAAAATGTATTTTTATTTATTTATTATTTAAATCCACAGCTGTTAAAAATTCAATTTGTAAACTTACATCAAGTAAAATTGTAATTACATGACTATGAATTGTAAACCAAATAACTAATGGCTAACAGAACTAAACATTTCATCAGTAGGCTACAAAATTAAGGGACTCTCACCATCTGTGAGTAAAGTTTCAAGTAGGCTAACCGCCATTTAAAGTCACCAGTAAGAAAGCTTACGAGTTTCACCATCTTCGAGTAGCATTACTCAAGGGTAATTTCAATAAAATTGAAACAAGATACTCGTAACATTTACTCGGCAATTAGCGTTACTTGAAAAGTAACTAATCAACATTTTACTTGTAGTTGGTGAAAGAGGCCCCTAACAAATATGTAAATAACGCAAAAGGTCTACTGGCTTTACGAGTGTCAGAATAAAAAAATGCTAAAAGATATGATCCTCAATTAAGTCCAGTGAATGTGGGCGAGCGCAGAGTTTGCCGAGCTAAAGTTATCTATTATGACATCATTTGGCATGCACCCGGTAATTTATAAAGGAAACGATACGGTAAATGTCCCGGGGTCACACATAAACATTGTAAAGTATGCCAAACGACGCAGTTTTTAACCATTCGCTGTGGATGGATGGCTTCAAAGTTTGCACAGGTTGTTAGCGAATGGAAAGCGGAATTAAAGACGTTATTTTTAAGTAAGAGCTAAGTAATCTTTTTCTATAGCGTATGTTAGCAAGTAGCAAAAGTGTCAATTCACAATTTATTTGAGAAACCTTTTGAATGCATTTTGTAATTAATATATATGAGGGCTGATATAAAAATGGCAGCAATATTTGTATTTCGAATTTAAATATGTAATTGTAAGAGGTTTTTATTGTCTAGGTTTTTCTTAGGTTACTTTTTAAAACTAAGATATGAACATTTTTAGCTTCGTTTTTGAAAGATGTTTTAAAACATGTTTTAGCGTAATAATTTATTTCTAACAAGGCGTTGTAACAGTATAAAAATTGATAAATATTTTTTTGTTTAATTGTAAATTAATTAGAAAACACAAAACAAAAGGCGTTGCACATTTACTTTTAGACTTAACTAACTACCACCGTAACATATGTATTCTTATCTAAGTCTTATCAATAGTTTTGTAAATTGAACTCCTGTTAGCGTCTACTATTTATGTCGACTGAGGTTGATTAATTAAGGCGGAAAGTTAATTAAAAAGTGCTCTGTGACGTTGTAAAAAGAGCTCTGTGACGTTGCAAAAAGAGCTCTGTGTCGTTGCAAAAAGAGCTCTGTGACGTTGCAAAAATAGCTCTGTGTCATTGCAAAAAGAGCTCTGTGACGTTGCAAAAAGTGCTCTGTGACGTTGCAAAAAAATATCTGTGACGTTGCAAAAAGAGCTCTGCGACGTTGCAAAAAGAGCTCTGTGACGTTGCAAAGAGCTCTGTGACGTCGCAAAAAGAGGTGCTCATTCATTCAGATTCATTCGGTGACATCGAACGAATGCGATGAGAGGTCGTTATCGTATGTTTGCGTACTTTAGAGTTGGAATTGTAGTTCTGATGTATCAGTCGGACCATAAAAATATTGGGAATAAACATAAAGTGGTTTAATTAATGTACCTGAAGTAGAAGGTGCTAACCTACATACCTATCAGCTACAATACAAAAACATGGTCCTATATATAGAATCGAATCCCGATTAGACTGAATATCCGATAAAGAAAAACTTATAAGTATTGGTAGCGCGAAAAAGCTAGTCATAGATATATTATGGTGGCAGACACGACATAAGTTTTAGATTAGTAGCGCACATAGGAAATTGAGAAAGTTGTGACGTGTCTGAACATGTTTGATATTCTATTCTGAAGTAGTTTGTTCGAGTTCAAAGTTGATTCGTTCGTTATGCCACTTCCATCAAAACACCACTTATTTATGCACTGGTAGCTTCAAGCACAATTATTTACGCAACACATTTAAGGGGGCATCTTTAAATTAAATTTGAATTTGAACATTATATATGTTTAATAAGGTTTATTCATTTTATTAATTTTTTTTTTCTTAGTTTATTTTCTAATTATAAAGAAATTAATTGTAAGTTAGATAATGGCTCTCACGATACAAGCATATATAGTGTAAAATATGTTGTAAAATCTAATTCTGAAAGCAATTCTGTTTCGTTTTTTTTAGTTAAGGAAAAATAAAATTTAAGACACTTAAAATATATCATTTCGTTTAATACAGAAGACATAAATTATAAAACAATACGTACTATGAAAATAAAAAAATAGACAACATTAATAAAAGGATTTACACGTATTTTCCATTTCTATGACAACGTTCACGAAAAGCTTGGAAATTTTGCTATTACGTTTTTTTTTAATCTTATTTGTATGAAAATTAGTATTTAACCTAAATAAATAAAAAAATAGGTGGTATAAATTATCTCGGTTGCTTTTCATAAAATCTAAATCTGTTACAACAGGTAATGACGAACTTGTAGTCTAACCCTCTTAGACATCACACAAAAAAAAGCAACTGTGCTTTTATTTTATTCTATAATTATAACGAACTAATCACCAGCAAAACCAGAAGTAAACTCCCTGATAGTGTGAAAAATAAGCCAGTATATTTTTTTATACATTAATAAATAAATTAATAAAATAAAAAGCCTTTATTTGACAAGCGACAAACTACATTTACTATTTGTTACTATAATAATTGAGAATCAAACGAACTTACCTTGTATGTGAAGTTTGATTTCTAATTATCCGAGTATCTCGAACGAAGATGATTACTGTTTACATGCAGCATTACGCAGTATGATGCCATCCTTATCACACTTTAAATATAAATGTCAAAATTAAAAAGTCACATTTTATGTCTCGCTCCCGCGCGCCCCCTACCAGTCTCCTGCATTCGGCGCCATTATTTTTAGAGATCCTGAATTTTTTGAAAGGTATGGGTAAGTATATATACTTTTAGGGTAGGGTGGGAGGTAATCATCTTCGTTCGAGATACTCGGATAATTAGAAATCAAACTTCACATACAAGGTAAGTTCGTTTGATTCTCAATTATTCTTCGTATCTCTCTCGAAGATGATTACTGTTTACATGCAGATGTTTAAAGCTTCAAGAAATTCAGGACACGGTAAGTATGTTATTTAAATTCATTTAATTTACATATTCGACTAACATTATTTTTGATAAATAATTATAGTCACTTTTGCGAAACCAACAAGTAGTTTAATACAGTGTAACATACATAATGTACTAATTTATAATAAGTATTATTTACTCAATCTTAGAGTAACAAAAATGTAATTAGATAATTATAACAAAAACTAATTTTCCATATTAAGCAAAGCAGTGATGAAATCATATTTATGTCAATACCGCTCTTTTCTAAACTCTCTTTAACCCGGTGTGCTAAAGTTTGTGAGCACACTTTTGTTTTTTTTTTTTTTTTTTTATGTGGTTTCCTATGACTGAAATAGATAATCATCGTTATGGGAGGATCGATAGATTTGTGTTTTTTCTATATATGTTTTAAGGGATAATGCAGGACATATGTTTGGATTTTCCTTAATATAAAGTAATCTTATTATTGTTTGGCTCCTGGTCTAGGAGTTTTAAGAAGCTCATCAATTTTAATTAGTATATCATTCTCATTAAAAATTATGTTTTTTATTTTAATCAAACTTAACGTCTGCATTCTTTGAGCAGACGCCAGAGAAAGTAAACTTATCGTTTTTAGAGATGTCACGTAAACATGCATTGTCATAGGGAAAATATTTACTTAAATATTGTATGACTAAGTTAGGGTCCCAAGTGATTTCATATTTAGATTTAGGAGGTCAAAGTCTAAATACACCCTTTATGAAACGAATAACGCAATCGTGAGATGTAATTTCTGAACCGATTATTAAGGAGAGCGCAGACCTTGTACTATTCAAGGTACTGTAACTTTTTCATATCTTTTGGTCAAGAAGGAAATAAAATTTTTTAAGATTTGTTTTAAACGGATCATAATAATTGCCAACACTTATTATGTTGGCAAAATAACCACCAGGATTTTAGGGGTTAATTATATTGAGTAAGTGTATTTTCTGCTAAAGAGGCCAATGCTATATATCTAAGAATACGGTAGGCATACCACGAGTAATTAAGGCTTGCCGGATAATTTCGCCGCCACCAGGGTAAGGTCTTTGTGAAGAGGGTGGACACATCACGGTTGTGATGGCCACTACGGTACTACTAAGATGACCTCTGCTTTGTCACAAACATTTTTTTTTTTTTTTTTTTATTTATTTATTTATTTATTTATTTTTTTTTTTTGAAGAACTTTTGTGATTAAACAAAATGCATAAAATTTTAAATCCTTCTAACTAATTGTGAAAGCATCTCCTACTTCTGAATTTGGATCGAGCTTCCACGAAGCATACCTCTCACATTTGTGATTCTGTGTGCTTGCGAAGAGATCAAATTCTGGATCACCAAGTGTGACAACCATTTTCTGAAATGCATAGTCTGCAAGTTCCCATTCAGTGTCAATGTTTAGATCACGTGACTCACGATCGGCAACGACATTATCCGACGATTTTATATATGACGCAAAGACAAAAAATATCACTGCCATATCTGTCGCGTTATGTCGTTTAAATGAACAAATTGAACGCCACCCATCCTGTTTATATAATTATGCGATAGCCGTGGTATTGTCAATCTTCAATAACAAATTACAATTCTTGAGATTGTGTCCAAAATTCTAAGTCCATAGAAAGCTGCTATAAGTTCGATATAGTTTATATGATAAGCTAGCTCTGATGAATTTCAATGACCATTAGCAACTTCATTGGCACATGATATACCCCAGCCTGTACGAGATGCATCGCTAAAGATTTCTAAATAATAGTCATTAGATCGAAAAGATGAATACGATTTTTGTATGTTACCTCTCCACCATTCTAGATCTGATTTTATATGGTCGGGTAAAATAATATTTTTATTATAATTATTTGAATGATTTAAAGCTAGAAAGTTTTTTCTTTCGCATAATTTTGTATGAACCCATCCATACCGGACAGCTGGGCATGCTTATGTCAGTAGCCCTTGGAATTGCGAGATGTCTTATCGTATACTTGTGAAGACGTAGAAGTTTTTATCTTTTATACGTAATTTTTTCACTTCCGGTAACTACAGGGTCATACTATTGGTGTTAAATATAAAGCCAAGAAATTGTATTTGTGGTGTAGGTATGGGATTACTTTTTGTCGATTAATTAGGAAACCTAATGATAACAGTAACTTTTTGGTTGCTAAGACGTTTTCTAAACAAAGCTCTCGTGTGTCACCAATGTATAGAAAATCATCAAGATAACATACAGACATGAATCCGGCTAACCGTAACTTCTGTAACTGGCTTTAGTAATTTGGTAAATACATAGGGCGCTGTACAGAGACCGAACGGTAATACATTAAATTCAAATAGCTGTGAGGGGTACATCTGAGACTCCCATTTAAAACGTCTATTGAACGTCTTTCTCGTCTATTGAAATTAAAAAGTATGCATCTTTTAAGTCTAAATTTGTCATGAAATCATTAGGTTTAAAAAGTTTAAATGCAGTACGGTAGTCTTCCATTTTAAAGAGACTTAAATTAATGAATTTAATAAATTGTTTAAGATTCAATACGAATCTGTGTTCTCCATTAGGCTTCGGTATATGTACCCTTTTATACATGATAGTATAACTGGATCACTGGTCAAATTTCTCCATTGGTCACGAAAGTATCGTAACCTGCCTGCAGTAACGGATGTGTATGCCTGAGGGTCTGATGTGATTATCTCCGGGTCCTCTGGTTGCGTTGATAATTGTTGCTCCTGTGGGTGGTCAAATCGCGCATGCGGCGGCCCGGGTGCGGTGGCGGTGGTAGCAGCGGCGGCGGCTGCTGCGAGCGGGGCGCCGCTTGGTGTGCTCTGGGTTCTGCGGCGGCGGGATTCCGCGGCGTCCCCCTCGCGTTTAAAGCACCTCGTCTAGAAGTTGATGCTTGGGCTGCGACCTGTTTGGGTTTGTAAATTTGTTTTAACTCCGAACCGGATTTCGAAATTGCTTTCGAAGATCTCAGGTGCTCTGCTAACTCTGAACCGAAAAGAGAACCGAGAATCTTTGTATTCTTGACTGTGTCTCTGGTTTCTTTATTTAGTGTATTTATAATGAAATATCTCCAGGATTGAATCGCAGAATAGTCTCCCTGCGTCACTATGTGGTTTTATAATCTCGCGCACAGCGGGTTCATTGTGCATCAACACCACATTCAAAGCTTTACCCACTGCGGCCAGACAACTTGATAATTGTTTTTGTTTATTATGGCTCACCATATCCTTCTTATAGGCCATTTGAGTAAGGGCGGCCTTTATCTCCACATTTAATTTCGGTCCTTGCATATTAGGACAATTTTCTGCAGGTAAATAAGATTTCAATAAATCAGATTTCAGTTCTTTAGCTAGCCCATTAAGTAAGATGTGTTTTCATGGAGTAACAATATCTTTGTGTAAATTTTTGCCAAACAATTTTTCTGTCGTGTCCTCCACGTTTGCCTCAGTAACATTTTGTGAGTCAAGTATTAGCTCTTGAAATAAACACAATAAGAACTTCAAAAATACTGTTTGTTGCGTGAATTAATACACTATTGTATTTGTTGCGTGAATAATATTGAATGTGTATATGTTTCATACGGTATTTGCTTATTATTATTGGGTACATAATGCAGGTACTATAAAAACGCGTGGTGGTGGTGCGAACGTTCAGCGAGCACAACATGATTTACATGATGCGAGCGTCCAGCGAGCTCCACAGAATTTACGTGGTTTGGCGAGCACAAAACGATTTACGTAGTGCAACCGTTCGGCGAGCACAACATGATTTACTTGATGTGTATTTTCGGCGGGCACGGCACGATCTACGTGGTGCGAACGTTCGGCGAACATTGCAAGATTTACGTGTTGCAAACTTTCGACGATGCATTACACGATTTACGTGATGCGAACATTCGGCGAGCACTACACGATTTATGTGGTGCGAGCATTCGGCGAGCACTACACGATTTACGTGGTGCGAGCATTCGGCGAGCACTACACGATTTACGTGGTGCGAGCATTCGGCGAGCACTACACGATTTACGTGGTGCGAGCATTCGGCGAGCACTAGACGATTTACGTGGTGCGAGCTTTCGGCGAGCACTACACGATTTACGTGGTGCGAGCATTCGGCGAGCACTACACGATTTACGTGGTGCGAACGTTTGTCGGTAGCATATAATTTTGTCATGTTACAAAATTTCGAAGTATGAAAATACAATGTATGTATACTCATGGGCGTAGCCACGGTGGGGCAGGTTCCCCACCCTGGCTACCTGTAAGGTACCTCATCAAATCTAAAAAACTTAATTATCTAGGTATACTAACTACGATACTTAATATCTGTAAGAAAGTTCACACGTCAGTCGTCAGTCGACACAAAAAAAATGCGATCAAAACAAAAAGCGGTAGGTAGGTAGATATTATTTTAGACTGCTGCTCCGCCCTGAGCCCGTGGCTCCACCGATACACCGATGTGTATACTTGTTATACGAGTGTATACTTGTCGTATGTTGCAACAAACACAATAAGCAAAACAAAAATGTATATTATTATGTTATTGTATTTACAGACAACTGTGTCACTAGTAGGTATCTATATAAAATATACCTAATGCTCACCTGTTACTTCATTGCCAATCTCATGATTTGATGGAGTCGGAGTTCGATCAGACTCGCCCGGCAAATCCACTACTACCTCCGATGAGGAAGACAAAGATGAAATTCTTCGTGGTTTTTTAACCTTTTCTTCCAATTTTCATATTTTCTTCATTATATTTCCATATTTATCGTCTTTGGATCGCTTTCTTTTCCCCATGTTGCACAATTAGACACAGAAAAAGGCTAAACGATTTTAGTAAACCGTTGTGCGTGTGACTCGGATAGCACAAAAAAACGTAATGGCGCCGAATGCAGGAGACTGGTAGGGGGCGCGCGGGAGCGAGACATAAAATGTGACTTTTTAATTTTGACATTTATATTTAAAGTGTGATAAGGATGGCATCATACTGCGTAATGCTGCATGTAAACAGTAATCATCTTCGAGAGAGATACGAAGAATAATTACTAATTGCTACGTAGATAAACTTAAATTACTAATTCCTTTAATACTAAATGTATATCTAGTAATCTTAATTAAAGTGCATTAAGCTAGGTCCCCAGGCTGGGTAAAGGCCTCCTCCAAAGATGACCATTTTATTCATTACCTACCTTTAAAACAACTAACAAATTAAATAATACCCACATAACATTGTCACATATTACGTTCAATTTCCGAACAATGAATTTGTTGTGCAGCACTCCAGTGTGAAATTGTGACCGCCGGACATCTCGATCCTCTATTTGCTGAGAATTGCACTCGGCGAGATCGCCGAAGACAGATGAATGCGCCCGATTGCAAACTGTAATTACAAGTGGATGGGACGACAACGTCTCCTCTCTGCACAATGGATAAACACTCCAATATCTAATAACATCATGCATTTAAGTACAACTTCTTGGAGTTCACATACATTTTATACATGACATAAGTATTTTGTTTCAGTCATGCCTGAGGTGAAACAAAAACTTTTTAGATTCACTATAAAAGTTGGAGAAATTTGAATTAAGTTTGTCTACATTGTCTCTGTTATCTCTTGTTTTTGTTTCTTGTTTTTCTTCATAATTTTAGATATCTACTTTATGAATCCTAAACTAATGTATACCAGTCATAAGTGCGTCATCGTCGTTCAGTTATCTGTGGATTTTAGTTTTTGAAATAGGTTTTTTGGAATAGGAAAGGTCTAGTAATTAGAACATTGTCTGCTGTGTAGCAATTTAAACAATTTTTTCATGTGTGGAGAAGAGTGAAGACGGCCGTTTATATCATTTGTCTCTTGTTTTAAGGATAAAATTGGTAAACTTATAGAATATGAATATTATTCTAAGTTACAGTTACATATTCATGCTTAAGTACATCCGACATTAAATCGCACTTAACAGTCGTGTTTCTCTTCGTTAGCTAATAAGCGCACCTGGCGTCTAACTAACGTGCATATATTCTAATACTTAGTCGAAAGATGTTCACAAACATTATCCGTTCGGAGAACAAACATTTTACTCATTGTTAATATTGTTTAAGAAAATCCAACGTTCACCTGAACAACAATAAA
The DNA here is from genome assembly GCA_945859745.1 of Synanthedon formicaeformis. Taxonomy (NCBI): domain Eukaryota; kingdom Metazoa; phylum Arthropoda; class Insecta; order Lepidoptera; family Sesiidae; genus Synanthedon; species Synanthedon formicaeformis. Next base: position 10,810,531 of record OX243968.1, on the reverse strand, counting down.
GCAAATATTGACGCGGAGCGCAAACTCGCCGGTCCTACACCAATTAATGATCGACGGAGTAATTAATTAACATAATTGGACGAAATTACAGCATTGAAATGCTAAATAGTCGAACGAAACAGAAGTCGAAACCGGTATTTGCATAACGATGGAATTAATTACTTTACACTCGAAACTGGGGGGAAGTTTAAGGAGGGAGTGATAGAGTGACGGTACACAATCAGCCTTTCGTTTTCTAACATAAACAAATAATAAGAGACGTGTTTGTAAATTGATGTCAACGAAGCACTTATGTTTTGTACATTTATAAGCCTAGATTTACATATATTAATTCCCACCGTTTGAAAATGGGACTGGAAATTGGTTTCCGTTAAAGCGGTTGATTTTCTATTGTAACCTGAAATTCACTTTTTACTTGAACTCTCTTTGTCCACATATAAATTTGAAAAAGTCAGTGTCAGACCTAAGAGTCCTCCTCCCATTCCTCCCATTAAGCCCTACGGAATACACAGCCTTACATCTTGCCTTAGAAAAAGTTCTACAACACGACTGAGACATAATTATATTTTTATCATAATAATTATGTCGCACGTCTACAGTAAATAAATCATGTCTGAATTGAGGAGCCTATTGGTCGAATGATCAATGGATCGAGTGCCAACTCTCTGGGGTTTCTGGTTTGATTCCTGGCAAGGTCAAATTTGGAAATGAACTTTCAAATTTTCACTCTGGTCTGGGTATTCAGGGTTTCGCTCTCTGTCCGTCGTATGTTTATCCTATAACACAAGTTTATATGTCCTTCGTTTGTGGGCATGGGCGTAGCGAGGTACGGGCAAGGGGGGGCAGCTGCCCCCCCCTAGAAGAGCGGTTGTTCTGTTAAACTGTAATTTTTACGAGCTTCATAGCTTGCGACGGTTCTTATAAGACCTAAGAAAAGAAAGTAATAGGCTTGAAGGCTGGCTTGTGAAATCCAACAATACGGGATGTGATCTCCAAGTCTAGGCAAGAAGTGGGTTTTCTGTGAAAAAATAGAAGTCTTCGAACAATATGAGCGATAGCTCATTCTACGCGGGATGCAATTCTGAGAAAGGCACTTTCAAGATTTTTTCTGCCAATAAAAATTGCAATTGTTATTAACAAAAAACAAAAAAGCCATTTAGATTTTTGATGATCTCAAAAACTATAAATGATAGCGAAAATCGCATTTTTTTAAATCATAATTGACTAAACAATGACATGATGACATGAATGACAGATTTTTTTTTTCAAAAATATGAAACTAAGCTATTAAAAAAAAATCTTACCCTATATAGCTTTAAAAAAATCTTACCCACAATACTATTAAAAACAACGATGAAAACAATATAAGTAATCTAAGATTTTCTTTGTCTGCCCCCCCTTATATACAATCCTGGCTACGCCCATGTTTGTGGGCCCTACAATCGTTATGTTAGCCTTACAATTGATTCCTATTGTTGCCTTTCCTGTAGACCACGGTAGATAATAGTAGTAATAATACTCCACATAGTTGGAACACTTATTTATTTGTTCTTGCTTATATATACATATCTATTTGTTACAAAAATACCGACTAGGTAAATCAATCGTCTTCACGCTATCACGACCTAGCGCAGAATGGCGGTCGCTCCCGCTCGTTGGTAGGTATTACCATTATTAATTTTCTAACAGACGGCCATTCTGTTCTAGGAATGTCCTCATTCCGGAGCCAAGCTCGGTCATCCGGATTGAGTGAGTAGGTCCTCATACTTAGTTCGGAGTAAGAAGAAAAATATATGAGTTCGAGATACAATATTGAGTAAGAGTTGAGTAAAATGTTAACAATGAATAATAATAGCTATGTACATAATTTTCAAATATACGTCAGTTAGAAATACATCACATAATAAGAAGGAATAATAATAGCTATGTAGGTACATAATTTTCAGATATATATATCTGTTGGAAATACTGTGTAACATAATAAAAATGAATAGTAACAGATATGTATATAATTTTCAGATCTACATCAGTTTGAAATACATCACTATGTAACAATAACAATGAATAATAACAGATATGTACATAATTCTTAGATCTACATCCGTTTGAAATACATAGTGAATAATGCTGAATATATTTTTGTATAAATAAATTATTATTATTGGGTTTGCAATGCACATAAACTTTATATTCTATATATTTATTAATAGCAATATGATATAGATTCAAGCTAAGTTATAATTTCCAGATGTTACACAAAATACCAAACAAAACATTCTGATATTCTGAATGCAGAGCTTATCTTAATTAGTCATTAAATATAAAATAATCTGTAAGTACTACAGTACCTTGCAAGCGACTTGCTTAACAATCACATTGGGTCGCTTGTTAAGACATATTGTAATTGTAAATTTATATATATTAATAAAAATTTAGGGAAATATCAATACCACCAAGTACTAAAATGTTTAAGTAATAAAATAAATTTAGAGGTAGACTATGATGACTATTGTGACACATATTGAATGTAAAAAGAATCTGAAGATACTTATTAAAACTACTTACAATGAATATTGTCTAAAATCATACGCTAAGACTCAACAATTACAAAAGCCACCCTCAAATTAATTAATTAATTAGAGATCTATTTATTGGAAAATTCTGGTTTTTATTTCAGACTAGTGTCTAGTTATTAGTCATATTATATCAAACTATATTTAATTAATTACATACAACGAGGTAATGCGACTGCATGCTGACTAGCATGCCTAGGACCCTGCCAAAGGGACCGATACTCTTTTTTAATATAATGTGTAAATAAATATAACTATTAGGATTAAGTTATTTTAAATGAGCTTTAGCAGTTTAAAATATACAGAGTACTGTAATATGTACTTAAATCGTACTTAGGTACTTTACAAAATCATTAATCACATTATATCAAATTCAATCAAATTATTTACCTTAATTACATAAATGCCTCTCAGCATAATTATTTATGATTTTAGGTGCTAAACGTCTTTATTCTATAGAAGAAAAGCTTTTCTGGTTAGGTACATTATAACTACTTAAAAATTGGATTGTTATGCATATTTCTAGATTTAACTCGCTTACATTCTACTATTTGACACATTTGACACTCCACTATTACAAACAATAAAACTAACATTTGGCATTAAATCACTGTAGTTCAAGGGGACGTCGTGGAACTAATATGTAGAGCTACCGTTTGTCACTCACAGGGTACGCTCAACTCTCTTCTCAATTCGAGTATGGCTACCGTTTGCCTCCTGAGAGACCCGGCCTGCCCATTACCCAACTATAGCCGCTTAGCCACCATCTTTACTGCTCGCTATCGTTGCCCATCCGAGGCTCTTCATAATTCTATTATGGCTACCGCTTGCCGCCCGAGGGACACGGCCTGCCCATGCTACCGTTTGCCACTCGATGGACACGGCCTGCTCATGCTACCGTTTGCCACCAGAGGGACACGGCCTGCCGGGATAAAATTGCATCGTTTTCATTATCAATAGTCATAGCAGCTGATGCCCGTCCCGATCAACACCAGACTGCTCTCACTTCGCATCTAAGCTCTGTATCTGTAAATATAGGTATAGGAAAATAGATTTTGGAATTTAGGATTGATAGTTCAACTTCGCCTTTGACCTTTGACCCAAATGTTCCAGCCTCATTACTAGTACTGGTCTCGTTATCACTGGTTATCAATGATGATGACTGACATGTCACCCACGCCTTGCATTTATCTGCTGAAATATATTTTTGTATTGCCTATCTACAGGAACGCCCTTCAATATTCTGTCTTTGTCTAAAATTATAGTTATTTTTTTTTAGGGACCCCAAAGTTTAGCTGCCAGCTTCTTGCTTTTCTCTTTTTTTTAGAATAGAATATCATTAGAGAACATTTACTTTGCATGCACCTGACATACACGAATACATTCAAAATAACAAAACAAAAATTAAATATATACAAATCTCTCCCATTTAAGTGAGAATACACAACCAAAATCCCATTGAATATGTGCCATTGCTCAGCATAGGCTGAAGCAAACCATAGCGCCGATCCCACGCCAGTCCCACTTGACAGATTCTCGCCGTCAGAACACGCGTCGCCACTGCAGTACTGTGACTCGTAGGAATTTAAAGTCATAGCTCTGTTTAGCCTGCAACTAATCATATTTAAAAATAACAGTACACTACCCTCCATCAGGTTGTCTTTGGTTATTGCTCATATCACAAAGTTAATCACTTGGCTCAAGACCTCATTCTCCTTTTGTCTCAATTAGTAACACAGTATATTCAATTTTGGAAGCAGATTTAGACATGAGAACAAAAGAAATATAATTCTGACACTTAAGGTGATACAACTCAGCCTTCCTCCATACAAACGTAGAATGATCATTACTCCGCTGTTTTATGTTTAATTTACAAAAGTAAGCATGGTACCGATTTATCTTGTCGTTAACTAGGTTCGTTTACATACAAATTTAAAAAACATTAATTTAAAAGATATGATCCTTGAAAAATCCATATTTTACCAACAAGTCTTGATGCAACTTTGTGGGTAAATAGGTCACTCTAGTGTACAAAAACTCCAAAGTACTTTGAATATAAACATCGATCAATAACTAGATAATTCAAGAGTTCAAATAACTTTACACGAAATAGATATATGCAGTAGCTCTGTCAAAAAGAGCATATGCCCTAGGGTCTGCTTATAATTCCTTTTTGGTACGAATCATTGCGTATCCCATTCGTGCTGTGTGAGACGGAACGAATTCTAGCCACGCGCACCGATGTTTTCGAGCCGCCGACCAGTTTGCACTTAAAAGTCAAGTATTGGAAGCTACCACAGCGTGCTGTTGTTTGGCAAAAATTTACCGAGGACATTCAAGGGAACATTCAATGTATCTGTCGGATGTCTGCTACAAAGAGAGGATCACGCCAATTCAATTTTTGAAACAAATACTCAGGTCTGTTAGTATCAGCCACTTCGAAGATTAGCGTTGCATAGTAAAGTTATTGCCTGACATTCATATGCCAAATGATATATTTATTTAAGAAAGGTGTTATGTGCGATCTAAGAGGCACCTTCACGCAGAAACGCAAATAGGAATTTTGCACTCGTTGAATTAATTTGTATAATTTCTTAAATAACAGGTTACCATATTCAACCAAACAATAATTCAACTTGGATGAAATAATCGTTTCACAAAGTTTAAGTTTAAACACAAATCAACACAGATAAGACATCTATAATTTTATACAAGACTTTCAAAAGGCAAAAGCAGTTTTGAACTAGTTCAAGCACTTGTTTCTCAAAAAGGTAAATTACCGACCATCATAACTCCGGGGTTGCGCGCTAATCTATTTTTTTTTTTTTTGCCTAGGCAATTCAGTGACCGCCTGTATTTTGTTTGTTCCATCCAGGCCTCAAAGGCGGATATGAAGATCTGATATCCAAGATCCTATTTAAAATTTTAAAACAAAGGAAGCACTTCCTCAGTATTTCCTCTAGCAATTAGTGATATCCGTATCCGTATCCATTTCTTTTTTGGCGGATCTTGTATGGATCTTTTATCTTATTAATTTTCAATTCATAGATGAAATTCTAATTAATTATTAGGTGATTAGGTAGCAATAAAAATTATTAAGTTCCATTGAGATGTTATTATTATTTTAAATTCTTAAAATGAAATATTTGGCACCTTTATATTGCAAACATTTATCGTAGTGAGTTACCATACCAATAGTACATATTAAGGGTACTAAATAAACTATCTTTATAATCACAAATCTTTGTGACAAGCTTATTAAAATAATGAAATCTATATACATAAAAGAAAGTCGTATTAGTTATACCACAGGTATATCTCGAAAACGGCTAGACCGATTTTTATAATCTTTATTTGAGTAGCAGAATAACCATTAAAATATCGAAAAATTAACGTAAATAAATAAAACAATAACCAGATAATCACTTTAGAAATAAATTGTACTTTCGAATCGACAGAAACTGCCAAATCGATTGGTCTCATGTTGTTGTGATGTGCGGGTGTTATTAATAAATATTATCCAACAATGATTTTATAATGAGAAAACCAAAACTTAAATCTTCGTAACATTCCAAATTCTAATTAAATGTAGAATTAATGCACAATGCAAATCGAAACATCTCCTGCCTGTCACGCAAAACTTCAAGTGGCGGGCGTCAACCATCGCTTCAAGATCACGCGCACCTACACCGATTGAGTATGAAAGTTAAAATCCGTATCCGGATCCGTATCCGCGGATATACATTTTTAACGATACGGCTCATCACTATTAGCTTCTTAACGCCATCGTTATTTTTCTTTGGCACGAGTAAGTACAATAGGGCTGGCGTACGTGGAATAAGAGTTTCTATTATTATCCAGTCACTCGTCTACCATTTTCCTGACTACATTCCGTTCGCTGTAGGGAAGACGATACGGTTCGAAGAAACTGTTGGCGGTATATTCTGTTGTTGTCCTTATTTAACTTAAATTATTAATTCATCAAATAACTAATTAATCAATTAATTGTTTAACTTTAGGGCCAATATTTAGCCCAATATTTAGTATGAGCCAGGGTGATTCGTTCCTGTTTTTTTTTTTCTTGCCTTACAAACAAAATTAACGGCAACCCGGAAAGATATACAATAATAATTTGTATACACTGTAGCGTCGCGAATTTAACATTAACCTTCATACAAGCGTTTCCAGGTATAACCAATGTCTTCTTCTTTTTCGGCTTCACTCTTGACAGAGTGGTCGTGGCCATCACTTCAGGTGTTGGTGGCAAGCCTCACAATACGCCGCCATTCCTCTCTGATGGCCGCCTTCCTCGTGCATCCCTGCAGTGAGCCATTCAACGCAGCTTTTATTTGATCCGTCCATCTCATAGGCGATCTTCCCCGCGGCCTGGTACCCTCAACCCTTCCCTGGACCACAAGTCGCTCAATAGCCACCTCCCCTCGGCGGCAGACATGGCCAAAGAACGTGAGGATACGGGACTGTACCAAAGATGACAAGCGCTGCTTGATGCCGAGTTCTCGAAGTATAGACTCGTTGGTACGGAATTCAGTCCACGATACTCCGAGCATTCTCCTCCAGCACCACAACCAATGTACCGGTGATATTATCCGAAGTGTACGTTTTATATAATTTGAGCCTTCTAAAACGACATCTTCAAACTTACTTACGCTCAAGTCCCGACTCGTCGTAGTATAAAACTAACTCCGAATGAGTCTTACATACGGTAACCGATGTTAATTCCGTAAAGGATTGACCCACTTCGTGAGTCTCATCCGTCGTGAGAAGCTCGTCCCTCACCGCCGAAGCTTCAATGTCAGCCTGAACAGCCTCAACACCCAAAGTTACCAAAACCCGACCCGACTAGACGTCGACTGAAGAAGTAGGATTTTGAGGGTTACTTATCAACCCCTTATCAAGACTTAGATTTGGATTTTTTTTTTTCTTTAACTACCCTCTCTTTGATCAGAGTACACTGACTACCAAAATCAATGTATCTGGACTTCTCTAACTCCGTTAAGCTTAATAGTTTTCATGGAAATACGTCGCAGATACAGTAGCTGTGACGGACGCTTAAAACTAGACCCTTGTCGACTATTATTTATCAAAAATGCTGTTAATATTGCACATGTACCTTAATATTAATAATAGTACCTTTAATATTTAATATTGACAGTCTTTCTTTGTCGTGGTAGAATTTTTTACTTATACCTACAGCTAGTGAATACTAAATATAAAATAATTTGACATTTGAAAAACTATGTATCTTTTCCATAGGAAGTACTTTTAAATAGTTCTGTCATGATCATCACATTTGAAATTACGAGTGTAGGAGTATAATAGCTAGTATACGTGTACTGTATCAAGCGGGGACATGTGATTCCACAAAATAGCACAATTATTATGTTTTTTTTTTTTTTTTACCCTATCACTTTAATTATCAGTGGAAGTCAAGTGTAAGTAATAACTAGGTAATACGTACCCACCTATTTAAGACATCCAAATAAGTAAGGTATTTTACCAAACGAAACGGATATTAGTATTTTAAGTAAACTTTTTATGAATTCCTATAAGTAAACTTAAGTCTATTAATTTGTAAATGTCTTTTATTTTTATGTAAATGAAGTGCATAAGTAGATTAACTCGTACTGAACAGTCAACAAAAGCATATTTTTTTTGTTTATACGAGTATAACGCTTCACCCATAATTACAGATAAAAGAAACATGCAAATGTTCCATGCGAAACTCATAGGTAAAATATACGTACCTAACTTAATTCAGGCTACAACGTATCTCGTATAGATATTCATACCAGTCAATTTATAATATTAATAAAAACAATACAATGTTATTAAAAATTAAATTAAATAAAAGTATATTATTACATCATCATACTAAAATAATAATACGATATTAACTTCATTGGAGTCTCAGTCGTACATACGTACGACATTTATTGTTATTATGCACGTAGGTAGATAGAATTTCGTTAACAAAAAAAAATTACAAGTACATACCTCAAGGGCCGCTGAGTACTTACCGCACTTCTGATTTGTTGCCTTTCCTGTAGACCACGGTAGATAATAGTAGTAATAATACTCCACATAGTTGGAACACTTATTTATTTGTTCTTGCTTATATATACATATCTATTTGTTACAAAAATACCGACTAGGTAAATCAATCGTCTTCACGCTATCACGACCTAGCGCAGAATGGCGGTCGCTCCCGCTCGTTGGTAGGTATTACCATTATTAATTTTCTAACACTATATTATCCACTAGCTGCTGCACGCGACTTCGCCCCCGTAACTTTATAAAATATACCCTATGTACTTTCTGATGTCCCAGACACCGTATATGCAAAATTTCATGGTGATAGTAAATGCTGAAAAACCAGTTACGAATGTGAACTTAAGGGTTCTCACATGTTTCAGCCATTTAGCCCCCGATTTCAATATCCTAAGTGATACTTCTGGCATCGTTCTCAGTCTCTGTTATGTGATCAACAATAATAACGAGCGATGGATCGATGTGTAACGATAAGATCTCACAGGCCAACTGTTTCATTAAACAATAACCTTTAATGCAACGTCTTCAGGTACCTGTTTATTTAGCATGTAAGTTAACAACAGTTAATGCAACAAATACGGAAAACTTTGTAAAATAGAAAAATATACCAAAAATTTCGGGGACGCTGAAATTTCAAAATAAACGCGTAACCATTTTTCTATTAGAGACAATGGCGTTAGGTACATTTATTCTCTCCCTTTAACAGTAAGATCAAAGAGAATGCAAAACTATTATTTTCTTTCATGACAGACTGCGTTATGTTTGCCCACGAATAAGACAATTATTCAAACACGTTACAAATGTAATTAAGAATACATCAAAGGCGAAGTTATGGATGAATTCGCGTTAAACAAAAATAAAGTTATTGAGTTAAAAGCGAGCTGTTAAAATGCGAAAACATTGCACGAGTCAAGAGAAAGTAACTATTTACTCTAACTAAAAGAAAAGAGCAAAATTGGATTTAGTGTGTAGCGGATTACGTGACTTTTGTGAGGCTCTGGAGCAAATACACTTGCGGCCAATAAAACTGCTCGCAAATCCTTTTATCCAAATAATTTCATTAGAATAGTCTTGTTCCGAAGCTGCGTAAGTAATAGAAAACACAACTGTTTTTTTATCCATTCCATGTTGAAAAGGGTTTTGTTTAAATAGTGATTTAAACAATTTCTTCTATTTATTTATTTATTTATTTCTATGTATTTGATTTTTCTTCTGCATTTTTTGCTCAAGATTTGCAGATTGCTTCTTTAAAGCAGTCATTAGCTTCAACTTTTGGACATATACCTGTGGCGTTACTTGTGTTATTTGTGTTATAGGAGAGGGTAGCAACCTGACGTAGACCGTCGACCCTAACACTGATTGATGACTGTTTGACGACCCTAACATTAAAGAAACACCAGAGCCGATCTTCCGCTCTCAACATTCACACTGCCAACAGCTCCCTTCAGGTCACGGACCGAACTGCGTCATTCGATAGGCGAATTTTTTATTATTATTTTCTATTTAATATTTGGGACGTTTACCGTACAAACAAAGGTATATCAGCTAAATTATTCCCGGTGACCAGTGACGGTTTAGCCTACTTGACGTTAGTGAAAGAGGCGCTTAGATTCAGTCTAAAAAATTAAGCGTTGATTATGTATCAAGTCTAATAAAAATACAGATCTGATTATAAAAAGAACATGAGCAGTATATTGCCCAATTTTGAACACATAATTTTTTTGTAATATTAGGTAGAGAATTGTTACTTAATTTTGTTGTCCGTCAGTGCAAGCGCTAAGCATATTTCGACATGAATGCAAACAATCTGTCCAGGCCTACTAAAGCTCTATATTTAAACGCTAGACATTCAAATAGTTGTTGGCACATTAAACACGCTTTCAAATTTAAATGCTTTTACAAACGATTCTAAGAAAAGTCAACAGTCATATAAAGAAAGCAATTTTGGCTTTTCGAACCATTGCTAATGTAGCCTGTTGTTGGCAAGAATGTATCAATGCCAACATGCAAAAAATGAAAATCGAGTTTTAATCAATAGTGTATATCATTTATCTACTATCTATTATTATTATATTTATGTTATTTATAAACATATCATATTTTCTAGTCTTTCTTAAAATCCATATAAAAAGTATTATGTGTAAAAATGTAATAATTAAATCCTGAAAATAGTTTATTGTTTTTAACATTTCATGAGTAAAACTTTTTAAATTAATCTAAAGGCAAAAAAGCATGATTTTAAATTACTTCAAATGATATATTTAAACGGCTTCAGTTTTAATAAATTTTAGTCAAAATCGTTGCATGGCTAAAAACTTGACTAGTGACTAAACATTTGCTTATTTAGCGTTTGTCACAAATTTAAATAGAAAAATAGAAAAAACATCCAAGAGGTTTCTTTTTCCTCATAAAATCTATATTACGAACAGGCGGTAATTGTAAAAATATATTTAATTGAATTATTAAGTGGCACAGAGTGCTACGTATGCTACGGCGTAGCAAGCCCCACAGTGCCGCATTGTACTCGTAACAATGGGTGTCGATCGACGGGTGACTGCGGAATATGGGAAGTGGGGTGGACCCGGTGGGGGATGGATGCTGCATTCGACATGCAAACAAAATACGTAACGAGTATTACGCGCATGGTACGCGGTTGGTATTACGCATTCACGATTTGTAACGAACATTTGTGACGAGGGTTAGGTAGGCTATCTGTCACACGCTGTATAATAGCCATTCTTGTAAATGAACAAACAATTATGCTTTTTCGAATCGCCAGCGAATCGCTATCCAAACTCGTCCCACCCGAATAGCCTACGTTCTCGTTTACGTGGATTTTTGTTTATGAATTTTTAACGATCCAATTTCAAATGGATTCCATTTATGAATTGCATTTGATTGTGGATGACGTTAAAATATTATAGATGCAGATGTCATTTTTGAAAGGTCACTTGTGTTCTTTATTTGTTTTCTATATCAACCTTACAACAAATTCATGTTTTAACTATTGGCGAAAGATTTTTTTTTAAAATGGATAAACAAACATATAAACTACCTCTTTATAATATTAGTATAGATGGTATAGACTAGCTGGAGACAAACAACATGAGGGGTTATAAGTACTATGTCGACCCTGCAGGAATATGTTTAGGGCACGCTTGAAGAAGCCTTTATTTTGTACTCATCCGCACTGTGCACATGGGCACCTTATCCAAATAATGAGGATGAAAACCGCATTTATGGCTCTTAGTATGGTGGCAAAAACTTGGGCTATTGGGTTTCGAAGACACGAAGATTCGTGGTGACTCACATGCGAGTATGAATGTGCAACGCACACACATACAATTTATATTTATGTGTATTTTTTGTAAAAAAAATAATAGGTTATTTCGGAACTATAAAATAGGTTATTCGGTTAGTTCCCAAATAACCTATTTTTTTTTTCGTATTGTATATTTGGCGAGTTTACTGACAGAATGATCAGCGGTGGATAATGGAACCGTCAATCGTGACGCGGTCGAGACTTCGCCTCACAGTATACAGTATGCTGTTAATGTTAAACAACAAACTACATTCAGATTCGGGACGTTGAAAAATAATTTATTTCGGTGGCAACTCTCTTGTGAATATCTTTCTACTGCTTTACTTCTTTCTTACTTCCAAGTACCCATTTAGTAGTTAATTAATAAAACTTTCTTTATCTTCATATTATCAATTTAATCTCTTCATTTATTTTACATAGCTATCCAAACTTCAATACATATATATCAAAACATTTCAATACAATATCTAAAACACTCGTACTTCTCAAAATCTTAAAAAAACTGACTTATAATTTTCTCTTTTACATAAACTCAATTTACTTTTTTTTTTCTATTTGAAAACTACTATATTTCTAATCAGCCAGTATTCAAATTTAAATCCCCAACAAACTCTACAAAATAAATATTTCCACTTATTTGCATAGGCACAAGAAAATGAAAAGTGTTCGCTCTTGATTTTTTTTCAATGTTGATATACAGGTGTTTTTTTTTTCTAGTATAATGTCGTGATGTTCAAAACTATAAAAATACTGTGAATCTATATTGGAAACTTTTTAAATATAAACGATTTTGACAATTTTTTTTAATCATGTATGAGTGTAAGCTTTGCTTTATAATTTTTTAAATAAGATAAATTTATTTATAGGAGTAAATTTTAAATATTTTTTTAGACAGTGATTATTCAAAAGTTAGTGATGAAATAGGACAGATATAAGTTTGTATAAGGCTTTATCAACAGAGGCGTTTCAAAAGATTTTTTCTGAAGATAGAATTGAGAAATTAATTTACTATAAAAGGCGAACTCGAGAGGAATATTAACAATATTATAATATTACATTATGATGAAGCTCTATAAAAAAAGTCTCAAAGTAAAATTTATATTTTTAACAAGAAACTTCTATTAATAAAGTTTTAAAACGTTTGAAATTTTATTACTTATTAGTTATTACTTTTTGTCTCTGGGGATAAAACAACTAAAATGAAAAAAACGCATCTATTTTAAAAAAGTATGATACGAGTAATATGAAGTTGTAAAGTTGTACTCTCTACGTTTCAGGGTCCCCGGGTTCGGTTCCCGGTGGGGTCAACTTTGAAAACTTTTCCAAAGACTCCGCCCACTCTTTTTAAATCGTTTTAACCTTTTTTATTTTAAATTATTTTATCATTGCACTTGCATCATGTTTACTTACTAGAAGTCACCCAGAAATTAACGCCCCATTATTCTTTATTATATTTTATTTCAGTGTGACAAAACTGAAAAGCTATTTTCATAATAATTATACTTCAAGATAGGAGAATATTTTTTGCAGTATAATTCTGTTGTTTATTCCCGCTTCCTTTGGATCATTGTTTATTTATGTGCTACAAATGTTTACTCTTATAATTAAGTCAACATTTGTTTTAGTAAATATTTCTGGTTTGTTTTAGGTACGGAATTCTCTGGACCTGACAACTACAAATCATGGTTATGTAAGAAAATCATAATAATATACAAAGCGAGTTACCGATATTGATACAAAAAAATCGACAGCTGGTCTTAAGAGGTGGACAGCAGGTAGATGTATTTTCGTCTAATCCGGGAACACGTATAATCATTACTATCTAAAAGTATACTGTTCTAAAGGCCACCATTCACTGGCACTCCATTTGGCAGCGCTCCATTCCATCACTCCAAATTCACAAGCATTATCTCATCGTCGTGAATGTAAAAAACCACGTGAATTGTGTGTGGTAAGAATTTGGATGTCGTCCACCGATGTAGAGCGCTGCCAAATGGATTGCCCGTGAATGGCGGCCTTAACGTGGCACCGTTAAGAGTTGTCCGCATTCCCTTCTAGGTTTCAGAGTATAACGCAGTTTTATACTAACTAAACATTACTTTGTAACTTCTCATTTTAAACATGAAACACAATAAAGCATTCCTTTTTTAATACACGAATTTTCTAACGGATATTGTGTATGTACTTAGTATTTTTATTACACAGTAAAAGTGAGTTTTACCTTTGTCGCAGTACAACTTTTACGCTTGATTAAATTACTTGCAGATATTGTAGAGTGAAAAAATAAAGAAAAAACACAAGGAAAAGAGATTACCTCCGGGGACACAATTTCTAAACGGGACTTAGCGAATTAACGTCGACATGACGCTAAGTGGAAGGCGACAGGTGAGGGGAGGGGTAGACCGATGGGGAGGGGGGATGAAGACACTTTAAAGCGTACACTTTAGAAATAGTGGAGATTTAGCTTTACGAAATTGGTTACGTAAACTTACAGGCTAACTACATCCAATAAAACGGATATAAAATAATGAGATCTTTTGTAAAGCGGTCCCTAGACGATCATGCTTCATGACATGCATTACGTGCTGTCATGCATGCATGAACGTTTAATTGCATTGATTGATGTGAATGACATGCAAACTACGTGCTTTTTTTGGTTGATCATGCAGCATGATAATTCACGCATGTCATGCCGCATGATCGTCTAGGCACCGGAAAGTGTCTCCTCTTGTCAGTTAGTTATCCTTATATCATGAAGAGTTAATTCATCAGTGGCTCTGTCTTACAAGTTGTCAACTATTTTTAGTTTTCTCGAATATTTCAGAATTACATAAACAAGAATGTCTATTTTCATTGTTTCAACTTATTATATAAATAAAAATGGTTTTGGTAGTGCATGCGAGGAACGGCCATTTCAAATCGATATTTGTTTTAAGTGCAGCCATTGAAGGTGTTGAAGGAATATGTCCTTAACAACCGATTGATGCCAGAAAATTGTACAATATTACCTTACAAAATAAGTGATAGATTTAGATTTAGAGAGATTTATTACCCAGCTTAATGAGGTCACAATATCCTTTTAAGAAAAGCCTCTAAATAAAGACTTAAAAGAAAATTCACCATTCATACAGACATCTTTAACAAAAGCCGCGATAACTCTGTAAATAATTCACGAATTGTACACATAAACCTTTTTGGGAAATCCCTCTTTTTATCAATGTAAACAGAAATACAATTCGTTTACAATTTTCCGAGATTATTGCACACATACCGACAGACAGAGAAGTTTGGAGGACTTTGTTTTATGAAATGATAATCAATCAATACTAATAATAAATCTGTAAGTGTAGGTATTGTATGTATGTATGTATGTTCCTCCATAACTTAAACGAATTAACTGATTTTCATGAAACTTGGTAAATAAACATTTAGACGTACGGGACACAGGATAGGCTACTTTTTTTCTTTTTCAACGCGGATGAAGTCGCGGGCGCCAGCTAGTACATAATATTTGCTTTACAACATTGAATTGTAAACGTTGTATTTGCTTTACAACGCCTCAGTTTAAATAAGGTTAAGGGCCTCTTTCACTATCTGCCAAGTAGGCTAAGCGTCATTTAAAGTCACCGGTCACCAGGGATAATTGAGCTGATATACCTTTGTTTGTACGGTAAAACTCCCAAACATTAAAAAGAAAATAATAAAAAAATCAGTTCAAAGTATGTTCTAGTCGAGAAGGGCATGTAAATATGTATGTACAATATTTGCAACCTGTCTTAGAGCATGGATCGCCAGCATGCCTGCGAAAATTTTAATTTGTATTATTTATATTTGAATTTTTCCTTTTATTAAAATTTAAAAACATTTCATAACATTTAAAAAAGTGTGTGTCAGCTTCGAGGCACGACTAGAGTTTACTCATTACGAACTATAAATAAATAATTTAATAAATACGAACGAACGAATCAATATTCAAAAATAGAACGAAACGCATACCGTGTGACAATTTTGATGTTACTCCAAATTGTGCCCACATACGGTCAGTCCAATTTTCTGTCATTTATGCGTTTGACCGGGTCGAGTGACGACTGACGTTGACATGAGCTCTGAGGGTCAGCGCCGACGGACGGAGTGGCGGCGAAGAGCAGTTACAGGTCGCAAAGCCCACTGAGCGCGCGTCACAAAGAGCTGGCAAGGGAGTTGATTCGCCGCGCGCCTCTCGACCGCGCTTTGAGTCGCTCGCCGTCATTTTATTTAATTGTACCAAATACAGTCGTATTCAGGAGCACTTTAGGTTGAATTTAAATTGTTACTAAATTAGTCTCTTCGCTGCCACTCCGTCCGCCGGTGCTGACCCTGATTTGGAAGCGCGGCAAGATGCCACGGCGTAGTATTTCTACCAAGGAGGATAGAAAATGTATTCTATCCTTCTTGGTTTCTACACTCACCATCAGTTGGCGCGATAAACTGACGTGACGCAACGGCGTGATTTGAAATCCAGTGTTTGACATCAAGCCATCAGTTTTTACCATTCACGATCAAATTTTGGCTTCACGTCAGGCAATTTGATTCGATGGACTGATCGTGTATTTCGTCCATGAAATAGTAAACTCCAAAAAATTAAAAAAAATAGTTATTTATTTACTGTTATAAATCATTGAACAGATTATATCAGTAATATTTTATGAGACTAACTTGGATAAAGTTTGTTACGGCGTTCGCTTAACCATTTAATTCTGAGGACAGACAGCGAGACATAATATTGTCAATTTAATTTCACCCTAGACTACTGTTAAACATTTAATATTGATCGCATGTGTTGGCAACTAATACCTTAAAATTATTGTGAACAACATTTATTTCACATTCAAGATTTATAAAAATTTCAAGCTAAAAATACAAAGAATGTTATCATTCAGAATGAAGAAATAATAAAACAAGATACATATTAATTTTGCACATATTAATTTTGCTTGTAAATATTCGCAATAGAAGGTCTAAGCTTGGGGCGGCAGCAGTGAAATACGGCACTGGTGCTACGTAATT
Organism: Synanthedon formicaeformis; assembly: GCA_945859745.1. Taxonomy (NCBI): domain Eukaryota; kingdom Metazoa; phylum Arthropoda; class Insecta; order Lepidoptera; family Sesiidae; genus Synanthedon; species Synanthedon formicaeformis. The sequence continues at coordinate 10,793,521 of OX243968.1, read as the reverse complement.
GAGGAAGTCGACCGTGAGTGCGGATTTTAAACACTCTGTGGCCGCAATTAGGGGAAGAATTTCGAGTAATAAATTGCTCGGCAAATCCCGACGTGCACCACGCTAAGCCGCCAACGCCAGACACTTCGGCTGAAACCATCAAAATTCATGACCATTTATTCAATTCAAATATTTTGCAGTCAGAATCCATCAGATTTGATGGCTTACATTTTTATTAATATTGGAATCTGTATCCTTACTAATCCGTACTAATATTATAAATGCGAAAGTTTTTATGGATGTATGAATGTTTGTTACTCTTTCACGCAAAAACTAAGGAACCGATCGCCATGAAATTTTGCATACACGTTGTCTGGGACACCAAAAATGACATAGAGTGCCTTTCATCGTTCAACGCGGACGAAGTCGCGGGCACCAGCTAGTAAAATCTATTATTTTGTTCGTTATCCTTACAGTATGAGCGGAGTAAATGGGTAGACATAAATTAATTAGTCCGGAAACACGATTCACACTAGTTGCGTCCCCGATCGACGGTTGATTAGTTCCCGTGTCGTCTGTCACGTGTTACTCTCAAACTGAACCAACTAACTACAATAAATACGCGTTTACAACAGGCTTTACTAGTGTTGTGCCGCATAAAATTGTAACAGCAAAACTATCGATGTCACATTAAATATTACATTAACCAAAGATTTAAATTATAGATGCGCCCTGTGCTTCTGAAAACTTTCCACGTAATATGTCTGTATGCAACGTGAACTGCTCACTGCTTTCTACAAGTGACTGGCGGTAAGAGTGAGCTCACTATTCCCAAAGATGACTCATTTTCGGCCGCCTGAAGTATGACAATGGCGCATCTGTGATTTAAGTCTTTGACATTAACTATTAAATAACATTAGTTATGTACAAACACGGCTCATTTTCGTTTTTATCCTATATGTATCCTACACTAGATCATTAGATGATATTACACCATAAAGTATGTATTGTAATATTTGTATATTTACATACGTTACACTCATATAAATTTTAGCGTAGTATCACCCACATAAAGTTGTTAACTGGTTGGGAAAACTTATTTACTCTCAAGCGGAACAACTTTTGTGAACTTTAGTACAAGTATATCTGAAACCCACATACGATCAAATTTCTCATCGTTTGCACAACATTTATAATTTTCTTCACTTAATAACTAACATAAACTGCTTCATGTTTTGATCCTTTGTTTAGTAATATACACATTATATCTACTATGTCAGTATGTAATGTAAAATGTATGTATGCAAATTCAGTTTACTGTTTGCATTTGTGCAGTATATGTCATTGTATTATATTTTCAAGCTCATCTTAATAATAACACTTAGGGCCTCTTTAACCATCTGTCAAGTAGGCTAACTGTCATTTAAAGTCACCTGTAACGGGGGATAATAGAGCTGACATACCTCCTCTTTCACAAACTACATGTAAAGTGTTGATTAGTTACTTTTAGAAAACATTTTCTGTTATATTGAATTATGCACTCGGTTTACTGTATCATTCGGTAGCCGATTTTTTTTTAATTATTTTCTATTTAATGTTTGGGACATTTACCGTACAAACAAAGGTATATCAGCTCTATTATCCTCGGTTACCGGTGACTTTAAATGACAGTTTGGCCTACTTGACGTTTGTGAAAGAGGCGCTTAATCTTATAATTCTAAACGAGGAATTGTTGTATGCCACGACGATCTCGCAAACGGCTCTAACGATTTTGACGAAAATCTAGGGTTTGGGGTTTTTTAGGTCTAGAAAGCGATCTGTCAGGGTCTTATCTTCGAGAAAATTTGTTTTAGGTAGTGTTATAAGGGAACGGTTAAAACTGTAATACCGCTTGCTCGTTTTATAATATTTTTAATTATAAATTATTAACATCTTCTTACATGTAAAAAACTAAACCATTCATTGGCCCGGCCGAAGTTCGGTCACTCAGTCTAGTCACTTTTAAATAAAAAATATCGACCATAAGTGCCCACAGCCATCCCTAACCCCATATACGAGCCGGAACAATAAACGCGAAAATAAGCGTAGATTTGTTTCATGTCACCGACGTTGGCATTGCATCGAAATAAAAGTGTCGATGTTGACTCAAGCTTTTATTTGAACTGTTCGATTGTAAAGAATTTAGGAATGACCGTCGATTGGCTCCAACATCGACTGAATAGGTAAACATTGTTTGTTTGTTCGACCAATCGTTAACAGCTACGCTTAACCCTGTTTCCTAGTTTAAACTGACTGTATAAAAATTAAATGCACTCCAGATACTCGCCTCCTACTCCACGCGTTGTAAAGGTATGTTAAACAAACCTATTTTTACTTCACTTTTAACTTCTTCTACAAAGGGCTATTTTAAAAAGGTATTACTGCGATAACACATATAAATTAAAAGCAAAATTAGCTTTATCAATGTCTTATGAAAATAAGTAAAGGCTTGTAATCTTCTATAAAGTCTGTGCCAAAATTTGCGCCTTAACTCGCTAGCTGCGGCAAATAAATCATAAAATTTCATCTGGTACTTACGGTGGCGGTCCTTTTTGACCTGATACCACTAGAATAGATTAATGTCAAGTACCTATATGTTACCATGAGCCGAAATCCATATTTGTCCGTGTCGAACTCGTACAAATACGTACCTAAGATTACATAGAATTATATAATTCGATGTAAGATTATTTAACATGTATGATCAGCAATGAACGTGTTAATAGCGTGTTAATAACGTGTTTTGTGTGTGTTTATGCGTGTTTGTATTACAAAAAATGTATTTACATACGTATATGTACAGAGATGTGTCCCGGACACACGTGAATAGAATACACGTGCCTGCCTACTTTCTCTAGACGACAATATTTCTTAAGATAATTGGACTAACCCTGACTGACACGTTGTCATAGCGTCAGACTATCAAATCAACAGCTAATCTAAAAATGTCATTGCGAACATCGATTCCGTCCGCTTCATCCCCGTCGCTAGTGGCGTCTCGCTCAGACGTGCACACTTCCCGGCGAATGTTTACATTTCTTTCAACGATCAAACACAATCTTCCGTCCAAATCCAGCCTGTTTACATTCTTTAAAAGATTGTGTACACTAGTGGAAAAAAAATCATGTCTATATTTTATTTTACACGTGTATAATATTACTAAAGATGGTATCAATAAAGACATACGCTCATTTTAGACACATTTTTAAATACTCTGAAGAAATTGGTGGTCTTCAGAGTGCTGATGATTATAATATTTTTTAAATTTTTTTAATAAAATATATAATAGATTTGCATAAATACGACCAATATTATTTCGAGAAATCAAACTGTATTAATATTTTTATGATTATTAAAAATATTATCGTCTATAGCTTTTGACCAAAACAGAAAAAGAATCTCGCTTATTTTTATATTGGTCTACTCGTAGAATTTTTACACACTTTTAGTTAAAATAAGTGGCAACTTCTTGTCTCGGTGAGATACGAAAATAGTTGAAATTAGTTAGGTAGGTACTGTTGTCGGGGAGTAAGGTTAACAAATTAAAGTCGTAAGCGACTAATAGTCGACAGAGGAACACTCGACTGCTTTGTGTTTACAGCGTAACTATAACTATTAACGCGAACTCGTAAAACAACGTAAACACCATCGCCGTCTTTGAGAGTACAAGTACTACTTTAATTCATCTTAAGAAGATTGTCAAATGGATTTTATTACACTTAGGGCCTGTTTCACCACCTACAAGTAAAGTTTTGATTAGTTACTTTTCAAGTAACGCTAATTGGCAAGTAAATGTGGCGAGTATCTTGTGTCAATTTCATTGAAATTACCCTTGAGTATGCTACTCAAAGATGGTGAAACTCGTACGCTTTCTTGTATCTTTAAATGGCGGTTAGCCTACTTGACACTTTACTTAGATATGGTGAAGGAGGCCCTTACGCCCTGTATTCAAACGGTTCTCAAGTAGGTATGCTTAGCACTATTCTTATTTTAACTTCTATGTTAACATCGAGTCGACCGTCAACACTCAACCTGTCTGTCAAGTCAACCATAACATAAAAAAAGAATATCTACCTATGTACAGTTCAAATTCATAAACTGTTGTAAGAAATAAAATTATATTTTGACAAAAAGTATCTTTCTCTTGTGTTTGACAAACTAATATATTTTCTTTTTTAGTGATACTTCTTTGGGCGCGATTATAAGAGTACAATTTCAAGATTTTCAGGGTCGATTTCATGTTACGCTTCAGTGTATAACATGAAGCTTTTGGCATTGAGCCTGTATTTTTTTGTTAAAAGCCGCCGCCTGCCGTATTACACGTGCCGCTATTTCCTTTGATAATGCCGCCTTCGCATCGATCAGTATATTTAAACTTTTCATTCCTTGTTAAATAGAGAAAAAATTAATAAGTTATTTAAACCCTTGCCTAAGTCGGTGAGCCGATTACATCACAGGGTACGGTTAAAGTGGTTGTTTTTATGACGCAAATGAATTATCATTTTTTCAAGCGAAACATCTGCGGAATTTTATTGTTTTATTCCGTAATTAAATAGAGTAATAGAAAATGGTTAGATACTCTATATGTGCATTTTTTCTACTACTCATTTTGAACTTCATTTTTACGAATCGTGAATCTAAACCAGCTTTTAAATTAATTAATTATTTTATTATAAATGCGAAAGTGAGTTACAAATATGTAACGTTTTTACGCCTTAACTATTCAACTGATCATAATGAGATGTCGCATTCACATAGGGTACATTTCACCTAGAAAAAAGTAGGTAGGTACTATTTTCGAGAAATCATATTAAAATAAAAAAATCAACCTTAACAAAAATATATGAGCAACGAAAACTCAATAATTGTTTTCTCACATAAGAAAAAAGACGATGTCGCTGTAAAAGATACTCGTGGTTACACCATTAAATAAAGTAAATAAAAAATTACTGCAAACACTTTTTAAAATGAAAATTTACTGTAAATGTGGTAGCGCTTACATTTCAAAAAACGTCACAGAATGAAATGTTTTAAAGGGAAAATAACCGTTCTATGGTGGACGAGTAGATAGTATTTTATGAAGTCAGCAGTGAATGGTCTCTCCATTAAGAATGGCAAGCAGGTGTGCTCTCTCCCGCGTCACCATCGCCTTAACAAAGCTGCCTGTAATGACGCCACATCCTTTTTACATGGACCTTAATACTGCTGGATACGTCCTTCATGTAAAGTCAAAATATTACAACTTTGGCCTCTTCAATCAATACTAATAATGAATCTGTAAGGGTTGGTCATGGAGTAAGTTACATTGTTTTCAGAGATAACGTGTTTATAGGCTCTATACATGATATTGAAACTAAATTGTCGATTTTTAGAATTTTTTTCTGTATGTATGTATGTATGTATGTTCCTCCATAACTCTTAAGCGAATTAACTGATTTTCATGAAACTTGGTATATAAACATTTAGACGTACGGGACACAGGATAGGCTACTTTTTTCTTTTTCAACGCGGACGAAGTCGGGGCGCCAGCTAAAAGAGTCTTACTTCACTCCCTTTTCAAAAGAGTCTGTCTGCGGGAACCGAGTCCAACAACGTATGTAATAGGTACAACGCATTTGCAAAAATATGGAGTTTATTTTTAAAGGGATTGTTATGTCGAAGGAAATACGCTTTGTTCGCTCTCGAGACATAGGGAAGGGGAGCTGGTTGTACTCGTATGTACATAGTTGTAGGTGAACGCGGATTGCATACACCTGGGAAATGGATTTCACTGCATTTGTTCGCTAACAACTTGCACGAATCTTATTCCATACAGTAATGTACTATACCTGGGCATAACTACACATTGTACCTATTTCAAATTGAATCCGACAGGAATAAAATAACGGTGCTTTACTTATCTAAATTCAGTTATTTGTGTACATGACTGTATTTATTAAAGCTTTATTTTTAACCCCTGACGACCGACACAAAAACGGGGTGTTGTAAGTTGTGTATTTCTGTAGTGTGTATTCGTGTGTCTGTATATAACATCTTAACTCCCAAAATGTGAGATCAATTTTGATCAGATGTTATTCGTTTGAAAGCTGACGTGATCGAGATAGACGTAGCTATATATTTTTATTAAGGTCTTAAAATTAGCTGATTTATTTAAAAATATTGTACCTAATAACCTAACAGAGACAGTTTGACTTATTGGTGTCGATATATGAGTCACACAGGTAGGTTTAATAATATAATACAAAATATTCACCAAATATAAACCAATTTATTTATCAATAGAGAAAATCGATATTTGTTGATTTTAATTAAAATATTTTACCAACGAGAAAATTTCTCTAAGAAAAAAAGGTTGCAAAAAGATTCTGTTCGTTCCAACTGATTTTACAAGAAAACCAAAATAATGTTTCTTATGATACGATTGTTACACGCCATCTGTAAGTCACTTTCGGGACATAATAGATACTGGGTATTCGTTAGGAAGATGTAGGAGTGACAAGAAACAATTCATAACGTTCCTGCCTTGAAGCCGTGATACATCACGCGGATAGCGGTCGCTTCTCCATCCACATCTACAGCGACATATTGATGAAACCATTTTGAGCGACTGCTTCGTCTCCATCTTTGTAAGCTATTTCTACGTTGGCATTACAATATTTGTGCCTGTCTTGTAAGTAATACGGTTTTGATGAATGTATACTTCTAAGAATATTGACAAATTATGGAACAATATAGTGACTTCCACAATTTATATACCTACTCTTTGTTCCTAGCTCTAGGCTCCTAGATTCGTAAATTATTTAATTCTTTTAAAGATCAATGTTTAAGTTACAATAAACAGGATAATAATTAATTAATTTCATAAAAAAATAAAATATTTGTCAAAAGAAAATTGTGTATTTTCATTGTCTATTTAATACCCGCCTGCGGTTTTGTATGAATTTTTTTTTCTTTATAAGAGCCGTCCTCGGACTTCAATTATTTTTTGGAAAAAAAGTCGAATTATTGATTTAGCAGTTCTCGGTTTAGCGAGATTTATTTTTATAATGAAAGCTACGTTTGAAAAGAGAGTTGTCTGAATCGGTGGTAAATTTAATTAATATTATTTTGGTTGGCATATTAAATATAATGGCAGAAAATATAAATACTTATATATAAAAAAATAAATAATAAAATATAACTTGTTAAAATTTATAAATTTGTAAAAAAAAAAAATTTTTTTCATTGTCGAAAGTACCTATGTAATTTAAAATATTTAAAAAAATTTTTTTTTAAATTATTTTATTAAGCATGTCTAATGACTATATCATGACAACTGTATATACCTACAATATGTCCTCATTTACTTTTAATGGCCGTTAGCTGGTTTTAAATAACAAACGCTGTGAAATAACTTATACTTCTCGAGAATAACAGCAATAAAATAACAGCATTGTGTGCTGTTGTGTTTCGGTGAGTTAGTAAAGGATGCCAGAGCCCATTACCCCTTCCCTTCCTTATCCCTTATCCTTAATCCTTCTATGGTCGACAGCGCACTTGTAGCACTTATGGCGTTGCTTGTGTTATAGGCGACGGTAGCCACCTACCATCAAGTGGACCGTCAGCCTGTCGGTCGACCTTAACATAAAAAAAAAAAAAACATCAGTTTGCAGGAACGCTTCCGGTTAACTGAAAATGCCTTGGAGTCGGTAATAACTTAATCACTTGAAAAGAAATCTGTAATAGAAGTACGAATGCCCAAATAAGAGTGAAGGGGTGTTTGCTTAGTGAAACCAATATTTGCCGAAACATTGGTGTTTAGTTAACAAATATTTGTTTGGGAACAGAGCTGTAAATAAGGTCTCGCGAGGAATTTACAATGAAGACGGTTACAATGCGTTACATTTTAAAACTTTTACCATTTCAATACTTTTCGCATATTATTTGTCTACTTTTTATATTATACACTGGATCGCAAAGAAAACGGGTAGATTAGAAAATCTTCAAAATCTTCAAACCTGACCTAGCTTTATGAAATAAAGACTAAATTAAAGAATACTTGAATGTACTTAAATAAAAACAAAATTTATTTAGTTTAGCTTTAATTTGATAGTTATTTCATAAAGTTAGGTCAGGTACTTTAGAAAATATTGAAGATTTTCTATCCGACCCTTTTTCTTTGCGGTCCAGTGTACCATAACGAAAATTTCTAATGAAAATATAAATATTTTTTTTAAACTTCAGACTATGCTAATAAAAATATAATTCAGAATATATATTTCTACCATTTAATGTCCTTACTAAGAATAGTCTTCTGTCAGAGATTGTTAACTGTGGCTTGACAGGGCGCAGAAATATCAAGTGGATTTAAGATTGTTTTTGAGTTTTCTAAGAGCAACGTTATTGTTTAAATTTGAATGTGTAATATATTAGTTTAAGTAGTTCCAGTGACCGACATTCCAGACGGAGAGGTCGCAGGCATCATAAGCGCGTTGCTGTCGCGATAGCGCACTTGGCGTCACGCCAGGAAACTAATGCGAAGATGTTTAACATCTCAACTTTTACTTGTCTCTTATTCGTTCTAAGCTTTAAAGATATTAAAAGTAAACGAATTTAGTTAAAATATCATTTTATTGTATGTGGTATTGTCACCTAGTCCACTTTTTTCAAAACCCATTAAAATTCTTTTCAATCTCTACAGGCAAAGACCACCGAAATTGAAAAAGGGTTGTGTACCTTATAGACATTTTTGTTCCTGTAAAACCTTCTGATATAATTAATTAATATTGTGAAATCTGTAATCATGAATTCAATACCTACATATATTTGTAATATATTTTTCTTGTGATAAGCACGAAAATCATTAAGCAGTATTTAAAATGTTTTATTGGCTACCGTCACCAATAAAACAAGCAACGCTACAGTTATTCGAATTTGCGCTTCCTACCATAATAGGATTTAGGATTAGGAAGGCATAGGGAAATGGGCTCTAACATCTCTTACTCACTCACCGAAAGACAAAAGCACTAATGCTGTTATTTTACGCGGTTTTTCTGTAAAGGGGTCGTTCCTATCGCTAGATTGGGTGCCCAAATGACAGCAGAGCGCAATGTTGCCTGCCAATATTTGACGTATGACGTCACCCCGTGTGACGTCACATGGGTGACCGATTTAGTTGTCACCTGAACTGAAATACACAGTTTTGAGCAGATTTCGAGCAAGTGACGCGCCCGTTAAACGCAGGTGTTCAACTTATCGCGACAGAAAATGCACATTCCAATATAAATATTAAAACTCGTTTCCTACTTCAATATTTCATTTTATATTACACTCGTTTTTCCGTTTTCCCAGTTGTTTTTTTTTTTGCTTGCATATCAGTGAGTTATAACTGTGAAAACTTTTCACTCGGATATTAATAAAATGCATCCTGCATTCGAAATGGATATTACGTAACACAGATATTGGATGGCACACGGATATAATAAGTCCTCTGATAGGTAATGCAAACTGGTTTACATTAGTGACATAAACAAGTAATATTTCATTTCAGACAATTTATCCATAGGTAACCATAGAAGGCTGAAAAAAATTACATATTAATAACAACAATAGCAACATTATTTTTACCAAAAAAATTAAATTTTTTGCATACGGGTTATACCCAGGTTTACTCCGATGAACAAAATATACATGAAATATCCTAACATATTATAAAACAAAGTTCTCCGCCGCGTCTGTCTGTAGGTATGTCTGTCTGTTCGCGATAAACACAAAAACTACTGCACCGATTCTAATGCTGTTTTCACCAATGGATAGAGTGGTTCTTGAAGAAGGTTTTAGTATATAATTTACAAAGTTACGCGGACGAAGTCGAGGGCAGCAGCTAGTTAATAACAAGACACAGATGTGAAGGTACTTTAATATAATATTTTATTTGAGTACAATGAATTAATTTGGCAAACGTGTCAACCTGCTCCAGGTAAATCGCGCTTGATTGAACAATTCCATGGGCTGATCGCGTCAGAGGCGGCTGGGGGTGAAACCTTCTCAAATAGCGGATAAGGAGACAGGATTCTCGGAAAACTTCATTTAAAAAAGTCCTGTGCCCCCGAGTTGGAGCAAAAAATTTATACCACAGTACAATGAGACATACGGCGGTATAACTCTACTAAAAATTACTAATTTTTTTATTTGGTTCTGGAATTTAAAATCTTTACGTTATCAATACTAATAATAAATCTGTAAGGGTTAGTCATGGAGTAAGTTACTTTGTTTTCAGAGAATAGTTAATAGTAATAAATTTTATGACCTTATTATTATGATTTATTGGGAGTGGTTTTTTGGGATGGATGGGTATACTTACCAACTGATTTTTTGTCTGCAGCTTAGTAAACATTTGTATAATAAAATGGCCGCATAGTCCTACAAATTGAGTGGTACGTTTTCCCAGTCCTACGCTTGGAAGTTTTTTACGGCTGCTAACTCCTTTAGCTACCTCTATCGAGAATTTTCGCAGATGAAAAAGTTGTTCGTCTCGGCAAACTGAAGCTACTCACGAAGATTCAGCCTGTTAGTAATCAGAAAAAAATTCCTTTGAGTGATCTTGGACCAACTACATACATTACTTTTTTTTGTAAATACATACATAAATTATAAATACAAACATCCATGACAGGTACAAAGATAAAATGTTAACACATAAACTTTGCCCTAGCGGGATTCGAACCCGCAATAATAGAACCGGGATAAATAGACGTGGCACTTAAATTTTGACCTGATGAGAAGATACATAGAACAAAAAGCCGCTGGGACCGCAAGGTTCTCGAATGGAAACCACAGTGTAGGTAGGATCCATCCAAAAGGTGAACAGACAACCTTATAAAGTCTGCGGTTCGACGCTGAATCCAGGCTGCTTCTGATATGTTATTCGGGGTTGCTCATCATGCTACAGAAAAGCTTTTTTGAAAGTTTTTGAGACAGAATCCGTAATAATTCTGTAGTAGAATTTGAAGCAGAAAAGAATTGGACAGGCATCAGACATTATTTTATTATAATCATTTTAAAAACCGACGCCGAATGATTGAGATATTGAATAATGATATTGAAACGACGACTAGAAGGTACAAGTATTAAGAAATATCTTTGAGGTTTGAAAAGCTAGGCCACTGGTCTCGAGAGATCTGTGATCGGGCAATGAAGGGGAGGTACGGGTGTAGGGGGAGCGAGGCGTTAATCCTCACAAAACAAACTCATTCGAGGCGAAACATTATTTTATTCCGTCCCTCATCTAATTCGCTGCCTACTTTTATCTCTGCTTTACAATCTTCCGACGGAATGCTTCGAAGGTTTCGTCTCAAAAACTCTCCTTTTCGAGTGTTAAAAAGATATAATCGCTGGCAACATCTAGCCTTAAAAAGGTTCTGGCTTTAATATAAAGTAAGAATTTCCGCAATTTCCTCCTAAACATTCGCACAATTTTAATTTAATGCTGACTTGTGAACCCACACTTTTTGCATTACGTGTCGAAAGAGTTGAAATTTGTCTTCAAACAATATAGGTGTTTGATAATAAGTAATAATAAGTACTTAGTTATAATAAGTTTGATAATAATAAGTATTTTTTTTTATTTTACAAATATTTTAGTATGATGGTGGATTGGCTAGGAGTTCTTGATGGTATCAATCTATAACCAGGAGTATGTGAGTGCGCCCCGGTAGGAGAAAGATTAAGAGATGATATGGTAATAGAAAAATGGGCTCTAAAATCTCTTACGCCCCAAAACAAAAGAAATACTGTGAATAATTCACAACTACCTTTCGCCTGCGACTTCACCCGCGCCCCTCTTTATTACGTGTTAAATTATTTGTTCAATCTTTAGTGCTCCTACATTTTTGTCAGACGTTGAATTTTTTATTTTTGAATAAGTATTTTTCTCTTGGATTTTTTTTTTTTCTGGATGAAAGATACCCTATGTCCTGACGACGTGTATTCCAAACTTCATGATGATCGGTTGAGTTTATGACTGGTTGACCAATTTATTATTGTGGCAACTCTTCCTGTCATTAAAAAACTATGGAATTTGAATTGTTTTGTCCGTGTGTCTATTTGGTAGTGCTTATCACGAATACCGATTCTTAAAAACCTTATTTTGGCAAATATAGTATGCCAAGTCCCAAAAAAATCTCCAAGTTAATTAGAAAACCTAAGGACGTCTTCTGTGTTATTTTTATACTAGATACTTTATTGTTAGCTCTAGTTAATTGAAGCAGAGATTCATTGGAATTTAATTTGTTTTCCTTTCATCGGCCACTATCTAAGATGTTTCCACTTTTAAACTAGTTACTAGATTAACAAAGAAAATGTGTGAGGCGGCTATTGCGAAAGCACTTATTTTCAACTACATTGGTGGAATGTATAATACCTTTTACAATATCCAATTTATAACTGTACTGGAATTATTTCTGTTCCGTTAATTTCGGAGCTTATTTAAGATTGTTAAAATTGTTTTTAAAACATCAACAAACCCAACGATTTGTTCCGCTTCACTGATTTGCCCTTTGATACCAATCACTTCAAAGGGAACGAATAAATAAACAGCCTCCAACAAAGCCTCGTTGTTGGACCTAACTCTATATTGTGTTAACTCTGTACATTTAAATTATCAATTGTAAACACTTCTCCTATTTACAGATCAATTGGTGATAATGAAATTCAATTTAGGCAGCGCACCAGCACTCCTCTGGGGTGTCCTTAACCTACCAACAAGTAGACCGTCACCTGTCTGCCACCCTTTATAATGTAAAAAAAATTATAAACTAAGTCCCACTTCTGGGCACAACCCTGTCACCTGTGTGTGGAGGCTTTCTCGCTCTCTATAGCGAAAAAAATGTTTTTTTGTTCCACTTTCTTGATTAAGTTATTGGTCTACTAGGCTATCATCTAAGCAACACTTGTGGCGTTGCTTGTGTTATAGGCAAAGGTAGCCTCTAACCCTCAAGTATACCGATTGTCTTTCTAACTACGTTGTCCATAAAAAATATACATACTAATAATATTGTCATTCGGTATCCTCTGTAGTAATAGATCAAAGTGCGTTTTGCCGTTATAAATTGAGCAGCCCTGTTTCGATGAGTGGGTAAGAGATCTCAGAGCCCATTTCCCTTTCCTCTTTTTTTTAAATCAAGTCAAATATTTATTATAGTGCCAAGAGTTAAAGAGCAAAAGGCAAGCTGTCGCAACACTATAACGCGAGTGAATCTATCAATCAGAAGTCGAAGATGAATGCGGATGGAGTGGGCCATATTTCGCGGACCCACCGCCATAAATACAGAAAAACAAACGCGGCATTATTAATGGGAGGCTCATTTTTATTCCTTTGTACCGTTCCGCTAAACAAATGGACTGGGGGCGGTGTGCCAAACGGCTCCTTGATTGTGTGCGATGCAAATTCGTTTCCGATGTTGTGCCGTCCCTCTCCCTCCCTCCCTCCCCCTCTCCCTCTCTCTGTCTCGCCTCCCCTCCTCACGCTCCTCTGGTCACGACACGATGTACATATACTTTCCCATGTTGTTCCCATACTTTAAAAACACTTATATTATTCGATTTTCTACGATAGCTGTTTCCGAAAATTCTATTGGTTCTCAGACTTGATATAATTGATGCATAGCATAATGTGCAAGTCGCAAAATTTGCACTAGTGCAAGACGCAGAATGTGCAGGTAAATTATGACTCGAGCTCCCATAAGCGTGAACTGCCTTGGAAGTGGCATGATCAAAATGTCACAGTTAAAAAAATGGGTAGGTACTATAGCTTCAAAAAAAAATAGTGTGTTTTTTTCTATAAATTCCATGTCGGAATCCATGTTCCATAATGTTTTCGCCTATGGTTTGAATTCTTTTAACACCTAACACCATCGTTGACGATCCATTACTTACACAATAACAGTTAAAACCCCTCGATATACTCAGAGACGTAGCCTTTTTAAAACATATTTTCAGTTATCCCCCTAATTTCTTTTGTTGAATTTGAACCACACTCTGTACACAACACCGTATACAAAACTAAAGCTGTTTTGTATCGGTACTTGAGTAAAGGATGCAAGAACCCTTTTTGTTATCTGTCTTACAGATCATATAATATTCTAATTTTATTTAATGGACTTCTCAATTTGACATTAATAAAGTATCTGTAACCATAGGCATTGTTAGAATCTTTAACCGTCTTACATCTGTATTGCAGACAAAGCAAAAATGTTCCTTCAATTACGTGAAATGTGTGCACAAATAAGTTTCAAGATGTCGAGTTAATCCTGAACATATATCGAGTGAACTCATTCCCGGACTAGATCCGCAAGCGACCTCAATTACTCTCAACGATTTGTTGTGTCGCGTCGCACAACTCCAAATCAAAACGAGTTGGTCGCTAGCGTATTACATGCGGCTACATACTTCCTACTGTGGTGACATGGGATTACTTAAATAAATTATTCAAATTTAATATATTTATTTATAAAATGTGGATTAGCAGACCCAACAAACCCGATCGCAGTCACCAGACGGTTAAAATTGTGAATTTAGGCAATCAAGCATAACACGTTCAGAAAATTATCAAAATTATCGTTTAAATCCAGACAATTAAGAAGAGTTTGATGACACACATACAGAAGAATAACGTAGATATATAGAAAGAATATTTAATAAGAACATTTATATTTCAAGAATATAAATTCTTCAAGATTATTCGTCTTTACTACGGGACCCAATTATTTCCGGAAAAAAACTAAGTGAGCAAAACGTTACCTATGTCACTCAGGGTTAATATTATAAACATTCTTAATTGTTATAGAAGTTTTTGGTATATGAAATTAATTAAAAAAAAATGTTAGTGGGCTCTGCATTACTGATTTACCGAAACATATTAAAACAAGTTTTGTGATCTTTGATTTGCAATTTATCTCGGTCCCAGAAATCAGAGTAATCATTAAATAAAAATCATTTTCACATTTTGTATTGATAGTTCTTGAAATTTTACTGTCATCGCGTGCAAAGAAGTTTCACTAAAAAAATGTACTGGCTCATATATTTATATTAAAGTATTAAAATTAATTTAAGACCACAATGTAGAAATTAAAATCAGAAAATCAGGCAGTTGTTAGCTTCATTATTATCCCATACCCTATGGATTCCAAGGCAAACAGTATTTAATTATCCTCTCATGACATAACCAGTAACATCACTAGAATCCGCAGTAGACAAATCCCAGTAGGAAGCTCGCACAAATCCACGACCAATTAATCATGATATTCACGAGTTCCTTGCCATGAGTAATGATGGATGCGAATTGTGTCAAACCAGCGATGTACGTGGAACACTTGCTTGTGAACGTGCAAAAATGTTATATATTAAAACTGTCAGCAGATATGCAATGCGTGTTATTGTGAGAATGGAAAGAACAAAGCGACGTCGTTTGGTTGAAACGACGCATGTAGCCGACACATTTACGTGTAGAAAATGGGTTTCGAATGATATTTTTCTAATGCACAAACATCTTCCTTTTCTGTTTCGTTTCTATTTATTTATTTTCTATTTTCAAAGTATGTTTTCCTACTTAAAATGTGTTTGTTTGCTGAGCAGAACCAGAGCGTGCACTGACTCAAAATAATTGCTGCAATCGTCCTCCAACCAAAGACTCTATGTGCATTATGAATTTGAATATTCAACTATGAATATTCGAGTTCATAAATGAGTAATTACTCATTTTATCTTTCCCACTTTTAACTAAGTACTTCTAAACTACCCAACGGATTTTACACTTATAAAAAGTGAGATAAACGAGGAAGTTTTGAGTATATAAAAAAATGCATTCCAGGCAAAGCCGGGAGTGGATAGCTAGTTATTATTAAGTGTAACACAAATAACCTTTAATTAAGTGACCCAAAATAAAACAGTAGTGCACCTATGAATTTCAATATAATTATTATTGTAATTAAAATCTTTTGCAACACTGAATATTGTATATATTTTATATATTTTTATTGTTTTAAATTGTCTGTCTACTGCGAATACGAGTGCTATCCGAAGCGCTCTAGTTTTTCACACTGTTCCATCCAATTATCGAATATCTGTCTGTCGCAATTTCTCATTTAAAAAATTGCTTTTCCGTCTAAATTGTAAAATCAGAGCGAAGATTGTTACATTAGCCGCTTGTGACGCTACGAGTAGAGGCAACGAGTCCAACCTCTAGTTGATTGATCACCGGCCCCATTACGAGTACATTACAACCTATGGCCACACAGTTTAAAGTGCTTACATTCTGTTATATATTTATTGCATTACATTATATTGGAGCTTACTCCTTGAGAATCGATTTTCATATGAAAATTTATGGGAGTAAAATCAAAAAAATTGTCACACGGTATGCGTACGTTCTATGTATTTTCTAATTTTTACAACATAGACATTCTATTTCGAATATTTTAGAATATATCTGAAACTAGAATATGTTACGTATGTAATAATATATCCTTGCGAAAACTAGATGGCACCTGAACACCAGAAATGGCGCTGATTCGTTATGAATCGTTATAAATGTTATAACGTTCGTTATAAATGATTTTATAATTTTTATTATGTATTTTATAATCGTTCGTAAGGAGTAAACTCCAGTCGTGTCCAACAAAAAAAGTGGGTTTGTCCGAGCTGACAAACCCACTTTTTTTATTTTTATAAAACAGGGCGACCGACAGATAGACAGTTCACCTAATGATAGTACCTAGCTATCGTTGTAAACACATTGACATCTTTACAGATGACAGTGCTCTAGCAACCCTAAATATGTAAGTATTTTGTTCATACAAGAGACAACCGAGTTGTGTTTAGTGCGTAAAAAAATATTGCCAAAGCCTATTTCCGTATCCTCTCCCAGACCCTTATCCTTTACCATCAATATAAACTGGCTGGTAAGACCATTAATCTACTACAACTATGGATTTTGCATGCCATACAAGACTACGAACTTTTGGAACATTTAAAAATGACATATGAGTAAAGCATGAACTCTGACAACAACAAACATCTGTCATTTAAAGAAAATGTGACTACGTCATCACATTGGAGTTTAAAATCATCGAAATACTACAATGGAATTAGCGTCACAAGTGCCAAAGGGGAACATAAAAAGAACGCCTTTGACAGAATCATGGCGGACTCTTGTCTTCACGCGTCAATGGTAAAAGTTAGTAACGATCAACTTCTACTATTTCATTTTAAACTCTAATGGGTTGACGTAAAGTCACATTTTCTTTAAATTACGTACTTATTATTATGTTTGTTTTATTTTAAATGACAGTTCATGCTTTACGCATATGTCACTTTTAAATGTTCCATAAAATTCGTTGTTTTGTATGGCACGCGTGTTCCATGTTGTAGTATTTTAATGACGTCAACACATTGGAGTTTAAAATGAATAGTGGAACTTGGTCGTTAGTACCTTTTACCATTGACTTCGTTTTAGGCGTACCTTTTATGTGGTGCTTTGGGATTTGTGACGCAAAATCCATAGTTGTAGTAAATTGATGGGATTTTTTTTGTGAAGGATAAGAATTAAACAAAAAATTAGAAAGGATTGAATAATCTAAACTATGCACTGCAATACAATAGAAGAGCTTTAAACGTCTGCAACTTTCTCTGTATTAAACTTTCTAATACTTGTAACTTTCTAGTAGGTATTCGGCTTTATAAAAGTTCGCCTAGAACTCTTTGGAGTCACAAATAGGCGATCCACAAATCATTGAATGTAACTTGGTAAAGTTTTAGTAGTATTGATTTAAGAATAAATCATTTTTGACCTAAACAAAAATCAAATTTTCAGTCAGAGGTTTTAAAAACATTTCAAACCCTTGACCAACGACTTCCTATATTTTTCGATTATTATAGACACTTTAATTAATAATTCAAAATAATTATAAATAAATAGCTGCTGCCCGCATAACTTTGTAAATTATATACTAAAACCTTCCTTTAGGACCAATCTATCCATTGGTGAAAACAGCATGAAATTTGGTACAGTAGTTTTTGAATTTATCGCGAATAAACAGACAGACAGATGCGGCGGAGGATTTTGTTTTATAATATGTAAGAATTAACCTAAAATTTTTCAAAAAGAGTTATTTGAAATCTAAATAGGAATTTACGGTATAAAAATATATATAAAGCAAAATAGCGAAAAAAAAGCCTTCCCCCGCTTATCCCTTTTTTCATGAGTGAAAACCGAATTAAAATCGGTCTATCCATTCTTGAATTTTGGCAAGACTAAGTAAGGCACGGCAATTGATATTTATATTAAAAAGAGAAAATATATAGTTGTAGTTAAAATTATTTTTTTAACACCTAAGAAAAAGAGGCACGGACGAAGTCGTGGCACAGGCTAGTTAAATTATATATTAAAAATTAGCATAACATTTTCTGTGTCAATCTAGGCTTTTCTATTTGGATTTTTCCGTATTTCATATTACATTACCAATTCATAAATAATTTTCTTCTTTCCACAAAAATTTATTCATAAACTTCAATGTAAAGGTTTTCATAATATTTATTAGAAAATTATTCTGGTTTCAGGAATATTTCAAACAAGAAGTTAAAAAAAATTAAGGCACAACATAAAGTATGAATTTAATTTAAATAATATGGATACACAAACAGTTCGTTTTTAAACTTTTCTCTATAATAGTACACCTATAAAGAGAAAAAAATTGCTTTTTTCTATTTTTGTTTATAATGAATACAAAAACTACTGGACGGATTTAAAAAAAATTTCCACCTATAGAAAGCTAGTCTGTAATAAATTAATTGACATCAATCTTATTTTTTCTATAGAATTCAAAGCTCAAAGTAATATATTTATTTGTTAACAAAGGAACCATATTAGCGAGAGAATATCAGTCAACAATTAATCATACAAGAGTCGATGGAAGTCGGTCGTTTAGCATTAGTGCCTTTGAGTCGGCCTCAATTAATAAGAACAATGGTGGAGGAAAACAAAACAATTAATGTGAGGGGGAATGATGGTGGAAGGTCACTGCCATCGCTGCGCACATTACAATATATCATCACAACAATGGCTTGCCAACACGGATATCTTACTACTTACTATACTTCCTGTTATAAATATAGTAAAATCCAAAGATTTAAATCGAGAGATGCGGCATTACTAGCGAAACAGTGTTACAAAATACAACATACATTGTACTAAACACAAAAGTATAAAATACATATACCTTTGTCTAAACACACTTTTAAACACAGACAACACATTCCTTACTTCAAACATGACTGTGACGATAGCGACGCTCTCAACAAGCGTCCGTCACTCACTGTAGCTGGCGTGCAACTGTAGTTGAGTTGAGCGCCTGCGCCCAACCCATTGTTAAGAATTTTCGGTGTGTTTTTAGTATGGCGCGAGGAGATTACGCCGTATCTTTCGATTTAAATCTTTGGTAAAATCTATAAAGCCGCTCGATACAAGTTCGGCAGAAGCAGGTTCAAGTCTCGGGAGCTAAAATTTAAAGGACCAAAAAGTCTTTTCAACCGACGAAAACGAAAAAACAAAAACGTAGGAGGTTCTCAGTTCGACGCGTATATATTTCTTTTAATGTATGATCACGCATAACTTTTGACAGGGTGGTCCGATTTTAATAATTCTTTTTTTATTTGAAAGGGTGCATCCCCGAGGGGGTCCCATTTCAATTTGGAAAAAAAATCCAATCTAAGGGTAGGAAAACAGGGGATGATTGATTGTTCACTCACCGATTGTAGCGTATAACCACGCATAACTTTTTACAGAGTAGTCCGATTTTGTTAATTCTTTTTTTAATGGATAGGGTATACCTCGAAGTTGGTCTCGTATAATTTTGGAAAAAATATTCCTACCCTAAGAGGGAAAATGGGGTGTTAAAATTAAAAATTAAGCATGTAGTAAATATTAGATTATAGCCACATAAAAATATAAAATAAAACTTTTTAACAAAAAATATAACCGCCGATATAAGGCTCTATACATGATACTGAAACTAAATTGACCATTTTTAGAATTTTTTTCTGTATGTATGTAAGTATGTATGTTCCTCCATAACTCTTAAAAGAATCAACAGATTTTCATGAAACTTGGTAGATAAACATTTAGACGTACGGGACACAGGATAGGCTACTTTTTCTTTTTCAACACGGACGAAGTCGCGGGTGCCAGCTAGTTGTAAATAAAAATTTAGACACATCAGCTGTAAGGCAGCCCTGGTAATATGAACAGTCATGCGAACTACTCGTTATGACATTGATACGCAAGTCACCTAGCAGTTAGGTTTTTTTATCCTTTTTTATTTATCCGCCATCTTGATTCAAGCTTAGAACTTAGTTTTAGTAATCTAGATATTTTCTACTTATAAAAAAATGTCATATTTTATCCAAATCTTAATTGAACATTTATGAACTGTCATTTTCAAATTTGCAGTCTTAAGTTTCCTTAAACTGGTTGAACGCAATAGTTAAGTTAAACAAAACTAGTTAACATAGTTTAAATTGTATGTTAATTTTGTCAACGTTTGGAATTCTGGTTCGGAACGAGGAAGAAACCGGCGATGAATGTATGTTTACTATATGTATAACAATTTATATGTTACAATTATGTACCTACCTATATATAGTATTAGTTGTTGCACGCGACATGGTCAGCGTAACTTTATACAATACTAGCTGGCGCCCGCGACTTCGTCCGCGTTGAAAAAGAAAAAGTAGCCTATCCTGTGTCCTGTACGTCTAAATGTTTATCTATCAAGTTTCATGTAAATCAGTTAATTCGTTTAAGAGTTATGGAGGAACATACATACATACGTACAGAAAAAACTTCTAAATATGGCCAATTTAGTTTCAGTATCATGTATAGAGCCTATAAACACGATATCTCTGAAAACAAAATAACTTACTCCATGACCAACCCTTACAGATTTATTATTAGTATTGATATCCCATGTTACTCGCTGGTTATATAGCTTCCCAACAGTAAAAGAATTTTTCAAATCGGTCTAGTACTGAGCCTAGAAAAAATGCCAGTAAAACATCATTGGTTTCACATTGGTTATTCTGTTGCTTAGGTCAATCCAATGGTTATGTCTGTCTGAGCTACCATCAACTTAGATCACACTGAGTATAGGCATCCTCAAATCCAAAATTTATACCGATATAATGCACATTATATTTTTTTATATGTTCTTTTTATTTATCGAACATCTACGATTCAGGCATAGTCCGTGAGGGTATAATATTATTTTTTAAATCAATTATCAAGTAAGTAAATGCATCCTTTTAAATGTTTTAAAAAACTAGTTTTAAGAGTAGGCATGTAATTATAGCCTCAAACAATATTGGCACTAAAAATTAGTAAGAATTTATTTAAAGGTTTTCGAAAAGATTTTCGAACTTTTGGGAATGGGAATGGGAACGACAAGAAAAAGTAGAAAAAAATGTCGATAATGATACGTAATTTCCTGATACATTGAACGACTTTTGGCTGAAGCCCAGCTAATTATCGATCCAGGGGATAGTTGCTGCCGCAATTTAAACTGGGGGCAAAAGCGGGGGGAGGGTACGAGTTGCCATCCCACGGGATAAAAAAAACGCGGAGCTCACTTTAATTGAATTCAGATTGAAGATTGGGGCTATTTTTTAATTTAGTTTCAAGAAACGTTTCTGGTCACAACAGGAAATTGGTGGCGATACCCTGTAATTACATTTTCCTTCGGTTACACGACATTTCTTTTTACCAATTTACTTTTGAATTGACTGTTAGTTGTGACAATTTTTTTTTATCAGAATAAGGTTTCAGATTGATACTAGTTATTATATTTTATACATCTGTGGGAATTAACATCTTGTCAAAACGTTTAGTCGACATAACAGATATAACCATCCAATTACTACAACATGGAACACGCGTGCCATACAAAACACAACGAATTTTATGGAACATTTAAAAGTGACATATGCGTAGAGCCTGAACTGTCATTTATAACAAAACAAACATAATAATAAGTACGTAATTTAAAGAAAATGTGACTCTACGTCAACCCATTAGAGTTTAAAATGAAATAGTAGAAGTTGATCGTTACTACCTTTTACCATTGACGCGTGAAGACAAGAGTCCGCCATGATTCTGTCAAAGGCGTTCTTTTTATGTTCCCCTTTGGCACTTGCGACGCTAATTCCATTTTAGTATTTCGATGGATATAACATAAAGTCACGCGGACGAAATCGTACTAGTCATGATACTATCATATCATCAATACTAATAATAAATCTGTAAGTGTAGGTATTGTATGTATGTATGTTCCTCCATAACTCTTAAACGAATTAACCGATTTTCATGAAACTTGGTAGATAAACATTTAGACGTATAGGACACAGGATAGGCTATTTTTTTCTTTTTCAACGCGGACGAAATCGCGGGCGCCAGCTAGTTTATAAATAAATCTTTCGTGGGACTAAATTTCAGCCCCTTACAATTGTAAAATATTTTGCATTTGATACCAGTTCAAAATGCATTTTATATGAAAAAGAATAAAATGATTATGAAAAACAAATGACATGACATAGAAACTGGCAAGAAGTTTCATGTTTAACATCAATTTACTATACGAGTTCACAATAAACAAATAGTCAGCCATCAGTCTCACAAACAATTCCATCAATCATATAAATATTCATTATACAAGTAATAGCTTTTTGTATTACATAATTTCTGTTTTATTATTTTAGATTATCAACGAGTAACATAAGCTACCTATATTCTAAAAAGTTACGTCGTTTATAAAATAACATTTTTTTTACTAAGTATATAGAGTTGCTATTTGCTATCTATCTTGCAGACAAAAATTCGTATACATTTATTTAAAACTAGCTGGCGCCCGCGACTTCGTCCGCGTTGAAAAAGAAAAAGTAGCCTATCCTGTGTCCTGTACGTCTAAATGTTTATATACCAAGTTTCATGAAAATCAGTTAATTCGTTTAAGAGTTATGGAGGAACTTACATACAAACAGAAAAAAATTCTAAAAATGGTCAATTTAGTTTCAGTATCATGTATAGAGCCTATAAACACGATATCTCTGAAAACAAAGTAATTTGCTCCATGACCAACCCTTACAGATTTATTATTAGTATTGATTTAAGCAACTTTGAAGGTTTGTTTACCGTTAGAAACAGCTTTCCGAACCATTGACAGATAAATAAAATATCAAATCAACATTTTTTGCTTTCAACAACGCTTTCGTAAAATAATAATGTGAATTTTCCTGTCAAATTCTCTTTAAAACAAGGACTAACCTCAGACCGAACACAATTTTTACTGAAATGACCGCAACCTAATATCCTATGAATTAAGGTGCAATATTGCGCAACAAATTTCTGTAGCTCTTCGGAGATACCGAACAGAGTTAAAATTGGAAGGTTTTTTCTTAAATATTGTGTAAAATATGAAAAAAGAAATAAAGTAAACGTAAGTTTTTTAATTAATAAAGTCTAAAAACAAAAGTAGTTGTCACGGAAAATTTTTGGTACAGTAAGTTTTTTTAGCAGTATTTTACTAATTTTTTTCTCAGAAAATTGTTTTTTTTTTATAAATCTGCCCTATTCAAACTTTTTTCCATATAGTCTATTATGCACTGTATTTTTATCTAACATGTGATTTTACTCTAAGAAGTCAAACTATAGGCGACGAAAATAACGCTTTTCTGCTAAGTCCTCGCCTTAATGTAATATCATGAAGAAATCAATAAATAAATACTTAGTAAAGATATGAGAACGAGCACAAGATTTTAGGTGGAAAAAGTATGGAGGTAGCCGCGGGGCGGAGGGTTATAGGGCTGTAATAAATATTCCACATTATTTATCTGGAACGAGGACGGAATATATGTATACGTTAATAAAAAAAAAAGTTTGTAAACTTTCTTGTACATTACGGCACCTACAGCCCAGGGAAAACCGCAAAGAAAATACCGAAGTATCCCTCCATTGGAACAACATTTTTGTTATTTTTAACCCGTTTTGCTTTTGTTTGGGTTACTTTAATATGGGTATTTTCGATTAATTTATATTATACCTATGCCTACTAGGTATCCCACAGATATTTTTTTTCACTTTTGCCTATAGCCTATATGATTTTTTTTGGTATATGTAAATATAACTTCCATCTATCCCCACTACTTAAATGTACTTGGTGTACCTCTGTCTCTAAGGGCCTCTTTCACAAACTACATGTAAAGTGTTGATTAGTTACTTTTAGAAATCATTTTCTGTTATATTGAATTATGCACTCAGTTTACTGCATCATTCGATACCCGATTTTTTTTTTCTATTTAATGTTTGGGACGTTTACCGTACAAACAAAGGCATATCAGCTCTATTATCCTCGGTTAACGGTGACTTTAAATGACAGTTTGGCCTACTTGACGTTTGAGAAAGAGGCGCGAAATCTGTACTAGTTAATTATTAATATTATAAAGCTGAAGAGTTTGTTTGTTAGTTTGGTTGAAAGCGTTATTCTCAGCAACTACTGGTTCGAATTGAAAAATTCTTTTTGTGTTGGATGGTCTATTTATCGAGGAAGGCTTTAGGCTATATAACATTTTGAACGCGGACGAAGTCGTGGGCAACAGCTTGTGGTATATGTAAAGTCACTCTCCGCCTCTGTCTATTTCTCTGCTTACTTCTTCTCAACAACGCAATGAATTTTGATGAATTTTCACTAATAAAAAGACCGATAAAGTGATAAGCGGGTGATAAGCTTTACACAGCGGATCACTAGGTATCCAATGCACATAATAAAATCTACATATCTACCTTCATAATACATTGTAAAAACCGTGTGTGTTTCCATTTAAAAAAAATGTATAGCAATTTACAATAGAAGTTGTATTGATGTAGGTGTTGCCGCAGTTCAGAACGAATGTTGAATAAGTGAACAGCTAATAAGTGCGATATGAATTGACCCACAAACCTGCATCCAACTAAATCAATAATGGCTCGCTTCGATTAACCAAT
Organism: Synanthedon formicaeformis; assembly: GCA_945859745.1. Classification (NCBI taxonomy): domain Eukaryota; kingdom Metazoa; phylum Arthropoda; class Insecta; order Lepidoptera; family Sesiidae; genus Synanthedon; species Synanthedon formicaeformis. The sequence goes on along the minus strand of OX243968.1, from coordinate 10,768,440 downwards.
GCACATAGAGAGTTAACAGACCTCATTACTGAACATGAACATACCTTTGTGATACATTTATTGGCATCCGATGCATTGACATATGGCTGCGCCAGCGCATTTCTAACAACATATCCTTCATATTATAAAACAAATTCCTCCACCGCGTCTGTCTGTCTGTCTGTTCGCGTTAAACTCAAAAACTACTGCACCCATTTTCATGCTGTTTTCACCAATGGATAGAGTGGTTCTCGAGGAAGGTTTTTTAATATATAATTTACAAAGTTACTCGGGCGAAGTCGCGGGCAGCAATCTATACTAATACATAAAATTGGAGTGTCTGTTTGTAATGTCTACCGTACTGGTAGGGATAAATGGAAAAATCCAACTTATCAGTGGGGATACTTAGTAGGGATAGGTTGAAAGGGTAACTGCTTTTTTTATACGCGGTTCATACTTATAAAAAAAAATTCAAATTTACCAGATCAAAACCAGAGCCTACTATGAAAAGAACATTGCGGTCCTACCGGGAAACAAATTCCCTTAGGGTCAGCGCCGACCGACGGAGTGGCGGCGAAGAGACTAAAGCGCTATCAATTGAAAATCGACTTTAGTTTCTTTAGCTGAAGGTTCACCGAGCGCCGCTCGCCCGCGCTTGCCGACGCGAGAGTATTTTTTTTTTATTATACCACTTTCAATCACATACTGAAGTAACTAAAGTCGATTTTCAAATGATAGCTCATTAGTCTCTTCGCCGCCACTCCGTCGGTCGGCGCTGACCCTTATTCGCACACTGTTATTTCACAGTGGTCTTCTGTAAGGGAGTAGTTACTACCGCTAGACTGGCTGCCTAATTTATTTATAGCTGCTATATGGCTGCTATACGTTATATGCCATTACAACCGTCGGTTTTTATCACACAATTATTATAATATAAAGTTTTCATTGCTTTTACAACACTGCTTTACTTGGTAATCAATAAAAAGTAGAACCAGTTTCATACTACACTACTTAGGTATGTCTTACTAGCTTTTGCCCGCGACTTCACCCGCGTTACTTTATACTTGCTTATAAATATTCTTAGTTGTTTCTTTAGTTTTTTTTTTAGATGATTCCACAGAACAATACTTTTTTGAATGAAAGTAGTCAAAGTAGCGTATTATATCTTTTTCTGCTTGACAACGCGTTGCAAAATTTTATGATGATCAGTTGAGTAATAAAGGCGTAAAATCTTAACAAACAAGCAAACAAACTCATTTCAGCATTTATAATATTAATTAAGATGACAAAAAGAATGGTACCCTGAGTTTCTTTCAGGGTTTCTTCTCAGAATCGTCATCTTGGCTTTTTTCCGAAACCTTAGTAAATTTAAATTTATAAGGACAATCATCGAGTATCTTGGAGAAACCTAATTGATAAATAAATATTTTTATTTTGTTTGTCCACATATAATTCTGCAACAATAAATAATTTATCAAAAAAAATTTACAACAATTGGACGAACAAGTGATAAATATTCATCACAGAACCCAATATAAAATAAAACCATGCATACGTTAGACAGAAAACAATTGAACATGTTCAGATAACAGATAACATGTAGCGATATTAATGCACGACGATACAATAGAAATTAACGATAACATCCATAATAAACCAGGCCGGTATGCACATGATTAATTTGCATATTTATTGGTTTGCGGCGAACGCGCGGCCATTAGCCAATAACACTAAATACGCGACTTAATTGATAGTGGATGTTGCTCGGGGGGGTGGAGGGGGTTCGGCTGGTGAGGGGGAGGGGGAGGGGGGAAATCAATTCAACCGAACTACTAGCATTAGAGACTTGGCAACTATTTACACCTATATAGAGTAGCAATGAGCGTAAAACAAGCACATACTCGTACGTGGTTACCTACGATAGGTTTAATATAATTTGCGGTAAGCTAACTGGATTAGTTTTTAATTGCAGTTAAAGGAGGTTGATATAAATAAAGTAATGCTACTCGAAGATGGTAAAACTTGTACGCTTTCTTACCGGTGACTTTAAATGGCGGTTAGCCTATTTGACACTTTACTCAGAGGTGGTGAAAAAGGCCCTTAGAATATATATTTCGATGCATTTGATACAAATAACCATACTAATATTATAAATGTGAAAGTAATGCTACTCGAAGATGGTAAAACTGTACACTTTCTTACCGGTGACTTTAAATGGCGGTTAGCCTACTTGACACTTTACTCAGAGGTGGTGAAAAAGGCCCTTAGAATATATATTATTTCGATGCATTTGATACAAATAACCATACTAATATTATAAATGTGAAAGTAATGCTACTCGAAGATGGTAAAACTGTACGCTTTCTTACCGGTGACTTTAAATGGCCGTTAGCCTACTTGACACTTTACTAAGAGGTGGTGAAAAAGGCCCTTAGAATATATATTATTTCGAAGCATTTAGTGAATCATTTCATACAAAATTCATTTGCATGAAAATATGAATGTGAATTTGAAATTTCGAATAAAAACATAATAAAAACGATTCAATACCCATAATTCACCATGATTTGCAGTAAAATAATATTTACAGGTGAATTTACAGAAAATCGATGAATCCTATGCAACGCCAGGCGACACAGTTAACTTACCGCCACTCGAGTTTGGCTTGCGTCCAAATGGAAATGAAGGTTTTCTTCACTTAAATATATAGAAACAGCGGATGGTCTTGATGTTCGTAACAGATGTTCCCATCGGCGAGGCGTAATAGCTCTAATATTAAAAAAAAAATGTTTTATAAATTACTATAGACATTCGACCTATTCCACATGTTCAATTAAAACCATATCTTGTCATAAAATTTGTGTTTCTTTTGGTAAAATATATTAGAAAACTACTATTTATTATGAAACTGAAAATATGACCTCGGCACTATATCGAATCTATCTATTTTTTACAATAAATTATAGGTTTTTGTCAAACTATAGTGTATTGTTATGGATTTGTCAATTAAATATTGTTTTTTTTTTCTCAAGTTTCTACTAAAATAGTAACACTATTATACATATACATATTCCTATTTTAAATTTAAGAATACACTGTTTTTACCAATCAGATGTTGTAAAAAATACTTTCACATAGGATTCTATTGTTCTTCTTATGCATAAACTATATCACTGTAGTTTCATTAAAACTAAGTATTTCGCATTTATAAAATTAGTATTATAGTATTTGTTTAGTTTTCAACTAAAACCTACTATATACATACCTAATTTAATCTATGTCAAAGCAAGCATTCTGTCTCAGTCAGTCGCATATCTCGAATCACAACACACAGTGCATACACACGTCTCTCAAATTAGTATTTACATAATTATTAAGTAATCAAGAGAATTAAGTGCTAGAAGATAACCATCCGAAGTTTCCTTGAACCAGCCCTATTCACATCAGAAAATCTAACAGTATTACTAAAACTGTTTTATATATGAATCTGTTATCTGTTTTTCCAAATTTCTTGCCTACCCAGTTTTCTACGGGTGTATGTAATTGATCTAAGTCGCGATTTCGAATGTACATAGCTAAGATGTTTTCGTAAAAAAAGCAATTTTGCTTTTGTCAGTAATTGTGCAAAATTTGTGACATTTTAGAAATTTTAATGCAAACGTTCATAAATTATGTCTCAGAAATGTCTATGCATTGCTACGACCAATAACTAATGATCAATCATTGGAATATTTTTAAGCAACTCAACTTGGAAAGTGCGTCCTTAAGAGCGGGCATAAAGAGAAATAGCCAATCCTAGATTTGAATTTTATCTAAGTAAACAAAGTCTAATTTAATATATTTTTTTTAAATAGATAAATACATTATAAATGAAAGTGACGTCTGTAACAGAAAACATAATATAATGAAATTTTCTCGATAGAAAAAAATCACCAAGTGAGCTCTCATTTCCATCGATTTTAGTTTTATTTTCAAAATGACACACATTACAAAGCTAAAAGTGTATCAGTAATTTCACTTCACATATTATCTAAGGCTGTATGTAACAATTTTTCATTTGACATTGTAGTTTACGAATAATTAATATTTAATACTTTTGGCACTTATAACATTTTTATTGAGCGAGATGCGCTATCTTCCGTCGCATGTTGTGTGTAGTTCTACGTATTTTGTGTCACGTCATGTCCAAGGGGCCACGCGGGTGAAATTACAAATTTTGTTTGCTTTATACCCATTCTTAAGCATAAACAAACCTTGCATTGAATTTATGTTAAGTACAGAGCAACATCGAAATCTTGGGAGCCGTTGAGGTGGGATGAAACGGATTTCATTTCCACCGCCAATATCCGCCGAGAGAGGGCTCGATAAAAAGCAAATTTATTCCGACGGTACCCGGCCGTCGCGTCGCTCGGGGCCCGGCCATCCGTCGAGGAACCTCCTAGCCCAACATTGTCGTATGTCGTATAAACGATTACATGTTTAGTCTACCTCAACTATTGCCAATATTTCGCTGCTCAAAAACTTCCTGTAAAAAGTGTAATTTTGATTTGTGGCCCTTTACAAATCAAAATTACACTTTTTACAGGAAAGCTAATTGAAAAAGATTAAAATATTTTTTCTCTATTTTTTTCTTATTAGATATTATATATCAAATATATGCATATTATACATCGTTAGAAGCGTATTTTTAAGTAAAATTAAATATTTTTAAGTGCTTTTATAATAAACCGAATAATAGAAGAGATATAAGCATATAAGTTACTTTTGAATATATAAAAAATAATCAAAATATAATAAATATGGAATTAAACATAAGACTTGCAAAAAAACAAGTCTTTTTGCAGCATACGATATGAACGATTTTTGGATTTTTTGTTTTATGGCCCTTTAGTTTTTAAGCAGCGATTTATTAGGTGCTTGTAAAGAAATCTATGCTAATGTAGCATCAAGATTTTATTTATTTTTTCAAATTTTTATTACATGAATTACACGAAAGTCTTAATACATGTATCCTTAATCAAAGACGAAAGTGTAATTTATGTAATGAAAATTTAAACACAAAAGTGTAAGGGAATTTATAATTTGCGAATAAATTTAGGGATACTTAAATAGAATTGGTAACAAGCATGAACCTAGAAAAAACAGACCGGTGACTTTAAAGATGGTGAAAGAAGCTTGAATAAAAATTTTAAAACATGACATTATTTTTTGACGACTTGTTTGGTCTAGTGGCTAGTTACCCTAGTAGTTAGGCTAGTACCTAGCTGTTAACCAAACAGTCGCAGGTTCGAATCCCGCTAGGGGCAAATGTTTATGTGTTAACAATTTTCCTTTGGATCTGAGTTATGAATGTAGTGAGCACTTACATCAAAATACTAAAAACATCAAACATTTTTATTGGAATCTTCATAAATTTTTCGGTAATTGTGAAATCCCTTTAGCGCGTTTCACTCAAACTCTAGCTTCATGAAAAGGTAAAGACGATTAATCAAACTGCTGGTGATTCAAATTTAAAATGAGGTTAAATGGGAGGACGCTTCCCAACTTGAAACCATCGTAAATTTAGAATATTAATTGCTTAATAACTCCCACGTGTATGGCCAGTAATTGTCATTAATACTGTCGAACGACGGCCCTCATTGCACCAATTTAATCCAGCGAAAAAATTGTAATAAATTAATAATTATCTAAGAAAATTAATATTTAATTGTTGACAATCCATCGGTTAGAACCACTTAGTGTAAGAAGAGATATAGTCTCTAACTCTCTTTATATCTTATATAGTTTTGACGACACGTTTGGTCTAGTGGCTAGTAACCCTAGCTGTTAACCAAACGGTCGCGGGTTCGAACCCCGCTAGGGGCAAATGTTTATGTGTTAGCATTTTACCTTTGTACCCTAGTCATGGATGTTTTGAATTTATAATATGTATGTATTTACAAAAAAAAGTTATGTATGTAGTATATCACCTGTCTGGTATCCATAATACAAGTATTAGTTGCATTACTGTGGAACTAGACTGTCACCCAACTGTCACCTTTTATAATATTAAGCGCCTGTTTCTCAAACGTCAAGTAGGCCAAACTGTCATTTAAAGGTAACCGGTAACCGGGGATAATGGAGCTGATATACCTTTGTTTGTACGGTAAACGTCCCAAACATTAAATCAAAAATAATAACAAAAAATCGGCTATCGAATGATGCAGTAAACCGAGTGCATAATTCAATATAACAGAAAATGATTTCTAAAAGTAACTAATCAACACTTTAAATGTAGTTTGTGAAAGAGGCCCTAAATAAGAAATAATCACAAGTAAAACTTAAACTCTTGATATAAAACATAATATAACGTGTTCCATAATCATTATAATAAATAACTTGAAAAGTAATGTACATAGAACTGGAATTTAGCAGATACCTAAAGAACTTTTAATATTATATACTGTATATTTCGTGTGTAGTTTTTGCACGGGGCTCACTGCATATTTGGTACATAATTAAAGTCTGAAATGCTAATTTTCAGCTATTTAAAATGCTAAGGCTTGTCTGTGTAAAATGTAAAAATATATATAGCGCATTTGGCTGGCTGGAATATACGAGGCCTCCTAAATATAATTATCATTAAAGTAATATCATTTGGAAATATTTATTTATTTATATTTATAGTCAAATATACTTTACAATAAGTGTACAAATGTCTAAAGTGTAAAGCGTCTAAGAAAGAAGTCTTAAGTATCGTCGATCAGTCCCAGCTCTCGCAAACTAGTGCAACAATTTTCGAAAAACTGCAATTCCTCCAATACCTGTTCAAACCATGAATGTATAAGGACCTCCATTTTATAAGGTCACAAACTAGACAACCCGCAAAGAGGTACATCTCATCCTCTATTATTCTCCTAAAACCTTAGAATAACAACGCCTAGAACGATAGTTTCATATCAAAAGACTGGCGAGTTTGAGGCACAAATTTAATAGATGTATGCGTAAGCCACACGTAATGAGTACGCTCGGCGACACGCACACAAAAAATGTTGAATACTATGAGCACTGTGACGCGAGTGACGCGAGCTGTTCGCTTACCAAGCTTATACGGCTTGGTAAAAGTTGCCTCACTGTTCGTCCGTGTACTCGGTTTCTAGGCGTTGTTATTCTAAGCCTAAAACATTATCCAAAGACATCTGACGGACTCATAAAAATAAATCTTTAATTTCTCCATTTCAATCTTCGCGAGACATATTCTCAAAAAATGCAAAATTCTTTTATAATGGGGCATACCGTCCGAGCCCCATCCGGAGTTTAAACGGAGTGCGAGGATCATAGTGACAGGTGTTCGCTTCGCCCTCCACCGAGTGATATATGATTGTAATAATTATTGATACCGATCACGGAGCGCCAATGAAAATGCTATCGGCTGATTCTTCCTGTAATTAATTAGAAACCGCCCCTTCACGGTCCCGGATAAAGTCAACGCGCACAGTACAAGGGATTACGGTAACTGAGGTTTTCGTTTTACAGTCTATTATTCTATTATCATCTATATAAATCAAGGCTTGTAGTAAGTACTCTTATACAATTGTAAATAAGAGCATTATTTAGCGTCAATATAAATTATCGCTATAAAGATCAGATGGGGTGCGACATTTATTTTGACTGACGTCACTAGGTATGTCTGTCCTTTTCTAATTGTCTCAGCTTATCCCCCTTCTCCATTTAACAAACATTCTCGTTAGATGTTCTATCACAATTTCACTCGACGAGTAATGAAAAGAGTTTTTATTACATGGAAAGAACGATGAATGAGAAAAAAATGCATCCGTGCGTGGAGGGTCGCTAGTATTATCAGATATTTTTTATTATTGTTAAAATACTCGTACCTTCAGTTTGTCTACTGGACAGTCTTGAAACTGTGCGTGTTCGAGGTGGAACCTGACGGAGGTGTGGGAGACGGGTGGAGGGAGAAGGCAGAGTCCGTTCTCACATAAATCTCGTTTTTATTGACGTCGAACGCTCAGGAAATTGGGAATGGAAATGAAGGCAACCGATCGCTGGACATAACATGTGCTAGCGATAGTTTCCCGTCGGACCCCTGCGAGCACTACTGTCATATATATCTCAAACACGCATAAAATAATATTAGGATAGCAATATACTAACCCCAACACACTAACTGTTCCCCGCGACTCTGTTCGTGCCATCTATTGAATAAGCGTCTCCTTCACCAACTACAAGTAAAGGTTGATTAGTTACTTTTAGAAATCATTTTCTGTTTTATTGAATTATGCACTTGGTTTACTGCATCATTCGATAGGCGAATTTTTATTATTATTTCCTATTTAATGTTTGGGACGTTTACCGTACAAACAAAGGTATATCAGCTAAATTATTCCCGGTGACAGGTGACTTTAAGTTACGGTTTAGCCTACTTGACGTTGGTGAAAGAGGCGCTAAGTGTAAAAATCTTTTAAATTCCTTTTTTATCGCTAAATGTCACTGGAGCTAGTAAATTGCACATTATTCGTGTTAAATGTTAACTTATATCAACTTATTAACTTACATCACTAAAGGTAAGTACATAACTAATGCAACATAGCATAATATAAAAACACTAGTCTCACACCACATAACTAACTTTAATCAGTACTTTTAAATTTGAGGATCACTTTTTTGTTCTAAAAATTTTACCTTAATTTTTTAATGAGACATGTGACATGAAAAACCTAAATCGCCCTGTGTAAAAATAGATCATTCTATACCTACCAGACAATAGATGCAATGAACTTTTACATAAAAAAAAACTTATTAAGAAAAGTATTATTTATACTCGTAATTTTTTCATATTCCTAACGAAATATGTTTGAAACTTAACCAGTAACTACAAATTGGTGTAGAACACACGATCCCCTCACGAAGACGACGCCATAACTCAGAGAAAATCCTCTCCGAGGCAGCCTCCACCGACCGGGCTGTCATGCAACACTGATACCATATTTAATTTAGTTTTGAGAGAGCGGCAGAGCCTCTCCACTGGCTTATCAGCGATATGATACTTTATGTACATAAGTGATATTAAACATGAGGCGGTGGGCGGTTAGGCTGCGGAGATGGGGTGGGATTATCCTCTCCCTACGGAGTCGGATTTTTCATGTAAACTTAACGCCCGCCGTGTAAGTATGGGCGAAGATATTTAGCCGCTCAAGTAGGCGTTGTCGTCAAGGAAATGTTTGCGAAACAACTTTCTAGAGGCAATACAGTATATTGACGTCAGAAAATTTTCCATATTGCATTCGGTTAAACCACGAATATAAAAAACAATCTTGGCAAGTCTATGGACACTATAATTTGAATAACTAAATTGGTTTGTCAAGACAATTGTTGCAAGGCTAAGATGTGTACTAACTATAGGTTTCGTAAGTTGTATACTAACACTTTGGGTCCAAGTAACCCGAATAAAGAACTTTATTATTATTATTATTAAGATAAAAAAGAAGGTTTTGGTATAAAAAAAATTGAACCCCGAGAGAAGCCGGGGAGCGGGTCTCTATCAATCAATATATCATCAATACTAATAATAAATCTGTAAGTGTAGGTATTGTATGTAATGTATGTTCCTCCATAACTCTTAAACGAATTAACTGATTTTTATGAAACTTGGTAGGTAAACATTTAGACGTACAGGACACAGGATAGGCTACTTTTTTCTTTTTAAACGCGGATGAAGTCGCGGGCGCCAGCTAGTTGTAGTATAAAATCGAGATATCCAATGCTCCAAGGTTTTTTCTTATAATTTTTATTTTTGTGACAGTCAGAATCGCTTCTCTGATGGAGGGAATCCTCAAGATCTCTATGGACGTTTTCAATAATCAAATCAAGTATCCTGAGAGAGTCCGTCATAACTATATTCAATTGAAACCTTTGCAAGATTTCGATGTTTGTGTGGGAGGCAGATACCCAAATTTGATTACCATACGCCCAGACAGGTTTAATTTTAGCCTTTTACAATAACAATTTGTATTCACGAGTTCATTTTGTGCCTATATTTTACATAGAATTCTTCAAGGTAATTTTTCGATCATAATTATTATTAGGTTCTTACATCAAACTACTACAACATGGAACCCGCGTGCCATACAAAACACTACGAATTTTATGGAACATTTAAAAGTGACATATGCGTAGAGCATGAACTGTCATTTAAAACAAAACAAACATAATAATAAGTACGTAATTTAAAGAAAATGTGACTTTACGTCAACCCATTAGAGTTTAAAATGAAATAGTAGAAATTGATCGTTACTACTTTTTACCATTGACGCGTGAAGGCAAGAGTCCGCCATGATTCTGTCAAAGGCGTTCTTTTTATGTGCCGCTTTGGCATTTGTGACGCAAATTCCATTGTAGTATTTCGATGGGTTCTTATTATTGTAATAATCCTATTTAGAGGACATAAAAATATAAAGTTTATTAGTTTTTCATTTGCTTTTATTAAGATGCGACGCACCCTAAAATTTAATAACGTTCTATTAAGAGGGCTTACGTACCTAATACTGAGTAAAGGTTACCTAATATTTTGAATGTTTGACTTGAAAATTTATTAACTTTATAATCTTAACTTAACTTTATTAATGTTTAGATATTTCAACTGTCCTTCACCTGTTTCCGAAAATAAGACGTTTTATTGTTTAATTTTTATTAATTACTAGCGACCCGCCCCGGGATTCGCATTCGCACTCAGTTGGAATTTTCAAAAATCCATTCTTAGCATCCGCTAAAAAAGTCCTACGTTATATATTAAATCTATGTTCCAAATTTTATGCTTTCTAGACTTAGTGATTCTGGCTGTGCGTTAATAATCAGTCAGGACAAACGATTTTATTACATAAGTGTAGATTTATCACAAGTAAATCTTTTTTAGAAAATCTCTAGATTAAATTGCGAATGGGTTAGATCCGCAGTCAGTCAGATTATTTAAAAATAGGTTAAAGTTGAGCACGTAACAAAATGACAGGAGGCACGGGCGGAAGAACTCGGTCGCAGTGCATTTCACTCCAACCCTTTATATGCACATAAAACTACCAACTTTTTTATTCCTCTATTATCTAGCGCCAGCCGTGCATTCATCGTTTCGGTACAGTTTCGGCCCCTGTACTCAAAAATCCAAACTACGACAGTTCGGGAGTTGAGAGATACTCTTATTTATAGCACGGCCCGTAGCCATGTGTGCTTTGTACAGTCGTTTATGCTACGCTACGCTAAAGAAAACTTTGATTGGTAAATTTTTTTATTTTAACGTTACAACAACCAATCCCAAGCTTTCTCTAAGAGCTTGTTCAGATGAGGCGAATTACGCGGGAGGACATACGCGCGTATTAACTCGCGCGTAAGCGAGATACACGGCGAACAATTATCGCGTTCACATGTTACGCGCGAGGGAAATTCTTCGCGCGTGATATGCGCGCGAGTCGAGATACTCTGAGCTCCTTGTTGCGTTCAGTAATCGCGCGAATACCCTCGCGCGTAATTCGCTTCATCTGAACAAGGCCTTAACGTTCTCTCTTCGTTTCCGAAGTACGCAACGAAGCGTTTGCATCTGGGCTAGGCACCCTGATGTACAGACTGACCATTAAACATTACCAAGAGAATGTAAATTCGCTACCGGATAAATTTGGCGTAATAGACCAATGAATTCTGTCGTCCCTTGTTGATATATATTAAAACATCACAGTTCTATGGCACTAAGATGGCAGCTTTTGCTGCAGAACACAATGATTCCTGCCACTACCAGGTTAATTCCTTCAACGCTCAATAAGTTAATTTTATTGTGAAGTTATTACAAATATATGGGAACTGTTAAAATCAAAGCCGATCCAGATATTCATTTGCAACTAGCTGATGCCTGCGACCTCGTCCTCATTGAAAAATAAAATGTATAACGGTTGACAAAATAAAGGAGATATAATTTATTCAATCTTTATTGGGTTTTGTTTTTATAATCCCTCGTTAACAGTTTTTTTCTAGATGAAAGATCCGTATTAATTTGTATCTCTGACAATGTGTATGCATTTCATGATATTCGGCTGACTAGTTAAAGCGTCAGACAGGCAGTCATTTTCACATTTATAATATTACTAGCTGGCGCCCGCGACTTCGTTCGCGTTGAAAAAGAAAAAAGTACCCTATCCTGTGTCCCGTTCGTCTAAATGTTTATCTACCAAGTTTCATGAAAATCAGTTAATTCGTTTAAGAGTTATGGAGGAACATACATACATACATACATACATACATACATACATACATACATACATACATACATACATACATACATACATACATACATACATACATACATACATACATACATACATACATACATACATACATACATACATACATACATACATACATACATACATACATACATACATACATACATACATACATACATACATACATACATACATACATACATACATACATACATACATACATACATACATACATACATACATACATACATACATACATACATACATACATACATACATACATACATACATACATACATACATACATACATACATACATACATACATACATACATACATACATACATACATACATACATACATACATACATACATACATACATACATACATACATACATACATACATACATACATACATACATACATACATACATACATACATACATACATACATACATACATACATACATACATACATACATACATACATACATACATACATACATACATACATACAGAAAAAAATTCTAAAAATCGTCAATTTAGTTTCAGTATCATGTATAGAGCCTCTATACACGATATTTCTGAAAACAAAGTAACTTACTCCATGACCGACCCCTACAGATTTATTATTAGTATATTGATTAGAGACTAATTTTAGAAAATCTGTGAACAGTGCTATCGTGCGGAGAGGCAACTGGCAGTGGCAGGGTAGCGAAGAGATACGTCGGCCTCTACACTGGACCATACTTCGACCCGTCAGCGCCCAACAACATCACCACGCAGCTGGGGACTCACGCATATTTACCATGCAAGGTAAACAGATCAAATATTTTTAGTACATACGAGAGACTTCTTTGTTCATCTTGACATATCCCTTTATGGTGTCTGACAACTGTTATCCATTGACAGAAGCAACCTCAATTGGGACGTGCGCTAATGACTTCTAGAATATATTTAATGCTCCATATTTATTCCGCAAAATTATCTATTTTCAGTGGTACTGTAGGTTCAAGCCTCACAAACCTCCCAAAATAAATAAATTCCATTTATTACAGGCATCTAAAATGTATTCAATTACATTCTTATGTTATGTTATAGGTATTAAGATATTATAAATTGATTAATTTAAAATTAACAATTAACAAATGTAAAATATACATTTTACAGATGATTACAGATTATATGTAAAATATACATCTGTAAAATGTATAAAAATTCTGTCATCAAAATTTCTGTTATAATAAAAATTTATTTAATGTCCTAATATTTTTTATTTACTCTTGTCTGAGAGCCTCTAAAGACCTCTTCATACGCCAAGCAGACTTATATACATAATTAAATTCAAACAAAGTATAAGTAAAAAAATCTGCTAAACCTAAAAGTTCTCTAAGAACTACCTTACTCAAGATTAGACAAACATAATTAAAATTTGCAGGTCCGCCAGTTGAGCAACAAATCAGTGTCGTGGATTCGTCGAAGAGACGCGCACATATTGACTGTGGACAGGTTCACATTCATCGCAGACGAACGGTTCCAGGCGTTTCTTGTGGAGGCCACTGACACTTGGACATTACAGGTAATATGGTTATTTGCTTACACGAGAGAAGTACATCGTCACCTTGTATTATTGTGAGACAAATAAATAAATAAATGACTTCACACTTTCCACACAGCACCATCTAGTTCCACAGTAACTAATATTATGGATACCAGACAGTTGATTTGATACATATGTACATACATATTATACATACCTATTATACAAAAAATCCATGACTCAAGTACAAAATGTCAACACATAAACATTTGCCCCTAGCGGGATTCGAACCCGCGACCGTTTGTTTAACAGCTACGGTTACCAGCCACTAGACCAGACAAAGAAGACATAATGTTCCTATGATGGATTCCAGGTGAAGTATGTTCAAGCGCGCGACGCCGGCGTCTACGAGTGCCAGGTCGGCACTGAGCCTAAGATGAGCCATTTCGTGCAGCTCAACGTAGTCGGTAAGATACTCCATCAATTTTTATAAATTTCTATATATCTTATTCAACTGAATTTTTCTCTTGAAGAACGGAAAAAATCTCCTGAAGACGTAGATTCTTATTTTATGGTATTATTGGGGTTGACAAGAAAGTGATTTCGGTTTTTTAAGGCGAAATAAAACTAAATTTTTTCTATACAAAAAAATAACTTCAATCAATTATCGTGTGTGATACATTTAAGCATTCTCTGAATATTAATATGATGATTCGATCCAACTATGGATTTCATTTTGTATACATCAACTTCAGAAGGTCGGCCAGAACGTTGGTCATCTTTCAGTGAAAAATCTTCAAACAAGATTTTTTAAATTTAAATTCATTGTGATACGTATGTTCTGCTAAACAATCAACAGCTTTAACTTCACATATCTCTTGATGATCTTCAGCCACTTTACGGAATTCATTTTTATAACAACCTAAAGGTATCGGCTACGAAATTTCAAAAGAAGAAAATCTAAAATAGACAATAAAATTACTTAACAAACATCACCTCTATCTATTATACTAGGGCAAAAACTTTCTTGACAACCCAATATTATAGATATATGTAATATCGATATTTATTATCGTCTATAAAACAATTCCAAATACCAGGGTATTACCAGGGTAAATTTAAAAAGAACTTGATATTAGATCAAATATCAAGTTCTTTCTAAATTTAGGAAATACGACTAGACTGTTTAGAAGGAGACGTCTTGGGAGTTCAAAGGGGACATTTGAATGATGGCGTCTTGAAAAAGGACATAATATCTAGTAATGGACGAATTGAAAAGTGGACGTATCCCTAGCTATACACGTTATTTGAATAGTTAGATATGTTTGAATCGGAGAGCTTGACGAAAACTTCTTAATACATTTTATTCCTGACCTGGAAAATCTAATCTAAAACAGTATAATTATGGTGACTTAATAATAATAAATAAATATTTTCACACATTCCACACAGCACCATCTAGTTCCACACTTAGCCTTATGCTTGTATTATGGATACCATACAGTTGATATCATAGATTACTTTTTTTTGTAAATCCATGATTCAGGTACAAAGGTAAAATGTTAACACATAAATGTTTGTCCCTAGCGGGATTCGAACCCGTGACCGTTTGGTTAACAGCTAGGGTTACCAGCCACTAGACCAAACGTGTCGTCAATTGAATGTTTGCAGTGCCAAAGATCGAGATAGTGGGCGAGTCAGACCTGTACGTGAAGGCCGGCAGCACGGTGAGCCTCAAGTGCGTCATCACTCAGGCCTTGGAGGAGCCCGCCTACATCTTCTGGTACCACAACGACGAACGAGTCCTCAACTACGACAGGAGTATTGTCGAGATACGCATGGAGAGGGTCGCGCCTGACACCACGGTACACTTATTTCACTATTAGCATTTGCCCAAGCCCTTTTTTCTTAGATGCATCAAACTACTACAACATGGAACCCGCGTGCAATACAAAACACTACGAATTTTATGGAACATTTAAAAGTGACATATGCGTAGAGCATGAAATGTCATTTAAAACAAAACATAATAATAAGTACGTAATTTAAAGAAAATGTGACTACGTCAACCCATTAGAGTTTAAAATGAAATAGTAGAAGTTGATCGTTACTACCTTTTACCATTGACGCGTGAAGGCAAGAGTCTGCCATGGTTCTGTCAGAGGCGCTCTTTTTATGTGCCGCTTTGGCATTTGTGACGCAAATTCCATTGTAGTATTTCGATGCTTAGATGTTAAAATATTTATTCAATACTAACTGGTGGCTGCAACTTCGTAGTATAGTTTATTTTTTGAAAATCACACAGGAACTCAATCGAAAATCGGTTAAACCGTTACTGAGATTAGCGTGCACAAACGTTTCGTTTCGTTCGAATTCAGTCAGAGCAGAAGTAGAAATATCAATTTCAAAAGCATCAGATTGAGAATTCTGTAGGCGCGTGGGAGCGAAGCGTGCTAAGGCAAGTTGATTCTGCCACGCGGCATCGTCTTTCTGTCTAATGAATAAAACCGCTATCACACTATTCAATTTAAAGGAAACCAATTTAGCAACCTAAGTAGTGAACTAGTTGATCACACTACACTAAATTGATTTCTAAATGGAAGATGTAGAGTTGAAAATAGATAATAGAATCTAAAATCTAAATTGAATCATATCTGTTCTAACTGCAATTATTGCAACTGCAAAATCCGTAATTTGTTGTGAGTTATAATAATTTTTTATCTGTAAATTGTACATTTAAATGCTGTTGATTTTTTATGAATGAATATTTTGTTATTGGTATCTTAATAAATCTGTCAACGAAACAAGTCATTGAAATATTTGATCGTAGGTTTTATCGTCATGTTTCAGGTTGGAAACTTGATAATATACAACACTCGACGGGAGGACTCGGGAAACTACTCCTGTTCTCCCTCCAACCTGGACTCAGCCTCGGTTGTGCTGCACGTACTTAGCGGTAAGTTGTCCTACTTTATTGACTCGGAACCTAGATCTAGGAATTCTAGGAGATCTAGGTCACTACACACAGCCATTAATATAATTGTTTCAATCACTGATTTCTAAGTAATTAACGGTTCGTTTTATCGTTTTATTTTATTAATATTTGTATAAATAATAACACTATGTTTCATCGCAGATTGATTAAGTACCCGTGCCGAAAAATCATTGACATATCTCGAATATTTTAAAACAGGGGGCAATGTTATTTAATTAAAGTGGTATTTTTCAACAAACCCTTGACCTAAGAGCCCTTGACCTTTATTTTTTTAGTTGACAGCAGATTTCATTCCTACTCGTACGCACTTTATAATTTTTTGGCACCCTTAATTATTTATACACAATTTTATCAGTAAAGGAATAAATATACACTACAATATAATAAAGGTTTTCAAATAAAATATCAAGTGTGTAAAATATCACTCACGTAGTATGTATAGTAAACCCTCATTCGAGACTGACTTCGAACATAATATTTGTATTTACATAATACATAACATAATACTATGTTTAAAGACACACTCATCTTTTGACCCTCATCCCAAATACTTCAAGAATTAGTGAAGTTATATTATATAATTAAAAATGCTACTGTATATTTCCAGGCGAGCAACCGGCGGCGATGCAACACGGCAACAATGCCGCGCGACTTTTGTCGCCAATCGCAGTCAACTTGTGCGCGACGCTCGCCACAATCGCAAGTCCTCGCGCACTTCTCAGGCTAATTGCGCTTATTGCGATTGCGTTATTATTCAAGTATGTTATTCTCTCTATTGCCATTATTCCCCATATAGACTATTGACAAAATAATAAACATTCTCGTTATTACTCTATTAGTTATATTATAACATTCTTTACATTCTAATAAACAAAACATTGAAGAAGCCGAAGTATTAAAAAGAATTGGCATCCCACTGGCATCCATATCTAAATCTATACATCGTGTTTATAGGTGGCGGTCACCGCCAATTATAAAATGAATTTGCCTGATACCTTTCAACTAAAAAAAATCATTAAATATAATAATATCGACACTTATGGTCGTATTTATACAAAATATAATACCAACACTGGTTACAGGCTACTTCTGAAAATATTGAAATTAAATGTACAATTCCTCTTGTAAATATACATAAGAAGGCCCATGTCCAACAGTCAACGTTCTACGGTTGAGATGATGGTAATGATGATAATGATGATGATGGTGATGGTGATATTTGTTGCAGTGTGTTGTGCCACGACGAAGAGGGCAAATAGCGCCGCGAGTGAGTGCAAATCGAACTACGTCCAGCGCACGGCGCATTCGATGCGCTGTGTATTTCATATTACTTAAATTATGTATTGTAAAAATTTCTAACATTATTATTAGCTAAGAGACGATTCGGAACGCGATGTGATGTGATATGAATGATGTGAAGTTAATTAATAATTAAAACCTATTACGTTATTTGTAACTATTAAAATTTATATTAAACGTAAACAAACAATTGTACATTGTGAGCGGTCGACACATTGATATTGTAAAGTTGTACATATTATAATTAATTAAAATACACGAAATATTATATTTAATGAATTAATTAATCGCTATATGAGATACTATTGCAGATAGCCTATAGAATGTGCTCATTTGTTAATTGTAGTTTACTTGTGAGCACATTGCGTAGATCTCTGCGAGCGAGCGAGAACTTCAAGAACTCGCTTGGGGCTTCTAAACACGGTACCGACTTAAAAAAAACCTTTATAATACTCATCAATGTACTACAACTATAAATTTCGCATGCCATACAAAACACTACGAACTTTGTGGAACATTTAAAAGTGACGTAGAGGATCTGTCATTTAAAGAAAATGTGACTTTACGTCAACACAAAGGTGTTTAAAATGAATAGTAGAAGTTGGTCGTTACTACCTTTTACCATTGACTCCGCCATGATTCCGTTTTAGGCGTACTTTTTATGTGCCGCTTTACCATTTGTCACACAAAATCCATACTTGTAGTAGATCGATAATAATACTATATAATTTGTATGTATGTATTGCCTTCCTTCTGAAAGGGTCTTTTATATAAAGACGGGACACTGTACAGAATCATAGTTATATTTGGTCTCACTAATGCAATACACGAAGATTAATTAATCTATTTATCT
This sequence comes from Synanthedon formicaeformis, assembly GCA_945859745.1. NCBI lineage: Eukaryota > Metazoa > Arthropoda > Insecta > Lepidoptera > Sesiidae > Synanthedon > Synanthedon formicaeformis. The sequence continues at coordinate 10,749,510 of OX243968.1, read as the reverse complement.
CTTAATTTAAAAAAAATGAAAATAATTTATTTCTTATAGAAAACTTTCTCATTATAGCTGAGCCTTCCTTTTACGAATTTTAAGATTTGAATTTCATAATTGTATTTTGTTATATTGATGAAGTCACAGTAATCAGCTAGTTTACTGAAACAAAATACAGTTTCTTGCCAGATTCAAAATACATGTTATTAAAGTTTGTTTTTTAATCTCAGACAAAAATGACATTACATTTGACATGCATTACATACATTACATGGTATCATTATAATTATGCAAACTTGACATTTGCATGTGTCATTTTTGTCTCTGAGATTAAAAAACAGACTTTAGTGCTTGATATTCAACTTTTTGAAGAAGAAAAAAATACGATTTATCTCAGCAGATTTGTCGTCTGTGAAGTGTATTTAATGGCTGGAAATACGTAATTGGAATATTTTTTTAAAGAAAATATAAGACATCAATTCATTTAATAAAAAAAAAATCAGTTATACAATTATAATAAAATTGTAAGTTGGTACTCTGTTTCACGAAGCCGTAATATATTGTACTCAGGGACAGTGGGATTAGAATTAATCTTTAACAAATCTGCTTGCATGTGTCTTATTGGATTAAATCCATTAATTAATTATTTAGTTAAACCAATACTCATCCTTCGTAAGCACTGAAAAGCTAATAGCACTGTCCATAAGCTTTACCAAATGTAATTTTGAAAAAATAATCAATTTTATTCTTTTCTTCCTTGGTCCAAAGTGCTGACGTTGGAAACATATTATTGGCATATAATATTTAAATAATATACGGAAACCGTCAGTGTGACTCATGTTTCGAGTCTAGTAGACTTGAGGCCTAGCGCACATAGCTATCATATCATCAGCGGCCACATCGAGCGACCACATTCGTCAGTTGAATTCACATCATGCTCCAAGATGGACGTCGAAGAAGAAATCATTGTTGCGCTAATTTGCTTATTAACAAAAACGAAAGAAAAAAAGAAAAAGAATAAATGGATTCATCCATTGTTACGGGAGAGACTTACAAAAGGAATATATCCCACATATTTTCCAGACATATTGCAATATGAAATTTTATCCGAATAATCATCCGATGACTGATCCCATATAGCTTTTCTGTTTTATATTTCTAAAATGAAACGCTCCGTATCGAACGCCAGCCAGGGGCCCTAGCCAAGAGCAACCAGTGCAAACTGGAGCGTTGTGTATTTACGTAACGATAGAAAATAAAGCCCGGTGATTGGTTGTTGTAACGCCCACATAAAATTTTGACCAATCACTGGGCTTTATTTTCTATCGTGTCGTAAATACACAACGCTCCCGTTTGCACTGGTTGCTCTTGGCTAGGGCCCCTGTACATACAAAATACGTGTGGTCGCTGCGACAAAGTCGCGATCGTGATGTTTCTGCTGGTCGCGCGGCCAACACGTAGACGCTTGCCGCTGGCCGCCTAGTGCGCGCACTTGCGTATGTCGTGGAAGAATGCGCTAGGGCACTTAAGTCAATGTACCAATTTCGTCTTACTGAGATTCCTTAATTAATTATATTTATGATAACGTATTTATTTTCCAAGTTATAGTGTATCACATGAAACATTTAACTTAATTTCAATATTAAATATGTAATTTAAAAGTGCAATAATTATTTTGGATTTCATACTGCCATTGTACATTGTAAATGCCCCACTGTCGCTAGTACCATTTCGTTCATACATTTCACAAACATTGGTAGACGAAACACAAGACAATTGGAACGCACAGAGAGAATTAATCGTAAATTTTTTATCAAAAATTTTTCTATTTATTTATTAATAATTTTAGTGTAAAGATATCCTTTTATGTTAATAGATGACGCAAACTAACTAGTCCATGTAGGTAAACCATTCTTCATAACCAGTTATTAATCAATCAAGAAAATTTTAACCAGATTCGAAACTAAGTTACATAACCATCTCTGAAATAGGAATTCGTTATCGGTCTTTCATAACTAGTTAGAAGTCAAGAGCATAATGATCATAACATTCAATGCATAAAGTAGGAAAAATGAATATATAAATAGACGATAGACTGTAATAGCACAATATTTAAGTCTGTCGGCATCCGGATTTGATTTTATGTTATATTTATATCATAGTTTAAACTCTTGATTTATAAAAAAATTGATTTATGAAAAAATATATGAATGAATTTCATCCCCCTCGTAATGAAATGCAGTTACGAATCTTAAAATTTTCTTAGTTAATAACTGGTTATTTTTCAAGAAAATCATCATTTTTTTGTTAACTGGTTCTAAAAAATATATACTTACATGGACCAAAGTTAAACTAGCACTAAGATTGCTTATATTATATCTTTTATCTATGCTAACGCATTTTACGAGTTACACGTACGTGGCCTAGCGTGATCTAGACTAGCTTGATGTAGGCTTCCAATCTGTCATTTTGTGTCACGTCTGCCAATAGTTTAAATGTGCGCCATCTATTGCATTGATAGTGACATCGAAATTTTAACTGTTCTCGTCCGCTTTGGACAAAAATCAGAATTCGTTGCGAGTACAAAAAAAAAACGGAATTGCTAATTATTTAGTTTACATAAGCCGTGCACTAAAAATAAAAAATTATGTACAGACTCAACATTGAACCAAAGATTTTAGTTTATGAGGTCATTTTTATTGTGTGTTTTATTACGAATCAAAAAGCACGGCTTGTAGCTCACTCGACTGGCGTGATAAAGGAGCTTTTGAACACAGGAAGCTTTATCATGGGAACTTTTAGGGTAGTTTTTTTTAAATGGAAAATATGAAAAAGATTCAGAGCGTAATAATTCAGATTCAGATCAAAAAGATTCAGAGTCCAATAATAGGCTACTATGAAAAACAAATCGACAATTAGACCATTTAAATTAAAAAAAATAGTTTGGACTACATTAATTTTTGTGAAATAAATGAAATTGTGAATATTTATTATGTTTATAACAAATTGTTTGTGTAATTATTAAATAAGTAATAACAATATCCACTTTCCGTTATAGACTACTTGATATACATACTATGTAGTATGTAGGTACTAGCTTCTTATCGTGTGTCAATATTATAGTTCATATTTTAACATGCCAGTTGAGTTGAAATTGTATGTATCACCCGCCACTATCTGGGCCATCAGCTGACAATATTGCAAAAGGCACAATATCACATACATACATCATGCGGGAATTCCCCGTATGTTGGGTGAAGTCCAATGAAAATGAACCTTAAAGAAGAGGTCAGAATTCTGTCAGAAAATCTTATTCAGTCAAATAAACAAAAATATCATCAAAATTAATCCGTCCGTTTAGGTGGATTTCGGTGATACAAAATGAAGCAGATATGTGTATATTAAAGTCCAAAATAGTTTCGCTGTGATACATACAAATTACAATTTCAGTACATCCATACGATAAAAATGTAAAATTTGAGAAAAATTTAGATACCTAACGTATGAATGTATAGAAATATCTAAGAGTAAATTTTGTGAAAGTATTAATGAGACTTATGCAATCGACTGCAGACAAAAGTGAGTTCTAACTATGATGGTTTAAGAGTGATATTTGTGAGCAGTTGATTGTTTAATTGAGCCATTGTACTGTCGCCTTGATTGATTATGTTTAGTTGAACACTGTTACTGCCTCACTTGTAAATATATAAATGTAAGTAAATACAAATAAAGATGAGATCGTTGAAATTCTTTTATTTTGTTTTGCTGTACCTATGTATACCTAATTTAGAGAACCAATCGAATCTAAGACTTCTTCTTGTCCAAAATTCCTCAGTCTTAAATGAAATTGGAGCAATGAGTTCACACACTACGAACTACAAAATGGACTACGAGCAAAAAAATTGCTCGTGGTCCACCCAGGTGGACAAAGTAGGTGGACCACGACCAATACCTGAAATTTTCGACCACAATGATGAAATATATGGCGCTGAAACGTGGTTTCTAACTAAGAAAGAATCGCTTTATTTTTTTCAATACTGTTGAAAAAGAGTCTCTCATAGCAAACACATATTTGTTAACTCGTTGTTAAATTAAACTCGAAACTATATTTGAAGACTAATTTTATTAATATATAAATATTTCATTTATTCAGGTTATGAAAATGAGTACATATTATAGTCAGTATAAATCATTTTATTCTTAAATATAAATTAATCGTAGAAATGAAAAAGAATTGAAAATTCACAAATTTATTTTAATTTTCATTAGAAAAGTATGAGTTGACATATTTTCTTCCCTTTCTCGATTACACTCAATATACTCGTACACACGTACAAACATATTCGCGTTTATACACTTAAAAATTAATGGTTTACGTTAATACCTTATTAAATAATTGTGTCAATTGAAATGCTGTGGCTAAATAAGTGAGGTGAAAATTACCTTAGCAGAAAATTAGATTAAATAAGAAAATTAGCAAATTTATTAAAACTTGTAACATATTATATAAATTTAATATTTAAACGAATTGTCTGTCATAAACAATTATTATAATTTACAAGAATGTACAAAAAAAGAGCAAAAAAGAAATGCAGTCATAAATATCCGTCTAGCGGCTTAAGGTTAAGGTTAAGTTTTAGTTAGTGTTTAAGGGATGCTAGACCCCATTTCCCTGTCTTTTCCTTATCCCTAATCCTTATCCTTGTTCTTACTAAAGTCAGCAATTATGGCAAAGTCAATTTTATTTGTGCCATGAGCAAATAAATCGCCATTATTAGTTTCAGTTATTATTTAGCCTTTTTATACGTCTTTGATGTAACAATTTACTTTTAGTGCTTATAAAAGTTGATAGATGACTGGATAATTAAAAAAAATTGTAGGTTTATACTAAAAAGTATTTTTGTGTTGTGTCCGTCCATGAGGTAGTAGGCGTACGTCCGCACTAGTGCTGCTGTTGCGTGTCTAGATACTCCCGCAGTGTCTCCCTCACACCGTAATTGGGCACAACTAATGTGTTTCTGACACGTCGTCCGGACACGCCCGATATGGGTCCATCTGTATTAAGTATATTCCTTCATTTCTGGTCTGCACTATTAATTTTGATAGTATTCTATAGAAATACTAGTGACCCGCTCCCGACTTCGCACGGGTGCAATTTTAGATAGTATTTAGCAATTGAGATAAACCTATCTCTTAAGTTAGACGAAATTATAGATAGTTACGAAATTTAATCAAAAGTACTTTCGGAGTTTATTCCGAACATACATCGTGACACGAGAATTTTATATATTAGATAATTATAAGATATGGACTATCACACTATCACAGGTTAAGTGATGTATACTCGACAAATAATGTGCTTTATCACCCTAAGATTGAACATTCTTTGTATGTTGTAGAATGATAAGGTCTATTTTCCTTTGAAAATTCAAAGTGGCAATTATGTCAATCAGTAATCAATTCCTATTTCAAATCTAAGCTTTAGCGAATTCTGAAATGAATGGAATTTGTTATCGAAACTGATAAAGCACTTTTCTGGTCGGCTATATCAATTGCAAACCAGATCAATTTTAATCATCAACTATTCAAGACAATGGCGAGCTATCAAAGCGCGGGCTAAAAATTAATAAAAGAATGATAAGATAATTTTCCTTTACGAACTTATGTATAATGAAGTAAATATAAGGTTTAGCAAGTTTTTATGAGTAAAACTCAGTTTTTCAATGACTAAAGTTAAAATGAGATTATCTTGAATTAAAATGCAGACCTGCAGCAAGGTACCACTCGTGTAAAGCGTTTCGCTCGTAAGTGAAGCCGTCGGCGGCTCTGGCTGGCTCCAGGAGTAGTCTGTGCGACAACGGGCATAGGAGGCAGTGAGGTGCTCCCAGCTCCTACATCAAACATCGTTAAAATTGAGAATTGTTTTTTTTATAATACTAGATTTTCACTCGATCCACCCCCGGCTTGGCACAGAGTTGAATTTTTCAAAATTTCCTCTTAGCGATTATTTACGTTATAAAATAACAGTAGTTTTTATAAACAATTTTATAAGTACAAATCAGATATTTTATGAATCAGTAGTTAGGCTTCTAAAACGCATTTTTATAAACATAAAATGGTTTATTATGAATAATTTTTAAAAATAATATAATAATTACCATTTCCAATGTAGGCTGAGGTCTACGTAACCACATGAGCTCGTCCACTAATCGGTCCCTTAGAGAGGCCCGATCTGAACTTTCATCATCTACCGCATCCGCTGATAAATTATAAAGATAATTTTGACTTGTTTGACAATAACGTACTGACTGAGAATGCGAATAGATTGATAATCTCAAAGAAGACTCCATCTATTGTATTTTTTCAGAGCTTTTATATACTCGTATCGAAGATGGCACAGGAAAATGAACCAAAAGTTCTTCTAATACAATATGCGTTACGATTTTATGTAGCTTTGTACTCTATGCTACGGTCCGCTACGCTCTGCTACGACGCGTCTACGATCAGCCGCGTAACTGGTTATGAAAAGAGATAAATCCATGTTCAAGGCTTGTTATGAAAATGGGTTACGAACGTGTCAATTTAAATCTGTTTTCGTAGCTGATTATCGAAAGAGAAAAAATTCCATGTTTGTAGTAGCTGACTAAAAGGTTACTTCAAATACTTAATTAAAATAATAATGAGCAAATACTTTTGATTAACGTTTTAAGATATACCATAACCAAATACTGCTAGAAGGGTTTCTATGGGATCATCGAGAAGAGTTGTCCCCGTAAGGTGTTCTGCGCGTGCCCTCTGCAGCAGCTCTGCTTCCTCGGAGGGGGACACTACTGACCCTGATACAAAACACTTTTTATGATAAAGAGCAGCGGACACAGTGCCATCAACATTAAGGTTGAGGTTGTCATTTAAAAAGGGGGTAGTACCTGGAGCTCTGGTGACATACTCTTGCAGCCACCTGTTGACACCTAGCGCCCCCCAACCCCTCACGGGAAGCCCAACGTCATCGTCGTCCCCTGGCGTGTCGCCTCCTTGCCGCCACACTGCCAGCTCTCCCGCCAATGTGGCCACCACTACCACGCCTCCTGCCAGCGCAGCCGTTGCCACTGCGCCCCCCGAACCCCTAACCCCCCAGGCAGGCAGCGCAGCCACACAGCGACCACTGCCCGGTTCCCACAGTCGCGCCCATTCGTCTACACCACTAGTGAGAAGCTGCCCAGAATCGGGAGCCCACCGCACGCAACTCACCGCCCCACCGTGGGCTTCCAGAGTGCGGAACAAACGCATTGACGCAGAGATTTGTCCCAGATTCTGCAAACAGGGTTAGATTTATCATCATCCAATCCACTATCCATCGGTGAAACATTGGGAAAAATTCTCACATCAGTCAAGGTGACGATCCAAAGTTTAGCGAGCTGGTCGCAGCCAGCAGTTGCTAGCAAGCATTCTTCCTCTTGAAGTTCTGCAAGGGTGCCCGGTGGCGCGAATTCACAGCACTGAACGCCTACAAAATGTTATTACAAATGAGTAGATAAGTGCGATAGGGACGTGACAAAGAGAAAGATGTAGATTGGCATACCGAGGTCGTGCGCGTCGAGCTCCGCGCAGAGCGACCGTGCGTCCGTCGGCGGCGAAAGAAGTCGCAGCTCCCCCGCCGCCCCTCCCGCCGCCGCCACCCGCCCGCTCCCCTCCCACGCGCAGCACGTCACCGCGTCCGCCCACCCGCCGTACACGCTGCACACAACGCACGGTCAGACAGACAGCGCCACTCGGACGTTAGGCTCAAGAGTGTACAGATCGTCACCATATGGGCTTGGGGTCCGCGTCGGCCAGCGAGAAGAGCAGCGCCAGGCCGTCGTCTGTGGCGAGGAGCACGAGCGGCGGCCGGTGAGGGGAGAGACGCGCGTCGCGCACCCCGCCGCCCCCTGCCTCGCCCCCGCCCCCCGACACGCCCACGCTGAACGACCGCAGGCGGCATCCCGTCTGCAATCCCATACCCCGAGTTAATAACATATGAATTCAAGTGCAATATTGCACAACAAATTTTTATCGCTTTATTTAATTAAAATTGGATTAAAATTGGAAGGATCTCAGAAAATAGAATTTTTTGAATAATGTACGAACGTAGAGTCACGAACAAGTATGAAGTAATGTGTGTATTCTATTAGGCACCTGCACATCCCAAAGCACGGCTTGGCCGTCGAGGCCTGCGGTGAGCAGAGTGGCTCCGCCGGCGCCGAAGTGCGCGGAGAGCGCCGGGTAGCCGTGCGCCGCCAGCTCGTGCTCAATTCGTAGCGCGCTCTCCGCCGGTAGCCAGCGAAGCAATCGCACGGCGCCGTCGCTACTGGCGGTGGTCACGAGGTCGCCGTGTGCGGCCACGCAGTTCACTGCGGCAGTGTGTGGCTGCGTCTGCCGCCACACGCAGCGAGCTCCGCTGCCGTCTGTCCCCTCCGCTGCGCCCGCTTCGCTGCCGCTTGCCTCCGCTTCCAACAGTACGTCGCATTCCGTATCCACGGGCCCTATCCCCTACATACAAATCACACATTTATATTATCAGTCATAGCGACTCAATACTTACAAAAACTACCATTAATTTTTTCTTCAACTCGCAGCCCGCTCCCAGCTTCGTCCGGGATGCAAATTTTATATATTAAAATCTTCCTTGTTTATCCCTCTTTTCATATGTGAAAACCGATTAAAATCGTTCTAATAATTTTTGATTTTTGAAGTCAAAAAGCTTACCAATTTATATATAAAAAGATTGGTGTTTTATTTATGTGCTTTTGAACAAAAACTTTTAAAAATATTTTTTTTAATAATTAAATTAAATATTACTTTTACACAATATATCACAATACATTGAATTAATTAAAACAAAACTCCAATTTAAATTAATTTTCGTGATGTTCACGCCACGAATTTACAAAATACATAAATATTTAAAAAATATTTACTTTACATTATTAACAGCCATAGGTGCTGCAAATGCGCCGTACATCTTAATAGAATAAAAAAATTAGATATTAAGAATTGAAAAGCAGTTTACCCTGCCACTACTATTATAACATAATAATATAATACCTCAAGGTCGCCTAGGGCGAAATGCGCGAGCGTCGAACATTTGGTTTCCAACTCGCAGTCGATGTTGAACTTGCCGAGAGACCACATCCGTACCGACTTGTCATTTGATCCTGTACGTTACAAATAATTAATACTGGCTGACACTAAATGAGTGTATTCTTTATGGGTCCAAGCGTCTAACCAGTGATGAGGTAGGCGAGGTCGCGAGGCAACAACACGCAAGTGAGGTATCGCGTGTGAGCGTGCAGGACCGCGAGGCAAACGCCGTCGACTGACCACAGCCTCGCCGTGCGGTCCAACGACGCCGACGCCAACACGCCGCGAGCCCACCGCACTGACGTCACCGCCGCACTGTGACCTGTCTCATTTTTACTCAGAAAAGTATTTCAAAAACCTCAAGCAGGGTGCTCACACTTGAACTGCTGGCAATCTATCTTAAAACTGTTCGAACAAGCGACACCTAGTGATCGCTATTGTAGGTCACTGAAAGAAGTTTTCAGGAGAAAACCGCAGTTTTTTTTAACCATACCATATACCGGATATTTTACCATATTTTTTACCGTTCGGAAAAAAATATTTCGGAATTTATTTCGGTATCAAAAATCAATAAGGATAGAACAGGTACCAATAAAGATAGATATCTGTCAAAACCAACAAATATCGACGGTTTGATTGAACACCTCTCGTCTAAAGTACTTCGTTTAAGAGATCATTTACCCTCGAGTGTTGGACCCTCCTCAAAAGTCTTGCGGTTCACTCTCCACAGGCGAACCTTCGAGTCATGGCCACCAGTAGCCGCAGAGGTGCCATCGGCTGATGCGTCTGCGCACAGAGCACCCAGATCGTGTGCGCCATCGATCCAAGTCAGTGGCAACGGTGGAGATCCACCTTCCGAACCGTGCTTGCACACCGCTGACAATAGATGCATAATTAAATTTACAATTTTCCAGTTTGCGCCATTTTTAAACGCTACATCAAAATGCTCTCTTTACCTTCCAAATCGTACACCTTGAGTACTCCGTGAGTGCAAGCTGTCAGTAGTAAAGCCCCGTCTGCAGGAGCGGCCACAGCGTGCAGAGACCCTTCGTGGGCGACCAACCGCGTTAATAATCTGCACTTGAGAACGTGCCAAATGCACAGAGCTCCGTCATCGTGTCCTGCCAACAGACGTCCGGAACCGACCCAACAAAGCGACCTGACTGCCGGTGCGGCGGGAGCTGCTAGCAATCTCCTAACAAGAGATACGCTTTTGAGATAAACGGTGGCAGATCATGCATATTCTATGAGGAAAAGCTGGCAAGAAACTTTTTAACACCAATTTGCTATAAATATGAACAATTATTCAACCATCCACCAGGTCAAAGCGTCATAAAGAACACAAGGTGTTTCTTTTGGTGAATAAAAGGATACCAGAGCTCATTCACCTATCTTTTATCGTTCTGCTTTAAAGAAAAATAATTATATTTGACGAAAAATGTACCTCGCAGTCAAAGACTTTCCACACCAAACACGTACAGCGCCGTCCACACCACTGGAAGCTATCAACGCAGCACCCGGGGACCACCTAGCGGCAGTCACTCCGTACCTATGGGCAGTTTTGGCCACGGCCTCTTCTGCCCACCCAGTGCCGGCTGTCCACAGCCAAAGCCTGAGGGTTTTGTCACCTCCGCCGGTGACCAGGCGACCACCGTATGCGTCCACGCACGTTACTTCGCCGCGGTGCGCGCGTAAAGCTTGAACCAATGTCGGTTCGCCAAAGTTCTCCATTAGACTGAAAATCAAACGCAACGCTTTATCGTGTAATTCAGAAGAATATATGAGCAAAGATTGAATAAATAAGAAAACGAGGCGCAGACGAATTCACGGACAAGAGATGGTAAAAAATTGTATTTTAATTTATAAAAATTTCAAAACCAATACACGCAAGCTTACACAAAATTATGATCACAAAATTATTACTGTTATACTGTAAATCTCAATATATATTATTTTAATAGACATTTTGGAGAAAGCTTCTTATTTGTTATTTTTACTTTGTCATTACTATCCAACTATTATTTGAATTTAGAAGCGAAAATTTAATTTTCGAAAAACTCGCAATGAGTGAAAATTTATTATGTGTACGTAGAGACCTATAGTCACTTTATATCTACTAATAAATATTATTGTAACAGTAAAGATTACATATTAATAATAAATAAATTAAGATTATTAACAATAATATTATTAAGGCCTTAAAATTGCTTTAAGTTTTTTGCTTTTTTTTGTGCTGTTGGTGTATTTTTTGGAAAATAAATATATAAATAAATAACTAGCCCATATAATATAGTAATAATAAAAATTCATTAGCAAGATAAATCAACAAGGAATGATTCGCAGAACGCTATGAATACAATCGCAAGGCAACAAATTTATACTACAGTGCTTTTAGAAAAAGAAAAATTATTCGGAGTTAATTTTTACTTACCTACGTTTCAAATTAAAATTCATGTCTATTATTTCTCTTAAGTTTTTATTAAGTTCAAATCATTCTCTTTCATCCTTCATTTTTTTAAGGATTTACGGAGTCCTATTCCTCTAAATATAAGGGCATACCTTAGTACTTATCTTTTGAAACTACTTTGGTATAATTCTCAATAAATATTCCCCCAATTATACAGTTTTCTTTTAATTCTATGCCTCAAATATAAGTTTTTAAACTCAGAAACTGCAACTTCATTAAATTTTACTAAATTGCACTAAATTATGTGTTTTGAGTATTTTAACAGTATCCTGAAAATGAGTTATTAGAATACTAAACCGATTAAAATAATGCGTCAAAACAAGACAATGCCCAACGAAGTTTGTAATGGGAATGTTGTTGTGGCATATTTTTATGATTGTTTTTATTTATTTTTTCGATCAATCAATCGATGCTATCGTAAAAGAGTTGCCAAAGTAATATTTTCATTTTTAATGACCGACATTAATACAACCTTTCGTGTTGTTGACAGTGAAATAGATAGAATTCAGATATTCATATCAATCCATCTACATCAAAGTCGAATTTAATACTGATTGACACAATTAGGTACAAAAGTCGTGTTATTGTTTTTGTCCATCCAAAATAATTGTTTTTGGGTGGACCTAAAACAATAATTTAATAAAATTTAATTTAACAGTGTAGGCAGTAAAATTATATTGGTAAATATTTAATTCAGCGACCATTGTTATTTATCATCTCCAAGAGCTCAAATAAGGGGATTACCCACGATAAATGTACAATAGGTTGGGATTTTATAGTAAGTAGTGATAGTGATAGTGATAGTGATGTATGTGATTTCGCCCGCGTCCCTTTATAAAATGTAGCCTATGTTACTCGCTGATAATGTGGCTTTCTATGGGTTGAAGAATTTTCAAAATTGGTCCAGTAGTTTTTGAGTTTATTCATTACAAACATACAAATCATCTCTCATTATAATATTAATATACTCGTAGATATAGACCGGAAACTCTAAGTAACTGCTTCGAAAGGATTTGTAATTTTCAAAAATAATTTCTTAGCGGACGCTTACGTTATAAAACTTTTTAACAAAAATAAATTATTTTTTGCTTTTCAGTTTTTTCCGCGGTTTAATTTTTTGTTAAAAAGTTTTATTTTATAATTTTTTGTGGCTATTATCTACTATTTACTACAAGCTTAATTTTTGATTCCTTTTTTTAAATTGTAATAGCATTAAAATCTGTGAGTAAACATTAAATCACCCCCATTTTCCCACCCTTAGGGTAAGATTTTTTTTCCAAATTTATACGAGACTAACTTCGATCAACCCTATCCATTAAAAAAAGAATTATCAAAATCGGACTACTCTGTAAAAAGTTATGCATGGTCATACGCTACAATCAGTGAGTGAGCAATCAATCATCCCCTGTTTTCCTACCTTTAGGGTTGGCTTTTTTTCAAATTTAAATTTAATTCAAATTTAAACCCTTTCAAAAAAAAAAAAGAATTATTAAAATCGGACTACTCTGTAAAAAGTTATGCGTGATCATACATAAAAAAAAGAAATATATACGCGTCAAAGCCGAATTGAGAACCTCCATTTTTGTTTTTTCGTTTTCGTCGGTTGATAAAATAAACCTCTGATCTAAATTTCAGATTTCTAGTCTTAGCAGATTTGGCTGTGCGTTGATAGTCAATTTGCACAAACATAGTATTACTATGATATTTCCTCTACATGCATAATAACATCGATTGTCATGAATTTATTATAAATGTCATAGAAAACTTCGTTCCTAAGTGAAAATTTCAATGTTATCCACCATTAATTAAAATAAATATTTACGAAGTAAGTGTCAGATGTTTGGTTCCCATTGTATTGATGACTTATATTAACTTGATTATTAACTGATTGATAAACTTTAACTTGATAACTTGATGGCAAGTTAGCTAGGTGTCTTATGTACCAAACTGTGATTTAGCAGCAAAAATCACTGCCCCAAAAAAAACCTTAAACTTCAGCGAAAATTACTCGTACATTTGTTTTTAAACTTATTAATTAACTTAAAGTTCTGTACTAAAGTTTTAATCGGATACTTTTATTTCTTTTTTCATATTTTACATAATATTTAAGAAAAGCCTTCTAATTTTAAAACTGTTCGGTTATATCCGAGAAGCTGAAAAATCAATTTTTAATAAAAATGAGTTCGGTCTGAGGTTTGTCCTTGTCTGAAGACTTTCTGGTTCGCTTCGACGCAAAAGACGAGAAAATTGATATACATATATAACTTATAATGAACTTATAGGAAGGCGTCAATCGATCAAGAGGTTACAAGGCTGATATAAATATCTTGTAAATAAAGGTGGCGACATGGATGGGTCAGCTAGTAACTGTGTAACTGTATAGTTACTGGCGATTTAGTAATAGGTACTACATCCTAGTCATAGTAATATATTTAGCCTTAAGCCTACTGCAGTCTGCAGCATCTGTGCGTTGCTTGTGTTATAGGCGATGGTAGCCATCTACCATCAAATGATAGCTTTATCAAATGGTATGATGGTAGCCTTTCTACAAGCCAACATATAAAAAAAACTTTCCACAGTGATCAAAAATTGACCTTACATGTTTTGTGTGTAGGCTTAAACAACCTACACTTTCTATCAGGGGAATTTTTCGTCATAGAAAGTAGAGTGTTGGTAACAAGCTAACAATACAGTACATTATAAATTACCGATGTGTGTGTTAATGTATGTGAGGCGTGATTAAGGTCGTGCGGCCTCACCTGTTATTATGTGATCGATTTGTCTCACGTGAATGTTGGTGTGGTTAGGAATTCAACTAAAGGCCACCCTGTCATTATTCACAATTTGACATTCGGAAAATGTGTAAACAAACTGACTTGGTCTATGGCTTATTTATTTCCAAAATATTTAAAATCGCTAAAGTGAGGGATCGGCCATGTTTTACCAAATGTACGAATTACATATGGCAAGAAAATGGTTACTCTTGAGGGAGCACAACTTTTTATTGAATTACCTTTGGATACTTATATAAAAGAGGCAAAAATTTTGGAAAATTTAGTTCCAAACTCAATGTTCAATGTTTTTTCTTTTATAATTTCTCATGTAGGCAAGTAAACTTAAATGAAAATAAGAATGGAAGAGCGATAAAGGAGAGGAAGCTGCAATATTTCGAACAAGTAAGGATACCATTTTCCAGGGAAAATACAGGGCATAAGTAGCAGAGGCAGGAGAAAGACATCCTGATTAAAGAATTTAATAGGCTTGGATAGATCACATTAAAGTATCCTTCCATTTTTTCCCCTCATTATAATTATGTTTATTTATTTCTTTATAGGTTCAGCAACAGATATCATTCTACACTAGAAGGCTATTTTGCAAGCCTATTATAGCTGAACACATCATCAATTCTATACCAATCAATAATACCTATTATGGATCAATTCTAAAAATATATTGTTTGCACGACTTGCGTTAAAAAATAAATAAATCAACGTTATTTATGTGTTATGATTTTTTTATAATTATTTTTAGAAGATCCATGGAGAACAGTAATTTTTAGGGTGTTTTTTTTATACCTGACAGTTCTAATTTGATTGTTAATTTAATTTGTAAATTTGTTTACAAATTAAATTAACAATTGAGAGTTTGTTTGGTTGAACGCGTTAATCTCAGGAACTACTGGTTCGAATTGAAAAAATCTTTTTGTGTTGGATAGTCCATTTATCGAGAAAGGCTTTAGGCCATATTTTATAATAAAAAATAAAAGCTACGCTGGCAAAGTCATGTGCAGCAGATAGCTTAAAATAAAAGCTCACAATGAATTAACTCTTTAAGCGCGATAGTTATTGTTTAACAAAGTTATGTCTGCACATTTTATACGGTATGATTTTATTTTTATTTTTTCATTTCTTTAATTGTAGAATTGTGTACCCAACAAGCCCTAATTGAAAATGTCTAAGTGTATGATATGACCAGTTTTACTTAAGTTACTGAAATTGTACCTAATTTAATAAATATTTTATGCATAAACTAGCTGCTGCCCGCGACTACGCCCGCCTAACTTTGTAAATTATATACTAAAATCTTTCTCGAGAACCACTCTATCCATTGGTGAATACAGCATGAAAATCGGTGCAGCAGTTTTCGAGTTTATCGCGAACAGACAGACAGACACAGACGCGCCGGAGGACTTTGTTTTATAATAATAGGTACATATCTATAATACAAGGAGGGTGCCAATCTAAATATTTTTATACAATGCTAAAATAGAAAATAACAAATATTTATAAAACGAGTCATAAACTAATTAATAACATTCTTATTTTTAAAGTTATATAGTTACTTTTTTTAACAAAATGAACAATTAAAATTATTAAATTCATTTACAATAAAATACTCACGAATTGTTACTTCTTCACTAAAGAACGGTCATCACTGAGACAATTCTATTGAAATAATTAAAATTTTATAACATTATAATAATAAAAAACATGAAAATCTTGATCGGTGATTATGGCGCGAAAAACTTGTACAAAATGTCAACTGCGGCAGACAGCGTCGATGCCGAAACGCAGGGTTGCCAGGTTTAATTTTGGTGGTAAGATTTCTGCCCTTTCTGAAATCCTCCTTACATATTATAAAACAAAGGACACCGCCGCGTCTGTCTGTCTGTTCGCAATAAACTCAAAAACTACAGCACCGATTTTCATGTTGTTTTCACCAATGGATAGTGTGTTTCTAGAGGAAGGTTTTAGTATATAATTTACAAAGTAACGCGGGCGAAGTCGCGGGCAGCAGCTAGTAATATAATAAAAAACTGTTTTGATATAATCAAGAATTGAATATTAACCTAAGTTACATATTAAGGATGGGAAGTTACATATTAAGTACATATTGTTCATTTGTTCGAAAGGATTCGTTTCAGATATCTTTAGAAACTCGTAGTATAAATGCAAAAGTTTGTGAGTACGACAAAAAAATACTGAACGGACTAAGCTATGATTTAAAGAGATACGTAGTCGCTAACAAAAACTAGGAGGAATTTACACATAAAAATGTGAGGAAGGATGTTTGTTACTCTTTCACGCAAACTCAACAGAACGGACTTTGTTGAAATTTGACAACTTTGACAATTTGACAAACGATCCGAACAAAGAAAAACTTGGAAAAATTTATAACAAATATATTAAAATACTAGTTGACGCCCGCGACTTCGTCCGCGTTGAAAAAGAAAAAAGTAGCCTATCCTGTGTCCTGTACGTCTAAATGTTTACCTACCAAGTTTCATAAAAAATCAGTTAATTCTTTTAAGAGTTATGGAGGAACATACATACATACAATACCTACACTTACAGATTTATTATTAGTATTGATTATGCAAGGGAAAGGGTGATTCAACCAGATTCGATTAGTCATGAGCAATTATTAAACAAAAGATTTTTTTGACATTGGAAATGTCTTTTCGTTCGCTTCAGTATAGGTCCCGATTTCACGAAAAAGTGCCATGCCCTTATATCTAGGAGAGTTGTGAAGATATGATATTGAATAAGGGGTTGTGAAGATATGTCTTTTGACTGAGAGCTTTAAGGCGCAAAAGGAATTTTTCGAAAAAATCAAAAACGAAAGTAGTTTTGGCCGAAATAGTGAAGAAAAAACAATTTTTTTTCCGAATTTTTCATTTTGGCGCTCGAAATTTTGGAAACGAAGAATGATATCAAAAATTTGAGAAAAACTCCTCGGGACAATTTAGTCAGCTAAAATTTTAGCCTTAAATAAAGACGATCGGGTTAAGGGTTTGCACTATAGCTTAACCTTTTTGAAAGAAGTCTACAAGTCAGAACAACATATTTTTTCGAATTCCGTAGATTCATTTCCAATGTGCTCGATAGTCGTATGAGGCACAAAATCTGTGAATTTTTTCAATTGGTAGGAATCGGTATTTATAGTTGGCAACCCTCAGCTCCGCTGCTAGTGCCCGACCTAGACCTCGCAAGGCGGTTGATTTACTTAGCTACTGTACTGACGTGGCTGTACGTCGCTTATCGATTAAGGTACTACTTGTTTGCTTTTATAATATTGAATAGACTTCTATGACTGCCTTATGAATATTTTAGGACCTAGATTTTTTTTGCTGATCTGTCATGACAATCTGTCGATGAAGACTGATTACTATGTTATTAAATACCCAATACATACCTACTTTTTTAATTAAACGAATTATTTGGCCTCATAATAGTTCGTTTTATGTATCAAATCTTTTTTAAACCTATATTCCATTGCTAGAACATTAAATAATAAAAAATAAATACCACACAGCACCATCTAGTTCCACACTAAGTAACTATTGCTTGTATTATGGATACTAGACAGTTGATATACTACATATATATTACTTTTTTTGTAAATACATACATATTATAAATAAAAAAACACCTATGACTCAGGTACAAAGGTAAAATGTTAACACATAAACATTTGCCCCTAGCGGGATTCGAACCCGCTACCGTTTAACAGCTAGGGTCACTAGCCACTAGACCAAACGTGTCAATAAATTATCTGTTTCAATGAGTAAAACGCAAGAGACTGCTTGTTACTATGTAACGTTTTTCTTTTTTATGTAATCTTTTTTTATTAATAAAAAAACTGTCTGCAACAGTGCGTACAGTTTCTTATTTAAAAAAAGTACAATCGTACTTTTCAAAAAAAAAAATTCTTTATGATAAGGTCGACAGACAGGCTTAAGATCCACGTGATGGTAGATGATTACCATCACCTACAACACAAGCAACGCGACAGGAGACAGGATAAGGTCTGGTCTGGTATACCTACCTTACTCACTCGCTGAAACACAACAGCACATGTGCTGTTATTTCACTGAGGTCTTCTGCGACCACATTCACATCCAGACCAGAGCAAAGTATGAATAATTCTTTCCCAAATTTGGGAATTTGTTTCTTTGAAGACATACTTTTTTATTCTTAGAACTTAGAAATAAAAATTTAAAAAAATTATAGTCCATAATTAAATTTTATTTTAACGTCGTGTTAATCAAATTACAATTTCATTTTTAAAAATGTAATTATAAATGTTATTGCACTTGTTGCTATTTTATAGCGGAGTTCATTCATCACAAACAGGTTATAAGTTTGCTTTCTTCTTTGTTCGTATACGTTTCTTGGCCAATCCCAAATGCACTTCGTTCACGTGAACCTTCAACATTGAACCCCGAACGAAGGTCTTCTGACAGTAACGACACTTGTGCGGCCGTGGGCCACCGTGGGACATCTGCAAATATACAGTTTGCATCTTTATTGGCCAGGAGAAAGAAAAAGCAGTGACCTGTATTATACACCACTGGCATTGAGAATAGAGGTAAGGAGGCCTAACTCTATACATGAGAAAATGTCCGTCGAATACGGCGGCTTAATTAGGCGGCGCTGTAGTAGCATTGGTGTGTGACGCACTCGTAGAGGGAGTATAGACTAGTCATTAGAATAATAATAGTCGTGAAAACGAGACGCATTTATGCTTTATTACCTTAGAGGGAGCGAGACACATTATTGATTTTTTGTCTCTCTTTGCGTATACGTTTTTATTGTTTGCCACACTTGAAAGTGTGCCACACAAATCTCTTGGTGGATAATACGAGCACTTTGTTTTTTGCCGACTTTCATATTTCAAGCATTTTTCAAAGCTCCTGGGTATTGTGTTAGGTGTGGTACGTGTTGCTGAAAGTGGTGATAATGGTGAACTGTTGCATTTTAGACCGATCAGAGCGAAATGTTGAAAACATAACCTTTCATATGTAAGTGCTTTATTTTTTGGTTAAATGCAATAATTGTTGCATGCATGTTCAGTAAACATCTAATTTATGTCTTGTCATAAATTTTACAACTGTTTTAGATGATATTTTTATGATTTTTCTCTACGGTATGTACTATGTTTCCGTTCTTATCGAGTGTACGCTCACCGCTTCTCTAGTCTATACTCCCTCTACGGACGCACTAGTTCATGAACTACACACCAATGCTACACTAGCGCCGTTTCGGTCCATTTATGAAATACTGTTTAATGCTTGCTAAGTGGCAAGCTTGCCACTTTTTCAGTTTAACACCCATGTAAGTTGGTCCTCCTTTACAACTACCCTCCATAACCACTGACAAATTATTTTTATGTCTATTTGAAAAACGCCATTTTAGCGTTGTAGGCGTCCATGAATCCATGAACGAGTGTCCATCCATGGAACTAAAATTACATATAAATATCATATCTATGGAATGAAAATACGCAAACTTCAAAATTAGTTGTCGGGACAATCGAGGGCGGCGTTTCAAAATGGCCTGTCCAGTGGATTCAGAAGTCACGAGTGGTTTGTATACACAACTAAGTTTTGCACGCGACTTCATCTGTATAACTTTATAAAACTCGTATAGGTGAAAGAAAGAATTTAAAATCGGTCTAATAATTCTTCTGTCTTTATAATATAAAAATATAGATAAACACAACCAACACAACCAATACGAGAGATTCTCTATTTGTGGGCTTATAAAAGCCAAAAACCATCGAAATACTACAATGGAATTTGCGTCACAAATGCCAAAGCGGCACATAAAAAGAACGCCTTTGATAGAATCATGGCGGACTCTTGCCTTCACGCGTCAATGGTAAAAGGTAGTAACGATCAACTTCTACTATTTCATTTTAAACTCTAATCGGTTGAGGTAAAGTCACATTTTCTTTAAATTACGTACTTATTATTATGTTTGTTTTGTTTTAAATGACAGTTCATGCTCTACGCATATGTCACTTTTAAATGTTCCATAAAATTCGTAGTGTTTTGTATGGCACGCGGGTTCCATGTTGTAGTAGTTTGATGCCAAAAACAGAAATTTCGTATGAAAAGTGTAGTTCGCGTTGAGCAACGAAACGATAACGGCTCTCACCCTAATGTGTGTCCTCAGACTGCTCTTGGACTTGAAGACCTTCCCGCAGTCGCTGCACAAGTTGGTGGGGTACAGATGGCGCTTTATGTGCACGGTCAGGTACAGCTTGGAGACGAACCTCATTTGGCAGTAGTCGCACTCGAAGCGCTTCCCCAGCTGGCTGTGTATCGCCTGCATGTGCACGCCCAGCGCCCCCTTTCTCTGCACAATCGACTCACTAGTGTACACTTTATCACATTTACAATCCTCACATATTATAAAACAAAGTCCTCCGCCGCGTCTGTCTGCGATCTCTTCGCGATAAACTCAAAAACTACTGCACCGATTTTCACGCTGTATTCCCCAAAGGATAGAGTGGTTCTCGAGGAAGGCAGCAGCTAGTAATAACTAAAGCTAGAAGTAAGGAACATTAGTTCATACTCTATTCAATTATGGCATTGAAAAGGTGTCAGAAAGAGATGCATATGCGTAATTTAAAAGGTTGTCACTAGTTTTAGATATGTCGATAAAAAGGTGAAGCTTGAAGGTGAGCCATGAAAGGTGAGCTTTTTTTGTTAAAAAAACATTTTAAAAAAGACATCAATTATCCATTTTACCTAATGACAGACGTGACAGTAAGTCTAAATTACGAATGTACCATCAAGTGTGAACCTTAAAGGTATAAATAGACCGTGTTATATATAACATGTGTAATATAGTAAATACCAGAAAAGTTTTCCCGCATGTGTCGCACACAAAGTCCCCTTGCTTGTACGGCTTGTCGAAGTGAAGGTTCCTGTGGTGACTATAATGCTGCCCTGTGCTAGTCAATATAAAGTCGCACTGAAACAACCAGTAACGCCTTACAAAATGGTAAAACATTACTTACAAGAATTTGCAAGAGTTGCAAGAGTTTGCAAGAATAAATATAATGAAAGATTATTTTCTTCTGGTGATGGGATATGTATATTAGAAAAATATTTGGTGGTGGGACATGTAGAAAAATACTTGGTGGTGGGACATGTAGAAAAATATTTGGTGGTGAGAATATGCTACGAACTTTTCAATCATACTAGATGTAGCACCGCGTACCCCACCCGAGATAACTAGTGGGGTCGTAAGGACATTTATGTCGCGTGGTGTTCCACAGGGTTCAATGCTCGGTCCACTCCTGTGGAACATCGGATTTGACTTAATTCTGCGGGGAACCGGGGGGTAGTATGGAGAAATTACGAACTGCGGAATCTTAAGGTAATCTTAATGGAGTTCTTAGACAGTCAAAATTGCTTGACAAGCATTGCATTTTTGCCCGTCTAGGAGGGAGTGAATAAGGTGCGGTATTTGCATAAATACTGACGTAGTCACACTTTGTCGGATAGTGGTGGAGGTGTGGAGTGGCGGAGCCGAGGGTCTTGCGGCCGATGAAGGAGCGAGCGGCGTTGGCGCGGTCGCGGTGCTCGGCCGAGTGGTGCGCCCTGAGCTCCTGGCGGTCCTTGCAATGCACACCGCAGTACAGGCACACCGGCACCCACTCGCGCGGCGTAGGGGTGCGACTAAAGCGTATTATTTATTTATTTTTATTTTTTCAAAAATGTACACCAACAGCACAAACAAAAAACTCATAATAGGCATAGGTGTAAACACAAGGCAATTTTAAAGTATAGACAGATAAACTACAAAATAGAAATTGAGATGAATGATATGCATAGCAACTAAACAATTATTATAACTTAAATTAAATTAAAATAAAATAATAAGAAAAGAAAACAAATTAATTTCTACATTACTTATTTCAACCTAAATCATGGTGTATGTATAGCGATTATTACACTATTCAATTTGTGGGAAACCAATTTAGGAAATCGGAAGGTGTAATCGATTTAGATTAGAACAGATTGGATCCAATTTAGATTTTAGATTCTATTATCTATTTTCAATTCCATATCTTCGATTTAAAAATCAATTTAGTGTTGTGTGATCACTAGTTCACTACTTAGATTCTTAAATTGGTTTCCTACAAATTGAAAAGTGTAATAACTGCTTTATGGGAAAACCATCAATGTACTACGACTATGGATTTCGCATCATGTCACACAAAACACTATGTACTTTATGGAACATCAGCTGGTGCCGGCGACTTCGTCTGCGTTCAATTCAAAATGTTATATAGCCTAATAAAGCCTTGATTATCGCGCCCTCTCGCGGTGAGAACCGACTTGTCGAGTCAAAGCTGTTTGTCTTAATATTTCTGCCACTGAACTGGCGTTACACTAAGGATAATATTTTTTTTTATTTTTTTTTAGCCTTTTAGGTCACACACACTAAATAGCCTAAAGCCTTCCTCGATAAATGAATTATCAAACACAAAAATAATTTTTCAATTCGAACCAGTACTTAGTTCGTTAGATTAGCACGTACAACCAAACAAACAAACAAACAAGCTCTTCAGCTTTATATATTTATATTATATAGATTTAAAAGTTATATACGCGTAGGTAGACCATCAACTCTGTCATCTGTCATTTAAAGAAAATGTGACTTTACGTCGACATATTAGAGTTTAAAATGAATAGTAGAAGTTGGTCTTTACTACCATTGAATCCGCCTCGAATCCGTTTTAGGCGTACTTTTTATGTGCCGATTTGGCATTTGTCACGCAAATGGGGAAAAAAATTACTATAGTGTAGGTCAAAAGATCTAAATATACTTACGTGGTCTGTTTGTGAGGATTGTGTTTGATCGAGTGCTGAAGATGCGTTTGCCAGGCGTTTGACGTTGCGAATTGTATCTTACACTCTTCGCAGTAGAGTTGAGGATCGGGGGCTTCAGTAGATTCCTGTAATATTCCTTATTTGAGCTAGTAATCATTAGAAATTTTACATATGAACATAATATGTTCTGTTGTCATGGATTATAAACTGGTATACCCCCAAAAATATGTTTGCTATTCGATCAAATTTAATAATTTTAACCAATACAATTGGGCACATAGATAGACCTCGTCCTTGACTGACACATAGGACACATTTAATGCCTGTAATATGTATTGAAGACAAGTTATCTTTGCATTGGTGTTGGGCTTCGGTGAGTGAGTGAGCGAAGTAAGAGCTCATTTATTCGTACTAAAGTAAACAGTACACATACGCGGTCAATACACAACGATAGCCACTTACCATCAAGTGGATCGTCAACAAGAAAAAGAAGGGAAATGGTTGATCATTTATGCAGACTTCGGAATATTTCGAGTTGAGCAGTGCGAGGATCATTGGCTCAATGTTAGTGAGGGGTCAAATAAATGGTCACCTTATGGTCAAAATGCGCCATTCTCTTATGCGCACGAATCCCATGCGCGCTGATGAAAGGCAAACCGCACAAATCGCACAAAAACTCCGAGGGATGTTTGAGGCGTTCGTGGGTGAGTTGGGACATCTTTTTTCTGTTTTACACAAAAGCACACAATTATTTTTTACACATACTTTTCTAACAGTGAAACAGTTGCTTGTTTCGAAAATAACGCTGCTTAAAAACTAAAGGGCCACAAATCAAAATTTTACTTTTTACACAAGAGCTAATGGAAAAAAATTAAATTATTTTTTGTCTATTTTTTTGCTTATTAGATAATATATCAAATATATGCATATTATAACATCGTTAGAAGCGTATTTTTAAGTAGCATTAAATGTTTTAAGTACTTTTATAATAAACTGAATACTAGAAGAGACATATGCATATAAGTTACTTTTGAATATATAAAAAATTATCAAAATATACTATGTCTTTTTGCAACTTACAATATGAAGGATTGTGATTGTATTTTTGCAATAAAAACATTTTTGGATTTTTTGTTTTATGGCCCTTTAGTTTTTAAGCAGCGATATATTTAAAAAAGGCATAAAGCTATGAAAACTCACTCGAACGATTCGCCACAAAACCTACAATTGTAAACAGCGCCGTCGTGCCATTTCTTGTGTCTGTCTACCGTCGGCCTGCAGATTAGATTATTTTAATAATAATAATAATCATCATTTCTTTCAGACATAGAACATCCATAATTATTAACTATGTATTAACAAAATAATAACAAATATATGCATCTATGTGAAAATCTATGTGAATTATAATATATAAATATTATTATATCCTTACTAATCCTTATGTGAATGTGAGTTTGTTTGTTTGTTACGCTTTCAAGCAAAAACTACTGAACCGATCACCATGAAATTTTGCATACACGTTGTCTGGGACACCAGAAAGGACATAGGGTATCTTTCATCGTTCAACGCGGGCATATTCAATAAAGTCACGGGCACCAGCTAGTATAAATATACAAATGAAACAAAGATCTTGCAGCATCTATGGCTGCAAGTGCTCTGCCACAGATGCTGAAAAAATATATATAAATATCTATCCTATTCACATATTAATTTTTCTATATGTCCTATTTAGTCTCATCCAAAATAATTGTATGGGACAGTCTACCTTATCTGCAATTGTTTTCAGAATTTTATTGACGACACGTTTGGTCCAGTGGCTGGTATAACCTTGGCTGTTTACACTTTACTTGTAGTTGTGTGTCAAGTAGGCTAACCGTCATTTAAAGTCACCGGTCACCGGGGATAATGGAGCTGTTATAATGTTACCTTTGTTTGTACGGTAAAAGACCCAAACATTAAAAAGAAAATAATAATAAAAATTCGCCTATCGAAAGATGCACTAAACCGAGTGCATAATTTAATAAAACATAAAATCATTTCTAAAAGTAACTAATCAACACTTTACTTAACAGATGGTGAAAGAGGCCCTCAGACTCATACATATAATTATAATAGCTACTCGTGTTATATATGGTAAGTGAATAATACTCACCGTGCAGTCGATATGAAATCACACTTTTTACACTTGAAAAGATATTTGTGATGATTGTATATGTGATTGTTGAGTTTCTTGCCGTTCTTTGCAATTATGTTGCACACCGGACACTTGTAGGGTCCTAGGCCCTAATGGGAGATCACATTTAATAAATAATTCTCTTTCATCTACACATTAAATAATATAAATACAACTGTGAGTGGTCAGAGCCCATTGTGGGTAAACACTATTAAAAAACTCCTTATAACATCAGCTATTTACAAGTGAGTTTCTTCAAAATCTGTCCAACCGTTTAGGAGATTAGCCGGAACAGACAAAAAATTTAAAAATTGATTTTTTATTATATGAGTACCTTCAATTTTATTCATTTTTATTTATTAGTGAAAATTATGACAAAAAATATATATTATTTCTGCGTCAAAGTAGTTCTCCATAAAACAAACTTTCATAGTTATCTATAGTTTGAAAATTGTTACAACAAGGCTTATTTAGTAAAAAGCGTATTCGTATTAAATCAGGAGACCAGTGCCATAACCAATTGAAGAAATTTTGACAAAAAAAAAACAACTTACGTACACTATTACGTTGGCTATCCATAATATATAAAATAATAAAAAAAAATAAAAAAAACTTACTGGGTCGTGTGACAACTTGACATGAGTCTCGTAAGTCGTGAGATAGTTGAAGCCTCGAAAGCAGAGTCCGCATTTGTATGTATTCTTCGTATAGTTGACAGACTCCTTTCGCTTCGAAAACTCCTTTATTTGCTCACTTCTCTACAACAAAATGTTCATTTATTTTTTATCTCATATTTTTCTACTTAAAATGTTAGCAGAATTAGTGAGATTGCTCCTTGGTAAAACATTTTTACAGTCAATGCTTGTGCGTGCATGCTTGTACTTGCGTGCTTGTGCTTGCATTGTTATGCTTGCATGCTTGTGCTTGCATTGTTGTGTTTACATGCTTGTGCTTGCATGCTTGAGCTTGCGTGCTTGTAAGTGCATGCTTGTGTTTGCATGCTTGTGCTTGCATGCTTGAGCTTGCGTGCTTGAGCTTGCGTGCTTGAGCTTGCGTGCTTGAGCTTGCGTGCTTGAGCTTGTGTGCTTGTAAGTGCATGCTTGTGCTTGCATTGTTGTGCTTGCATGCTTGTGCTTGCATTGTTGTGTTTGCATGCTTGTGCTTGCATGCTTGAGCTTGCATGCTTGTGCTTACACGCTTGAGCTTGTGTGCTTGTAAGTGCATGCTTATGCTTGCATTGTTGTGCTTGCATGCTTGTGCTTACATGCTTGTGCTTACATGCTTGTTCTTGCATGGTTGTGCTTGCATACTTGTGCTTGCACGCGTGTGCTTGCATGGTTGTGCTTACATGCTTGCAGAGAGAGACTATCTCATCATCCAAACGAACTGGCAGTCCATTTGACGAAGATGGAGCTGTATAACGTTCAGTATAGCTAAGCAAAGCAGGTGAGCTGCTATCCTCACTGAAGGAAGCTCTTGACAAGGGAGCCAATCAGATTATAGTCAAGGAAGTCCGTACTTACCGTCAATTCAGTAATTTCAAATAAATACTCTAACAAATTCAACTTATTTTCTGACTTTTTAGTTTTCTTCGGACTCCTTGAAACTCTAGTTTTTTGTTTCTTTCTCGTTATCTGTAACGAAATAGAACACACATATTAATTTCAACCAAAACATCCTCACGGTCTAATTTAATTGCAATAGAAAAACGCTATACTGAAGGACCTTTTCTACTAATATAATGATATCAGCTTGTATCGCATTGGAAAGACTTTATTCAATAGAAAACTACAGCTAAGTAATCATGTACAGTGGGTGGCCATATTATTAGGGACAGAGCTACTGAGATTTTTTAATTTTCTTATCTAATTGGATTTGTCTAACAAATAATTGGTTGTAGGTCTCTCATATATTTTTTATTTGTATCTGCATTTTATTGGGATCATAAAAACAACAAAAACTTATATTCTTTATATGACTGATATTAATATAGATAAAAATTAATAAAACATGTTTCAATATTTAGTGATGCCTCCCTTTGCTGAAATAAGAGCTTCTATTTGTCGGGACATGCTCTAAATACATGTTTTTGCATTTTCTTTGAGTGTGGA
This sequence comes from Synanthedon formicaeformis, assembly GCA_945859745.1. Lineage (NCBI taxonomy): Eukaryota > Metazoa > Arthropoda > Insecta > Lepidoptera > Sesiidae > Synanthedon > Synanthedon formicaeformis. Next base: position 10,722,025 of record OX243968.1, on the reverse strand, counting down.
GTTATGATTCCAATCTCTGATGGGAGTTTCAATGAATTGGCGCTTGGTGGTAATCAGTTCTTTCGGCATTTTCCGTTTGGTGAATTAACATGTGTTTGATGGGTCACGTCTGGTGAATTCCCTGGCCAAGTCAAAACATTTTTTTTAGCCAAGAGTGTATTACACGTCTGTCTTTGTGACACGGTGCAGAGTCATGCATAAAAATGTAGTTGTCATTACCAGGGAATCATTCATTGATTACATGAATATAAGCACTGTCCCTAATAATTTGGCCACCGATGGTATATAATTTGAAGAAGAGATCACATTAGTATCACATTAGTATTACATTGTTCAGTTTATTTAGAATTTAGATCTATTTCAGCAAAAAAAATATAAATTTAATCATCTGGGAATCAGTAGAAATGTGTCAAATTGGTAGTAGAAACGAAACCTAGTGTAGTAACCATTTATGCTTGTATAATATACTAGCTGTTGCACGCGACTTCGTCCGCGTAACTTTATACAATATAGCCTATGTTACTCCCTGATAACGTAGCTTTCTATAGGTGAAAGAATTTTTCAAATCGTTTCAGTAGTTTCTGAGCCTATTCAATTCAAATAAACAAACAATCAAATCTTTCCTCTTTATAATATTAGTATACTCGTAGATAGATATACTAATCGTAGATTAGCGTGTAATAAAAGTAAAGGAGCATCACAAACCTTGTCTATATCATTAAGCTTTTCAATAATTACATCTACTCGTTCCAAAAGTTTATCACTATCATCGCAATCGTCTAACATCTCTGATAGATCTTCATCATTACACTCACTGTCAATTATATTTATTGTCTGATTTTTTAGACTATTACTGTCTGCTGAATCGGTGACTTCCTTCTTGCCTTTATCTGCTTCCAAAGTTTCATTCCAATCACATTTATTTATCGCAATTTCAATGAAAGATTTTTCTTCAAATTCATTAGTTTTGCTAAATTTCTCTTCCTTTGTGTCCACTTTTTTTGATTCACGTTTATCTTTTGATTGGACTGTCAAATCTCTATCAGGTTTTGTGTCAAATGAAACCACCAAAGGCCGTTTACAACACTCCAAATTTGATTCTAGCATAAGTGATTTGCGATCAACAGATTTCAGTTCTTCCTCAGTTATCTAAAAATAAAGTAAGAATAAGTATAATAATACTATACTTTTAAAAAATTCAACATTTTTTAAATTTCAACATTTGCCTAAGCAAAATGCTTGGAAGATTGTTGAAATAGCCTGGGAAAATGTTGAATTTTCGTGGGAAAATGTCGAAATTTACCGAAAAATTGTATAGAAAAACACTCACCTGATCCTGAGTCTGTAGTATATTTTGTAGAATAGTTTGTGCAATGTGATATTTATTCAATAACATTTTGACTTTTCCAACCAATGTTGCACATTCATAACACGCCAAGAGAGACAAGCCCTGGAAAGATTAATTACCAAACTGAATTTGAAGTAAAAACTGGTCTGTTCTATGATAACTAAATAAATTTTAATATTTTTGTTGTTAACTTTTTTGTAACAGTAGGTGCCTACTTGAGGAGGAATAAAAGTGCAGTCAAAATAAAATTTATTTATTTATTAAAATGATACCTATAGGTATACATTTTAAATGATTTATTTTAAAAGACAAAATACTTATGTCTGGGAAAAAAGGAACTTAATTTCATTCAAATGTTTAAGTTAACGTCCGCTGTCGGCAATTTAAGTGTTGGTAGCCCTATATGTATAATAATGATCCAACAAAATAAGGTTAATACTCACATTTGTGTCAATAAAGCGTTCAATGTCTTTAGCTTCTAATATCTCCATTTTCACACCAGTAATAAGACAAATTCTGCAGAAACCTATAGTAGCCATTTCGCATTATTTCCTCAGTTAATATTTAAAATCATCGATTGCCTATAGTTTGTTTGTAAACGTTTCAATTAGACATTACGTGGTAATTGTTTTTGTCATCGATGTTTTTGTTGATACATATTTGATAATGTGTTGCACTCAAACACAAAATTACTTATAGCCATTAAACAGCAGTTGTAACTATTTTTAGGTTCACTTTAACTCATGAAAAATAAGTTTTTAAATATACAAAGTGATTATATTTCCTTTCCAAATCAAAAAAAACCCAAGAATTATGTGTCGATATAAATCAAAAACATCGTATTTTTGTTAATCTGAGTAATGTAATGTTTGTACTTTGTACGGTTTGTACCTATCTATGTAATTGTATAGAGATAAATCACAAAACGCACTACACAACACAATATAATAATTAATGAAGTACAAAATAGTCAGAGGTTATTTAACTTTATTTTATTTACTAATGATTACAACACAGAGCAAATAATAACCGCGCTGCGGTTATTTACTCTGTGGTTAACAAAAAAATGTACAGGCTGTCAAAAAAGTATTGAAACTAAAAAGTGGCAATACTGTAGTGTTGTCCCGTTCTAATCATATAGTTGATAAGAAAGAGACAACACTATAGTATTTCTACACTTTTTGACAGACTATTGTCATTAATTAAAACTAGTGAAACTTTATAACCGTGGAATTGGTACATTTTATTCATATATTATACTAGTGGTCTTCTCCCGGTTTTATACAGATACAGATGTATTATACCGATGACGCTATAGGTTAATCACAACATATTATAAAACAAAGTCCTCCGCCGCGTCTGTCTGTTCGCGATAAACACAAAAACTACTGCACCGATTTTCATGCTGTTTTCACCAATGGATAGTGGTTCTCGAGGAAGGTTTTTATTACCTATATAATTTACAAAGTTACGCGGGCGAAGTCGCGGGCAGCAGCTAGTTAAGGATAAAGGGATTGTGGAAAATGCCCTGCCACTACTTTCCAAATTAAAGCCACCTTTCACGGGCACTCCATTTGGCAGCGCTCCATTCCATCACGACATCGGTGGATCGATGACAAACAAATTCTTATCATACAAAATTCACGTGTTGTTTTTACATTCACGATGAGATATGCATGATTTGGAGTGATGGAGTGGAGCGCTGCCAAATGGAGTGCCCGTGAATGGTGGCCTTTAAGTTCATTTACAACTTTCGCAAGGTTATTTTTGATGTAGGTACTAATCCACCGTTGAGAATGTGTATACTTAGAGAAATCAAGAAATGTAAGATTTTGCCACAGTCGTGCTATCTCTATATCAACTATAGAGGAGTTCTTCATTCAAAATCAAAAACATTGTAATCTTGTAAAACAGTTTAATGTTTACGAGTTTGCTTTCTTCTTTGTTCGTATGCGTTTCTTGGCCAATCCCAAATGTACCTCGTTCACGTGAACCTTGAGCAGTGAACCCTGAATGAAGGTCTTCTGGCAGAAGCGACACTCGTGAGGGCGAGGGCCACCGTGCATGATCTGCAAAAGTACAACGCGAATCTTTATTATCAAGGCAAAAACAATTAACAGGAAAGTATAGCTTTGCGATCGTAACGAAATAGGTATTTAGGAAAACATAAATCTATAAGGGTCGGTCATTGAGTAAGTTACTTTGTTTTCAGATATATCGTGTTCTATACATGATACTGAAACTAAATTGACCATCTTTAGAATCTTTTTCTGTATGTATGTATGTATGTCCAGGCGGACAATTTCGGCGATTTGGTTGCATTAAGAGGCCACTTTCCAACATTAGTGGCTTACCAATTCCATACTACGTAATTCCACGGTTACTCATTAGTTATTAGTCGTAGTAATACATGAAAAAACATGACTTTTCTGAGACATAATATGAAGGTTTGCATCGAAACAAAAAACTAAAATTTATTTTATATGTAGTATAATTAATTTCTAAAATGTGCAGAATTTGTCACAGTTTCGCTGGTTGAATTCTCATAATTTTTGACTGAAAGCCAATAATGTTTTTCAATGAAAACATCCTAGCTATAATGTACATTAAAAATTGGGATGTCAATAGTTACTATGTATAAAGGTTTTTCTAAAATATTGGAATTGCTGGCGTATGTTTCGCTAGTTGAATAAGTGCGCGAATGTGTTGCTTCGCATTCTGTCTTAGGTTATTAGCATACATAATAGTAAGTTGAGACAACAAATTCTCCCAAATACCTATTACTGAGTTCCCACGCTCGTCCAGCGCAACCTTAAATCCATCACTTACGGGCTGATTGTGATGAAGTAATGGGAACTAATAGTGAAACATATAATATGAAGTTACCTAGTGAAAGAGAGTACTCACCCTTTTGTGTAGCCTGAGGTTGGTCTTGGACTTGAGGAGCTTCCCGCACTGGCTGCACAGGTTGGTGGGGTACAGATGGCGCTGCATGTGACCGCTCAGTTGCATCTTAGAGGCGAACTTTGCGTGACAGTGATCGCACTCGAAACGCTTCCCCACCTGAGAGTGTTTCGTCTGCACGTGGTAGCCCAGCGACGCCTTTACCTATCCAGTCAAGTCACACTTTTTACAAGCTTTTTATTAACTTGCAATGTATGTATGTATGTATGTTTGTCCGGGTGGAATCTTGCAACTGAATTTTAAATCAGTTATCTCTAACCTTAAGATTAAGCTGAAATTTGGTATACATTTTTGTTTAAATGACATAGGCTCGTTTTAGTATCACGCGGACGGACCAATATTTTTATTAAGGTGATACAAGTCAGCTTTCCTCCATACAAACGTAGTATCAAATCAAAATATTTATTTATCAATTAGGTTTCTACAAGAAACTCTTATGATTGTCCCTATAAATTTAAATTTACATGGGTTTCGGAAAAAAGCCAATATGACGATCCTGAAAAGAAATCCCGAAAGAAACTCAGGATACTATTGTTTTTGTCATCATTAAAATATAAAATAGCACAATTCACTTAATTTTAACAAAATTAAATTAAAATTATATATATACAAAATTATAGTTTTTTTAATACTAAACATAGTACGAGCTCCGAATCGCTTTTATAATAGCCTTTCGAGAGGAGTTTAGTTTTAATGACACATTTAAATTTGTTTATAGATAAGGCTCTGATTATTTGAGGTAGTTTATTATAAAAACCGTACACTTTGACACATAAAAGAATTACTTATCTTGTGGAGACGCGTTTTATGGAAATTTAAATCACTTTTGAACCTGGTATTGATATTGTGTATTTAATTGACTAATATTTTTATGCACATAAATTAAATTTTCATATATATAGTGACATGCAACAGTCAAAATCTTTATTTCTTTGAACTTTTCTCTGAGGGAAGACTGCGGATTTAGTTGATAGATGGCTCTAATGGCCCTTTTTTGTAAAATAAAAATAGTATTTATGTCCGCAGCGCTATCCCAAAGAAGAATCCCATAACACATTATACCGTGGAAGTAATTAAAATATACAATCCTAACTGTATCGACATCTGTTAAGCGTCTAATCTGCTTAACTGCATTAGAATGATTATTACTCCGCTGTTTTATGTTTAATTTACAAAAGTAAACATGATACCGATTTAACTTGTCGTTAACTAGGTTCGTTTTCAATGTATGATTCGTGAAAAATCCATATTTAAACACAAGTTTTAATACAACTTTGAGGGTGAATAGGTCACTCTAGTGTACAAAAACTCCAAAATACTTTGCATACAAACATTGATTAGTTATTCAAGAGTTCAAATAACTTCACACGAAATAGATATATGCAGTAGTTTTGTCACAAAGAGTATATTTCCAAGGGTCTGTTTATGATTTTATTTTTGGTATGAATAAAATCATATGTATGTATGTATGTTCCTCCATAACATAGGATAGGATAAGGAGTTGGAGGTAGTGCGTGGCTTTGTAATCGCTCTGTATATTTTTATAGTTTCAAGCGTTCGCTATAGACATCTTGTATAAATAAAAGTAGAAAACTGTACCTGTGCGTGTGTGTGAGCGGCACAATCGTTTGTGTATCAACATACTAAACCGGTCTAGTGAAATTTAGTGAAATTCAAACGCGTCGGAGTGTATCTATACCTACAAAAGTTTAAAGTTGAAATTTAAATGCAATACATACTTGGATAATATTGCTAGTGCGGAGATTGACATTGAGTGGTTTATCGCAATTGGATTGATGGTGCATTCGCGTACTTTGAGTTTCTAAATGAGATTGAATAAACACTATATTGCATTAATAATTTTCTAATATAAATATTCAATCTATACAGTTTTAATTGATACCCTCATGCACAAATTCGTCTAATTTGCTACACCTATACGAGCATTTCACCAACTGACGTAACGGTCCGGTTGGCGCAGTGGTGTTAAGACGTCTTTGCAAACTGGCTGAACACGGATCGTATCCCGCCAATGTGTAGTGCAAAATTATTTCAGATTTTCGTTTTATGAATATTTAATTTTGTCCACGTACTTATTACGTACTTACGATCAACATAGGTGTGGTCATTGTTATGTGCTCCCTCGCTCCCCTAAGAACTTGTTTCACTAAGTGGATTTAACTGTGCCTTGATCCTGTAGTGGTCATACTATACAATAAAAGTTCCAATTAACCGCAGCTCGGGGTCTTTTAGGTTTCGCACTTGTCTTAACTCGAATGTCTTTGACAAAGTGTTCGACTTGCTGTAATAGAGCACCGTCGTCAAAATTTATCGAATGCACACGGTGTAGGGATGGATTCTGCGAGCAATGCTCTAACTTGTCACACGCTGAGCTGAAAACCACTAAGGCCTCTCGAACTTGGATTTGCCATCTTTGTCGTGGAAAAGTCGTATTTGCTGCAGGAAATGATAATACTCCCGTTCGTGACATCATTTCTGCTGCCTTGCAGACACCTGAACATAGCAATGTAAACATTTCTCGCCAAACTTCTGGAAGCGAGCGAGCGGGTGGCTACCTATCGGCGGATTGTATTAGGAATATAGTTAGATCCGAACTCAAGTCTGCAAACTCTGAGCTCAATTCTCAGCTAAGCGGCTTGAGGAATGTGATTGCTGATCTCGAGAAATCCCTTTCTTTTTTTCACGAAGAGTTTGAGAAAGTCAAGGAAGATCTTGCCTCTCACAAGGGCGAGCTGGAAAGCTTACGTAAGGAAAACGATCTACTCCGAGCGGCGCAACGTGACGCTTCTGTTCGCCTTAGGATAGTGGAACAGCAACAACGTTCTACGAATATTGAGATTCAATGCGTTCCGGAATTTAAAAATGAAAATCTAATAAACACAGTCCAACAGCTCGGCAAGGTCACCAAGTGCACTATTTCTGATAATAATATACATTTCTGTTCAAGGATTGCTAAGGTCAATCAAGGTAGCCAAAGACCACGCTCTATAGTAGTGAAACTAAGCAGTGCTCGCCTTAGGGATAACCTGCTAGCTGCTGTTGCAACATTCAATAAGGCTAACTCCAAGGAGAAGTTGTGTTCTGGACATCTGGGTATTGGCGGCAATAAAGTACCTATCTACGTCACTGAACATTTGACCCCTGAAAACAAGGCTCTGCATGCTGCGGTGCGTCACAAAGCCAAAGAAAAGGGTTATAAATTTGTCTGGGTTCGCGACGGAAAAATCTTTGTGCGGAAAACTGAACACAGCGCCTCCATCTGCATAAGAAGTTCCGAGTGTCTTGCTCGTCTACTATAATTTTTAACGTATATTTAATTTTACTCTTCATTTGTTTAACTAATTACGATTTTATATTAGGTACTGACACTTATTTTATATAATTTGTTTTCTAGAGTATTGTGGTTGACTGCCTACTTATTTCAAATTTTTAAATTTTTAATTTTAGAGTTTTAAATTGTATAAATTTGACTTTTATTGTTTTGCATTAGATGATCTGGATTGGATTGGATTTTGATTGACATTTGCTTTATAATAGATATCTAGTAATTTGTGTGTGGCTGCCAATTTGTTTGTCTTTGATCGACTGTCTTAGTTATTGTGAACAATGTTATGATCAGCAATCTCAAAATTTACTATCAGAATGTCAGGGGACTACGGACGAAAGTCTCTCAGTTCTCAACTAATTTGGTTGGTTGTGATTATGATGTTGTCATTCTTAGTGAAACTTGGCTCAATGACAGTGTTTTTGACTCGGAGCTGTTTGATGATGGATATTGTGTGTACAGACGCGATCGTGAGAGTTCGGGTTTCAATTCTGGTAAGGAGGGTGGAGGAGTGCTTATCGCAGTCTCTAATAAATTCCGTTCTTCTCGTGTTGTTACACGAACTGACTGCGAGGATGTTTGGGTCAGGCTGTGTGGTGGTGGATTATCGGACGATTTGCTTATCTGCGCTGTATACTTGCCTCCACCTGTGCGGGTCCAAGTCCTGGAGCACTTCTTGAACCAATCCAATGAACTGTTCGATCTCTTATCTATATCTAATATTTTGATTGCAGGTGACTTTAATCTGGGTGGTATTGACTGGTCCGGGTCGGGCGATGGTGTCCCGTCGCTGGTTGGTCCTGACAGTCCTGCTTGCTTCAAACTTCTTGATTTTGTGTCCCTTAACAATCTTACTCAGTATAATACATCGTTAAATAACCATGGCAGGGTCCTTGATCTCGTGTTGAGTAACTTGGTTGTATTCGACCTGCGCACTTCAGCCAACCCTCTCTCCTTGGTGGATCCTTACCATCCTCCATTGCGTTTCGACCTTGAGTGCTCCGTGCGACGGACATTGCAGCCCGGTGACGATATACCCAGACCTTGTTTCTTTAAAGCCGATTATGAGGCTATAGTAAGACACTTACGTGTGATCTGTTGGCATGATCTGTTCTCTACTTGCTCTAACGTTAATGAAATGGTAGATCTCTTTTACATTAAAATCCGTGAAATTATCAACTCATTGGTTCCGAAGTCAAAGCCTGTAAGAAAGAATTTTCCTCCTTGGTTCTCTAGAGATCTTATAGGTCTCATCAGGGAAAAATACAAATTACGCATGAAATTGAAGAAATTTAAGAGAAACCCTCGTGATGTTCTCTATTATGATTCACTGAGAAGTAGATGCATCGGGCTGCAGAAGATATGTTATAAAGATTATTTGCACAGAATGGAGTCATCACTTAGGTCCAATCCAAAGCTGTTTTGGTCGTTCGTAAAGAGTAGAAGGCGCGCTTGTGGATCCTATCCCGCTAGGATGTCTCTTGGGAGTGTAACTGCTACTGACGGCCATGATATCAGCAATCTTTTTTCTGCTCACTTTGCGACGGTATATAATTGTTCCTCTAGCTCCTCGAGTTCCCTCCCGTCCACGGCTGATGAAACTGGGTGTGTTCTGACTGGCGCTTCGTTCTGCTCTGTTGTTTTGTCTCCTTCTACGGTGAGCGCGGCTCTAAAAGGGCTAGATCCACATAAAGCGGCTGGTTCTGACGGTGTCCCTTCAGTGTTTGCTGTCAGATGTGCTGGTGTTCTGAGTTTGCCTCTAACAATGATATACAATGCGTCTCTGAATGAGGGAATCTTCCCATTAATTTGGAAAGAAGCATTTATACTTCCCCTTTATAAGGCTGGCGACAACTCTGAAGTGAAAAATTATAGACCCATAGCAATCCTGCCTGTTTTTGCCAAGGTGTTCGAGAAGCTACTGTACCCTCTATTTAATAGCCACTTTAAACATCTGTTATCTCCCTATCAGCATGGATTTATGAGTGGCCGTTCGACATCAACAAATCTCTGCACTTTTATCGATAGGGTGAGCGGTTTACTGGATTCTCGTCACCCTGTAGACGCTATATATACTGACTTTGCCAAGGCGTTCGACAGGGTTCAACACCACATTATGATGCGTAAACTTAGGCAATATGGAGTGTCCGGCAATCTCCTAAATTGGTGTGGGTCATATCTGACTGGAAGGGTGTCGAGAGTGGTCCTTAAAGGATATTTTTCAGATTCCTTCGCATTAAATTCCGGCGTACCCCAGGGGTCTCATCTTGGTCCCCTATTCTTTAATGTTTTTATAAATGACATAGAATCATGTTTCCGGAACTCACATTGTTTGCTCTTCGCTGACGATCTCAAAATTTTCAAAGGTGTGGCGTCTCCGGGGGATAGTGCGGGGCTCCAGGATGATCTTAACAGATTGTCGAACTGGTGCCGGCTTAATGGCATGTCGCTTAACATCGACAAATGCTTTCACCTGCATCTCTCTAGGGGACGGTTCCCACCGGGGCAGACCTACCACTTTGACGGCACTTATCTGCGGAGCGTGGACTCTGCGAGGGACCTTGGAGTTCAGATTGACTCAAAACTTCGTTTTAATATCCATATTGACAATATTGTGAAGAAAGCGTTTAAGTCCCTTGGTTTTATAATTAGAAGTTGCAGGGAGTTCAAAAACCCATCGACAATGATTGCTCTTTACAATGCTTATGTACGCTCAGGCCTAGAGTATTGCTCAACCATATGGAATCCACACTACGATGTATATATCAAGCGTCTGGAGTCTGTACAGAAGCGATTCCTTTGGCACTTGTCTTATGGACGCGGTTTAGCTAGGGAGCTCTCAAGCTATCAGGCCAGATTGATTCACTTCGGTGTCGATTCTCTGCAATCCCGGAGGCTTTTATTGGACGTCCTATTCTTCTGCAAAATACTGAGGGGGACAGTTGATTCGCCTGAACTCTTGTCGCGTATAAACTTTAGTGCTCCTCGTCGAGCGCCTCGACCGGGCAGATTTAAGCCTTTCCAACTGAACCATTTCAGAACAAACTTGGGCCGTTTCTCGCCACTGAATCGAATTATGGGTCATGCGAACTCCCTAAGGCATGAAATTGACCCTTACAGCGATGCGCCGTCGAAAATCAAGAGAGTCATCCTCGTCCGTGGTCCCGACACCTGACATTTTATCTTGATTATTTTTGACTATATTTATTATTATTTATTTTATCGATTGTTAATTGATTGATTATTGATTATTATTCATTTAATGGACGTGACATGTAGTGTAACGCTATACAATATATATTTCTATTATTTATTATTTATTCCCTAGATGTTGCTTGTAGCTTTTATTGGTGCATGCTGAGCTCCCTATAATTGCGGCGGCATCCGCCTTGTGTTAATTATTTTGTACAATGTGTTAGTTGGATGTCTGCCTCGTTGGGGGCCTTGTACAATAAATAAATAAATAAATAAATAAATAACTCTTAAACGAATTAACTGATTTTCATGAAACTTGGTAGATAAACATTTAGACGTACGGGACACAGGATAGGCTACTTTTTTTTTCAACGCGGACGAAGTCGCAGGCTAGTACCAAAATAAAATCATAAACAGAGCCTTGGGCATATACTCTTTGTGACAAAACTACTGCATATATCTATTTCGTGTAAAGTTATTTGAACTCTTGAATAACTAATCAATGTTTGTAGGCAAAGTATTTTGTAGTTTTTGTACACTAGTGTGACCTATTCACCCTCAGCAAAGTTGCATTAAAACTTGTGTTTAAATAATGGATTTTTCATGTGGCTATTTTGGGACATCCTGTATAGCAATTTAGGGGTAAATAAATACCACAAACGTTTTCCCGCACGTTTCGCAGACAAAGTCCCCCTTCTTGTAAGGCTTGTGGAAGTGGAGGCTCTTGTGGTGAAGGAAATGTTGCCTACTGTCAGTAACTATCGCGTCGCACTGAAACAATCAATCAATCAATCAAACAAACATTTATTTGTAACATAGTAACAGTAGTAGTGACAGAAAAAAAAAACATTAATAAGAAATTTATGAATTACAAGTTACAAATAGGTCTCTAATCAGTATAATTTTTTTTATGTATTTTTTTCTTATTAGATATAAGTATATCAAATATAGGCATATTATACATCGTTAGAAGAGTATTTTTAGGAAGCATTAAATGTTTTAAGTACTTTTATAATAAACTGAATACTAAAAAAGATATAAGCACATAAGTTACTTTTGAATATATAAAAAACTATCAAAATATACTAAATATGGAATAAAACAACCACAAGTCTTTTTGCAACACACAATATAAAGGATTGTGATTGTATTTTTGCATTAAAAACATTTTTGGATTTTTTGTTTTATGGCCATTTAGTTTTTGAGCAACGATATGACGACGACCTTTCTTCGCGAACGCGTTCGTTCTACTGACTGATACCCACCCCATTCAATATGATAATGAATCTGAACGAATGAACAACTCTTTTAGAAACGTCACAGAGCACTGGAGTCGACATAAATAGCAGTCTATGGATAGAAGATGAATACCAACATAGTTACACTGCGTGGGGTACTGTTGGCTCTGAGGAGCCACGCGGTTGCGGTGTTGCTTCAAGTGGTGGGCCCTGAGTTCCTCTCGGTCCTTGCACTCGAGACCGCAGTAACGGCACACTGGATCCCACGGCTGCAGAGTGGGAGTGCCTCTGCCATTTTAACAAAAATTCATGGAATCTATGGGAAGAAAACTTGACAAAAATTCATGTAATCTATGGGAAGAAAACTTGACAAAAATTCATGGAATCTATGGGAAGAAAACTTAACAAAAATTCATGGAATCTATGGGAAGAAAACTTGACAAAAATTCATGTAATCTATGGGAAGAAAACTTGACAAAAATTCATGTAATCTATGGGAAGAAAACTTGACAAAAATTCATGGAATCTATGGGAAGAAAACTTAACAAAAATTCATGGAATCTATGGGAAGAAAACTTGACAAAAATTCATGGATTCTATGGGAAGAAAACTTGACAAAAATTCATGGAATCTATGGGAAGAAAACTTGACAAAAATTCATGTAATCTATGTAATTATATATTTACTATGTTTATTATATATTTACGTGGTCTGTTTGTGAGGATTGTGTTTGATCGAGTGCTGAAGATGCGTTTGCCAGGCGAAGGATGTTGCGAATTGTATCTTACACTCTTCGCAGTAGAGTTGAGGATCGGGCGCTTCAGTTGATTCCTGTAATACTCCTTATTTGAGCAAGTAATTATTACAACTTTTACATAAGAACGTCTTCTTTCTTCTTTCTTTCTTTCTTTGTTGATGTTCCGTAAACTTAATTGGGCATATTGACAGACTTTATCTTGGACTGAAATATAGGCTATAAAATACCGGCAATAAGTAGGTATCGACACCATCCATTTATTTTACATCTATTTTCATCTATTTTACAGTACATAAAATATACCGTTGTGCTCCGGTGAGTGAATAAAGTAAGTCAAATCCATAATTTCTTTTCCTATCAAGGACTGGATCACATTTGCGGTACCTGTTTGTGGTTAATATACAACAGAAGCCACTTATCATCAAGTAGATTGTCAGCCTGTCGATCTTTACATAAAAAAGGAGGTAAATGGGATTGGTTTAATGTAAAGGAGGGGTCAAATAAATGGTCACCTTATGGTCAAAATGCGCCATTCTCTTATGCGCTCGAATCCCATGCGCGCTGATGAAAGGCAAACCGCACAAATCGCACAAAAACTCCGAGGGATGTTTAAGGCGTTCGTGGCTGAGTCGAGAAATCTTTTTTCTGTTTTACAAAAAAAAAAAAACACTCAATTTACACATACATTTCTAAATACAAATAACAAAAGTGAAACATTTATTCGTTCATTGAATGGGTTTCAAAGAAACACATTGAAACATCAGTCTATTTTTACCAGGATTTCAAACCCAGGAATTCAGGACACCATTATTTTTCTCATATTTAAAATAAAATATATAACAATTAGATTTCTTAAAACTGATATACACAAATCACAGTATATATAATACTAAACTGAACATAGTATGAGCTCAGAATCCCTTAAATCCAGGCATTTTATACCTTTCGCACAGATTATATAATAGGAACAGATTATACAGATTTATAGGAACACTTGAAGGCTTTATATATCCAAAGTTTAGCATTTGACATGTTTGTATAATTTGTCAGATCGTCTCATTTCTTACATTTTGGTACACGCGTGGCATAAAGTGTACTTACCAAGAAGTGGGCAATTTTCATTTCAGTCTTTTTAACTGCGATGAAAAAATTAACACTGTAAAATTATTTAAAAAATAAGGCACAAAGTAATAAAAACTTACTGGAACGATTTGCCGCAAAATCTACAATTGTAAAGGACGCCGTCGTGCCACTTCTTGTGAATAACAGCCAACGGCCTGCAGATTAAATTATATCAACAGTAACTACTGAGTTATTACATTGTAGTAAAAGAATACAAAAGTCAAAATGTGAAAATTAATCTCTCGTTTGTTATTGACACAGATCACGTTTCACTCGATTTTTAATATTATGGGTATATTAATAGGGTTTAAAATTGAATAAACATAATGCCAAATAAATACGCATATACGCAATCTGCCAATCTAGAAACGCAACAAACAAGGAGTATGTCGTGTGAAAATTTCAAGTCAAATTCGTTTTCAAGTTTTGTGGATACAAACATAAGGGAGCTAAATTTTTATATATATTATACAAATTTATACTGCAATATCATTTGTTGGGAATTCAAAGCAATCTCACAATATCGTGTCATGCGATAAATCAATAATACTCACTGCAAAGTGGATATGAAATTACATCTTTTACACTTGTAAAGATGCTTGTGATAGTTATATATGTGCTTGTTCAGTTGCACGCTGTTCTTTTTAATGAAGTTGCACACCGGACACTTGAACGGGGCTAGGCCCTAATGGACAAACATAACACTATAAGCGCCATGTTAATAAAACAAAAGTTGGCTTTTGGAGGACACAAGTAAATGTAATTTATTTTGCTCTACATATCTACAAAAATCTATCTATACATATCGCTGCTTAAAAACTAAAGGGCCACAAAACAAAATTACACTTTTTACAGGAGAGCTAATAGAAAAAAATGAAATTATTTTTTTGTCTATTTTTTTTCTTATTAGATATATATCAAATATATGCATATGATACATCGTTAGAAGCGTATTTTTAAGTAGCATTAAATGTTTTAAGTACTTTTATAATAAACTGAATACTAGAAGAGATATAAGCATATAAGTTACTTTTGAATATATAAAAAATGATCAAAATATAGTAAATATGGAATAAAACAACCATAAGTCTTTTTGCAACATACAATATGAATGATTGTGATTGTATTTTTGCAATAAAAACATTTTTGGATTTTTTTGTTTTATGGCCCTTTAGTTTTTAAGCAGCGAATTAATAAAATTATAGTGTATTAATTGTAAAAGAGCCGTGTCTGTCTGTATACATTAAATATTTTTTCAAAATAAGCAATTGCTACATGTTGGTACAGTTGTGGGCGATAAAGATTGCACATCGACTTTTAGAGAGAGATGAATGGCTAGTTTCGGCTTCGTAGAGCGTTATCTCTGTCACACAGTACTTATGTGACGTTAGTGCTTCGAGCGACAGAGATGACACTCTACAAAGATGACAAAGCCGAAACTAGCCGATCATCTCTCTCTAAAAGTCGATGTGCAATCTTTATCGCCTACAACTGTACTTACTGTACAGTTACTGAGGTAAAAAAAATAGCTTTTAAAATTTTTCTCTCTTTGTGCGTTTGTGCACTCTAATCTCAGAAACGGCTTAAACGATTTGAATGCGGTTTTCACTGATGTATAGATGATTACCTGGACTAAATTATAGGATACTTTTTATCCTGGAAATATGTTGGGCTCCCGTAGGATTTTCAAAAAAAAAATTACTACAGCGCGTACGAAGTTGCATGCACCAGGTAGCTAGATAATAATAAAAAGTAACATATACTTTGGAGTTGGTAATTATAGTTTGACAATTCTTAATTTTATTGAGTAAAAAAAATCCTAAGCTTGCTGTATCGGAATCAAATCAGTGGCGAAACCAATTGAAGAAATTTGACAAAAAATAAAATAACTAACTTACTGGGTCGTGTTCGTGTAACAACTTGACATGGTTCTCGTAAGTCGTAAGGTAGTTGAAACCTCGAAAGCAAAGTTCGCATTTGTAATTACTTCTCAAAAAATTGTCAGACTCCTTTCGCTTGGAAAACTCCTTTATTTGCTCACTTCTCTGCAAATTTTGTACATTTATTTTATTAGAATTTAGGTATGTATTTGCGGGTATTAATGCCTGTCGGCTAATAAGGCCTGATTGACGAAAATTGCCGTTAAAATGGGTATTAAGACATGTCGGCTAATAAGGCCTAACTTTAAGGCGAAACTTGGGGCCTAAATAGCTTCTTAAATGTCTGGATGAAACATGAAGCAACCATGAATACAAAATTAAAAGTTATATTACCCTCTAGGCGGTTAACAATGCTGGAAAAGTAGGTGGGACAAGATAGTAAACTTATGAGGGAGATAACAAAATATATGCTATCAGTCTGTAGACTGGAAAAAAACATTATTCAATGATGCCAAATATGTCAAGGAAATTAAAAAAAAAATGTATGAGGCCCATAAAACCTCGTTGTGAAGTGAAGTGTTTGAAACCCAAAACAATAAAAAAATACTAAAAATAGCTTTGGACAAAACAAAGATCAATCTTGGGACCTATAAGTATAAACTTTTCGTTCAGATTCAGGTTTCATGTCAAAAAATAATCTCACTCAATAATCTATTTTTAAATTTTCTACTTCACTACAGTAATTTTCCTGTAAACGGGTAAAAATATTAATATTTTTAAAATTTGTTTTCTCATTAATGTCTCTCTAGAGAGATCGGCTGTCGAATCAAAGAAGTTCTTTGATAGCGCTACAAGTTTTAAAAAAAACCCTTTACTTATCATAGTACCAATTTTACACAAAAAAAAAAAACTTACCGTCAATTCAGTAATTTCAAAGATAATATCCAGTTTACTATTTGGCTTTATTTTCCTATTATCTTTATTTTTCTTCAGAGTCTTTGGAACTCTGGTCTTTCGTTTCTTTTTCGTGATCTATAGCGAAATGAAACACACATATTAATTTCAACCAGAACATCTCTACGGTCTAATAAAATTTATTACACACAATTTTAAAATTATTGCAATAGAAAAACAATTTTATACTGAAGGACCAAATTAATTAAATCCGAGGAACCAGACGTTTTTCTACTAATATAATAATATTGGCCTGTTCCACATTGGAAACATTCCGTATTCAATGGAAAATGATATATGTAATTATATAATTTGAAATTAAATTTGAAGACGAGATCACATTAGTATAACATTGTTTAGATTGGATCATATTGCAGCAGAAAAAAATATAAATCACTACATATTATAAAACAAAGTCCTCCGCTGCATCTGTCTGTCTGTTCGCGATAAACTCAAAAACTTTCATGCTGTTTTCACCAATGGATAGAGTGGTTCTCGAGAAAGGTTTTAGTATATAATTTACAAAGTTTAGATGACGACTATTCATTTATTGAATCAGCAGAAATATGTCAAATTGGTAGTAAAAACAAAACATAGTGTTGTAACCATTTATGCTTGTATAATATATATGTATGTATATACTACATTAGCATATAATGAAAGTAAAGGACCATCACAAACCTTGTCAACATCATCATAAAGCTTTTCCATAATTACATCTACTTGTTCCAAAAAATTATCACTATCATGACAATTGTCTAATATTTTTAATAGGTCCTGATCATTACACTCACTGTCAATTATATTTTTCATCTGATTATTTGGACCATTACTGTTCGCTGAATCGGAGACTTCCTTCGTGTTTGTATCTACTTCAAACGTTTCAGTGTCCTCACATTCATTTAACAAATTATCAATGAAAGTTTCGTCAAATTCCTCGATTATGCTAGATCTGTCTTCCTGATCATCCTCTATTTTCGATTCATGGTCATCTTCAAATTCCTCAATTATGCTAGATTCCTTTTCCTGTTTAACAACTTTTTTTGATTCACAGTAATTGTTTGATTGGATTGTCAAATCTCTATCAGGTTTTGTGTCAAATGAAATAATTAAGGGCTGTGTACAATACTCCAAATTGGATTCTAGCATAAGTAATTTGCGATCAATGGATTTCAGTTCTTCTTCAGTTATCTAAAAATAAAGTAAAAGTATGTAATATCTATTTGCCAAAATGTAGAAGCCAAGTACTTTTACACATTCATTTGAATTACACATTTATTGCTTGCAGTAAAATAAGTTGAATTACACATTTATTGCCTACAGTAAAGTAATTTGAATTACACATTTATTGCCTACAGTAAAGAAAGTTGAATTACTCATTTATTGCTACAGTAAAGAAATTTGAATTACACATTTATTGCTTACAGTAAAGTAAGTTGAATGACACATTTATTGCTTATAGTAAATTAAGATAAATTACACATTTATTGCTTGCAGTAAAGTAAGTTGAATTACACATATATTGCCTCAGTAAAGTATGCTTTGGTAGAGTAAGACTTCTGTAATGATGGTGGTCTAACTAAGGGCACAGAGAATCTTGACAGCAGTGGGAGATTTTCAGGGAAACTTTAGGGGAATTTTCAGGAAATACTAATTCAAAATTCAAATTCATTTATTTTCAGGTAACTAGACCCAATGGTTATTTTTCCCTAAAAACTGATAGGGGCTCTGGCTGTTAAGTAGTTGAAACTTTATATTTAAATTTGCATATATAGTAAATTTGGTTTTATTTAATTATTAAACCCCAGTATAAAATCGGTTTCTTAAGTTATCTGGCAATTATTGTGTTATAACACTCACCTGATTTTGAGTCTGTAGTATATTTTGTAGAATGGTTTGTGCAATGTGATATTTATTCAATAACATGTTGACTTTTCCAACTACTGTTGCACATTCATAACACGCTAATAGAGGCAATCCCTGGAAACATGAAAAACAAATTAAAATAAGGAAGTAAATTTTTTTCTGTATATTATTTTTTTATGTTAAGATCTGAAAACAGGCTAACGGTTCATTTTATGGTAGGTAGCTACTGTCGCCTATACTGCCAGAAGTGCTGCAAGTGTGTTGCCGACTACAGTAAGATTAAGGATAAGTGATTAGGAAGGTATAAAGAGGAAATGGACCCTGGCATCATCCCTTAGGGTTGCTATACACATACACAGCTAACACGTTTTTCTTTTTTTTTGTTTTTTAAATATTGTGTAAAATTATTGTCTTTAAATGTGGTATTCACCTGTTATTGGTTGCCACACATGTTTGTTATAGTTTTCTTGTTAAGTAGTTAGTTTCGTAAGTGTTTATGTGTGAGCAAATGTTGGTGAGTCTTATGTAAATAAATAAAAAAAAAAAAAAAAATAAAGTCGGGCCGGCACATTTCATTTGAGAATTTTTGTTAAACAACAAAGCCGACCCAAAGAACCTTCTACATATGTTCGACTTTCATTTGGCTAACCCGATCGGCAAAATCACTCAGGTTTTGTTTCTGCCGAATGTTCATCTACATATATTACCACCTGGCTTTGCCCGGCTATAAGTATAGCAATTACTCGAACGTTCATCTACACATATACGATTCTACCGCCCAGCTATGCCTAAATAAATAATTATCTAAATAAATATCTTCACACATTCCACGCAACACCACCTAGTTCCACACTAAGCAACTAATGCTTGTATTTTGGATACCAGACAGCTGATATACTACATAGATTACTTTTTTGTAAATACATACATATAAATACAAAAGATCCATGACTCAGGTACAAAGGTAAATGTTAACACAACATTTGCCCCTAGCGGGTTTCGAACCAGCAACCATTTGGTTGACAGCCAGAGTTACTAGCCACTAGATCAAACGTGTAGTCAAACTATATGTATGTATGTATGTATAGCAACCCTTACACTACAGCAAATGTGCAGTTATTTCATGGTGTGCTCTATTACCACTATTTCATTTAACTACTTATATCCGTTATCTATGGATACAGATGCAAAGGTAAAAATGAAAACAAAATACTTCGGTTAGGTAATATTTAATAATACTCACATTTGTGTCAATGAAGCGATTAATGTCTGTAGCTTCTACAATCTCCATTTTCACACCAGTAATAAGACAAATATTGCAAAAACTTGTAGCCATTTCGCATTATTTCCTCAGTTTATATTTAAAATCACTGATTGCCTATAGTTTGTTTGTAAAACTCCCAACTATAGATGGTAATCGTGGTACCCATTTTTTTGTTGACACATATTTGATAATGTTTTGCTTATAGCCAAACAAAAATTGTTATCAAATTAAACAATTAAAATTAAAAACATCATACCCACAACACCACAACTTTATTTCTTGTTGTGGTTAACAAATAAGAATAACAATATAAAAATAACGTCAGATGATCAGCAGATCAGACAGACCACAGAACACAACTCGGTGAGACGGTGACAGACTTGGACGAATGTGACAGCCCACTGACAATATATAGCACCAGTCCAGTGGTATATTACAGGTCAGTGGACCAACATGTTTCGCCGGCTTAATGGACAAGAACTGGCAACATTTTAATTAAATTTTGATTGACGTTGACCTTGACAGTTGACATATCGACCCTTCCTGTCAAAACAAATAGTTACGTTAGATGGAAAAGTCGAAGTCGGAAAAGTGAACTCGATTTTCCCCTCAGTTGTTACTTGTTATTGTTATGTTATTTTTGAATAAATATATGAATTATGGGCGCTGTAAAATTTTGTAGATTTTGCCTCATTACTAATACGAAAATGGAAACAGTCAGCGAAAGAGAAATTGAGTGTTTCATTGACCCAAGTGTAAGTTTAAAACAAAGATTTAAATCTTTGGTTTAAAACATCCCAATTTGAAGCAATTGTAACTTTTCATAGCTTTTTATATTTATTTCTTCTTTATTTGTTGGGGAAAATAGATGTGCAAGGGACCATAACAACTCAAATTAGAAACTAGGAAACCTGTTCGCCTTATTCGCCCACACGAGATAATCCTTTACTATATAATATTATGTGAATGTGAGTTTGTTTGTTACGCTTTCACGCAAAAACTACTGAACCGATCACCTTGAAATTTTGCATACACGTTATCTGGGACACCTGAAAGGACATAGGGTACCTTTCATCGTTCAACACGGATATATATATATATATAGCTAAATTCATTCTCAAATGCTTGGAGACAAAGAAGGAAGCTTAATAGTAAACTTCTGTTTTTTCAGGAAGTGTATTCGCCAATTTTAGCATGTTATGTATGTTCAGCAATTATCAGAAAAATAGACAAATTTGTTAATAAGTTTTCTTCGGCTCGAGCTATACTGGAAATTATACTGGAAACAGAACATGATGTAAGTTTTTTTATTAGAGACTAGCTATTGCACGCGACCTCGTCTGCGTAACTTAATAAAATATAGCCTACTAGCTGGTGCCAGCGACTTCGCCCGTGTTGAACGATGAAAGGTAAAATTTCAATGGTAAATTCGTATGCAAAATTTCATGGTGATCGGTTCAGTAGTTTTTGTGTGAAAGCATAACAAACAAACTGACATTCACATTTATAATATTAGTACGGATGGATTTGCTCTTGGCCAGCATCCAGCCGTGTAACAAAGATGAGGCCTACAATGGAGTGAGCTCACCCAGAGGATGCTTATTCACTCAAACTTTGAAAAGATTTGGGTTATATGAACTCAGAAATACAGAAGCTGGCAGGTAGTTCCAAACCTTGGTAGTGTGCCAAATAAAGGATGTTTTAAACATTTTAAGCACCTACACAACTTTTTATATGATTGTTTCCACCAAGGTTTATTTAGCCTCATTTGCTGATTTCAACTAGACTTATAAATATGGAACTAATATTTATTTAATCATATGTATAACATTCCAGGTAAGTGAAGAAACATTAAAAACATATGATTGTAAATTATTACAAATGCATAGTAGTTTAGAGTGTTGTGAAAATCCTCTAATAATATCATGTTTTACAATTCCTGAAGCATATTTGCCAGTACAAGAAAACAATTCTCAAGAAGCGAAGGAATATGTTACAAACAGAAGTATTGAAAAAGCTATTTTCAATACAAATGGTGTTTTCAACAATGACAATGATAATGACAACACCTTTAGTTTGAACAAATTTGAACAAACTGATGATGAGGATAGCAATTATTCCAACTCTATTGATATGAACATTTTGAAAAATTATCAAAATGATGACAATGGCGATACAATTCAGATGAATACAGATTTGAATGAGGTTGTACTTGTGGAAGTGAGAAATAAAAAGAAACGAAAAACTGATGATGATAGCATTGATTCCAACTCTATTGATACAGACAATATTTTGAAAAATTATCAAAATGATGACAATGGCGATACAATTCAGATGAATACAGATTTGAATGAGGTTGTACTTGTGGAAGTGAGAAATAAAAAGAAACAAAGAACTGATGATGATAGCATTGATTCCAACTCTATTTATATGGACAATATTTTGAAAAATTGTCAAAATGATAACGGCGACACAATTAATATGAACACAGATTTGAATGAGGTTGTACTTGTGGAAGTGAGAAATGAAAAGAAACAAAGAAGAAATGATAATGATGATAGCATTAATTCCAACTCTATTGATATGGACAATATTTTGAAAAATTATCAAAATTATGGTAACGACACAATTCAGATGAACACAGATTTGAACGAGGTTGTACTTGTGGAAGTGAGAAATGATGATGATGATAGCATTAATTCCAACTCTATTGATATGGACAATATTTTGAAAAACTACCAAAATAATGATAACTTCGACAAAATTCAGATGGACACAGATTTGAATGAGGTTGATTCTGAAAACAATGATGTTTCTTTTGATTTTGGCAAATTTCTAAAAGATACTGAGTACAATGAAAAAGAGAACGATTTTAACAAGGTAAGTGAAATTTTCTAAAGATATTGATTTGCATATGTCGTGGCCAGATCATAGAAATGATCACTTCATGAAATGGCCAGCTAAAACTGGCCATTTTCATTGAATAACCAGTGTTTAACTATATTTTTTTCTATAGGTTCCTTTTTTATTTGGAGTTTTTCTTAAACCTTTGATACCCTACATTAGTGATATGGCCAGTTTTAGCTGCCAATGTCGATAAACGCTGGTTATTCAATGATATGGCCAGTTTTAGCGGGTCATTTCATGAAGTGATCAATTTTATGATCTGGCTATAATAGATACAGACGGTTCTGAATGAATAAGTGCAAAATTTAACGAAAATTAGTTAGATACATAGGCATACTTATTTTTTTCTGCTCTTTTTATCTACCAAAACAGTATAACTGAATTAGCTTTTATTATGGTTTTATGGTATATTATGGCTATTATGCTTCATTGTTTTACTATGAGCCCTCAAATTTTTAAATGATCTTTTCTCATTTTGACATTTTGTGTACATATCCATTTCTGCCAGAATACCCTCAATATAAGCCATTATAATGTTGTTTATAATAGTTTAAAGTACACCATGTCTTAAAGTTCTATAATATTATTTCCAGTAAAAAGAATGGGGCAAAGGTTTAATAATGTTAAATGGTTGAAAAATTTCAAATGATAAATAAATAACATAACCGCTTAAGTGACAGAATATAATATGTAAATTGCTAATATTATAAATGCGAAAGTTTGTATGGATGTTTGTTACTCTTTCACCCAAAAACTTGATGGTGTTCTAACATCTTGAAGTAGCATTGCATTGTATGTAACTTCTGCATGTAATGCGGCGTAGGCTATTTGTATATAATATATATGTATATCTGTTGTTCTATAAAACTATTGTAGTATAAGTTTTTGTTACCGTTTTTGTTGCAAATGCTGTATACGCCTGTAATTGGTACTCTTGTCAGCCGAAATACTATGTAAATGTTTATATTATGAATAATTTTAACACGTGTACTGTTGGTTTAATAAATAAATAAAAACTACTGAAGGAATCCCTATGAAATATTGCATACACGTAGTCTGGGAAACCAGAAAGGACATAGGGTACCTTTCATCGTTTAACGCGGACGAAGTCACGGGCACAAGCTAGTGCAAATATTTGTTTAGTGATTTAATGCATTTCATAGGTACTCATTACAATATTGTAGATATTAGTTATTTAATTGAAGATAATTAATTTATTTTAGTTGTTTAAAAAGAGGGTAACTATATTTTCTCATTATTGTAAAATTACTTTGATTGATTTGATGAATTTTTTTGGTTAAATGCTAAATTTCACAAACACACACACACAGCAGGGGGTGCTTTGATTTTAATTTAATGAGTGTTCTATTTTGCTATAGATAATGAAAAAGAGAGAGAAAACCAAACTACCGATGAGTACAAAGAAAGGGCCTCAACCAAAGTTCCATTTGTTAGAGTATTTGTTTGAAATTACTGAATTGACGGTAAGTTATCGTTATAATTGTATAAAAGTTATAATTGCCTAAAATTATTACATTTTTCTCTAAATGTGTTTATTAGCAGAATACGCT
The DNA here is from genome assembly GCA_945859745.1 of Synanthedon formicaeformis. Lineage (NCBI taxonomy): Eukaryota > Metazoa > Arthropoda > Insecta > Lepidoptera > Sesiidae > Synanthedon > Synanthedon formicaeformis. The sequence continues at coordinate 10,697,613 of OX243968.1, read as the reverse complement.
ACAGCCTTTGTCTATGTTTTATCTAGGATGTCTATGTCTAGTAGATGTTTTGAAAGAGTCTTTATACTTTACGAATTCCTTCACGAAAGAGAGATAAGCGAGTAAGGTTTGTGTATATAAAAAGATTGCATCCTGAGCGAACTTGAAGCCGATGGCGAGTTTAGAATAAATTATATGAAAATTTTGTAATGTAACATAAATGTTGAACATTTGCAGAGAAGCGAGCAAATTAAGGAGTTTTCGAAGAGAAAGGAGTCCGTCTACTATTTGAAGAATAAATACAAATGCGAACTCTGTGTTCGCGGCTTCAACCAACGCACTGCTTACGAGAATCATGTCAAGTTTTATCACGACCCAGTAAGTTAGTTTTTTATTTATTTACCAAATTTCTTCAATTGAAACATTTCTGTTGTCAAAATTTTTTCAATCGGAACATTTTTGATGTCAAAATTTCTTCAATTGGAACATTTCTGTTGTCATAATTTCTTCATTTGAAACATATTTTTGTTAAAATTTCTTCAATTGGAACATATTTTTGTCAAAATTTCTTGAATTGGACCTTTTTTTTGTCAAAATTTATACAATTAGAACTGTTTCCGTCAAAATTTCTTCAATTAGAACATTTTTTTGTCAAATTTTCTTTAATAGCAACAAGTTTTGTCAAAAAAATTTCGATTGGAACATGTTTTGTCAAAATTTCTTCGATCGGAACATTTTTTTTGTAATTTCTTCAATTGAAACATATTTTTTGTCAATATTTCTTCAATTGGAACATTTTTGTTATCAAAACTTCTTAGTAGGTTTCAATTTCTTTAGTAGTAGATATCAAATTTCTTTAGTAGGTTAAGGCCCTGCTCTCCTGATTTACGAATACACTTTTTACTAAACAAGCCTTGCTGTAACAACTGTCAAACTATAAAGAACTAATTGGCTTCATAGGTAATTTTAGGGAGAACTACTTTGACACAGAAAGTGTTCCACTCTCTTGTATCTAAACAAAAAACTTTCTAAACAACCTGTCAACATTATGGTGTAATGTTTGTCCATTAGGGCATAGGTGGTCCGTCCAAGTGCCCGGTGTGCAACATCTTTAAAAAGAACAGCGTGCAACTGAACAAGCACATATATAACTATCACAAGCATCTTTACAAGTGTAAAAGGTGTGATTTCATATCTACTGTGCGGTGAGTACTATACCACATGCCACCACATACCACCAGTAGCCATTTGTCAGCTTTCAAATAACAACCATTTTAAGAATAGAAAACATCGATTTGCAAAAGCATGACACACAAATACATACGAGTATAAAGATAAAATATATAGATTTATTTATTTTTACATTTAAAGGCGGAAAGTATAGTATAATGTACTATCGCGGTCAATGGAGCAGACCCACTTTTCATACAAATTTGTCTAACGTTGAATTGAGGTTGTCATAGTAACGTAAATGTTATAATACGAAATACGAGTAGATATTTGAAGTAGGAACAAAGATAAATACAAAATGTGCACACGAAATTGTTCCTTACGGTGGGACTGCTCCCTTGACCGCGATTGTACTCTGTAACGTTACGATATAAAGTACTCATTAAAAAGGTAATCTGACCACAAAATAATAACTAAAGCATAGAAGTAAAGAAAAAATAGCAACAAAGTTACATTACTCGTAGTTCATAATCTAGTTATTCGCTTATGGCATTGAAAAGGTGTTAGAAAGAGATGCATATGGTTGTGGTTATGGTTTGTGGCGGGGGACGTTTGTGCTTGTCTTTATAATGTGTTACTTTTGTATGCTCTTAAATGTCCTTTACTATAAACTAACTGGCGCCCGCGACTTCGTCCGCGTTGAAAAAGAAAAAAGTAGCCTATCCTGTGTCCTGTACGTCTAAATGTTTATCTACCAAGTTTCATGAAAATCAGTTAATTCGTGGAACATACATACAGATTTATTATTAGTATTGATGATAAAACATTATTCTATTCTATTCTATATGCAGTACATTCATAATTTAGACCGGCTGTCACTAGGTCAAATGGATAATTGATGTTTTTTTGAACAAAGAAAGCTCACCTTTCATGGGTGATTTTTTTATCGACATACCTAAAACTAGTGACAACCTTCTAAATTACGAATAATTTCTCTTTATAACACCTTTTCAATGCTACAAAACAAATAGATTATGAACTAATGTAACTTTGTTACTATTTTTTTCCTTACTTCTATGCTTTAGTTATTATTCTTTCTATGAATCTAAAAGTTCGTTCAGAACCGGAATCCTTTTTGTTGGAATTATAGTTCTGATATTAAAATGTTGGAAATTAAAAGTATTTGGACTAAACATGAAGTGGTTTTAATTAATGTATCTGAAGTAGAATATATTTTCTTTTTGACAGGAGGACGGTAGATAAACACAGAAGATGGCACGAGGGCGTCGTTTATAGTTGTAAAGTTTGCGGCGAATCGTTCGAGTAAGTTTGCATTTCATGCTTATCAATACTAATAATAAATCTGTAAGTGTAGGTATTGTATGTATGTATGTATGTATGTTCCTCCATAACTCTTAAACGAATTAACTGATTTTCATGAAAATTGGTAGATAAACATTTAGACGTACGGGACACAGGATAGGCTACTTTTTTCTTTTTCAACGCGGACGAAGTCGCAGGCGCCAGCTAGTCTTTAAATAAGTTACAAAGGTATCAAGTTTCAGAATCGCAATTGAAAAAAAAACTAAAATTAAAAGTAAGAAAAACTTGAAAAAATTGCACCTGTGCGAAGCAGGGTCGCTATAGTTATTTCGAAAATATTTCAAAAGGTCTATATAATCTATACTTCCATATTAATTTTTACTATTATATAAAGCTAAGGAGTTTGTTTTGTTTGTTTGGTTGTACGCGCTAATCTCAGGAACTTACTGGTTCGAATTGAAAATTATTTTTTTGCTGGATGGTCCATTTATCGAGGAAGTTTTGGGCTATTTAGTGTGACCTAAAAGGCTAAATCCTTAATTAGATTAACGCCATCTATCGTTCAGTGGCAGAACTATTACGACAAACTGCTTTGACTCAACAAGTCGGCTGCTCACCGCGTGAGGGAACTATAAGCAAAGGCTTTAGGCTATATAACATTTTAAACGCGAAGTAGCGGGCAACAGCAAGTATTATTGTTATGTTTTTGTAAAACAGTAACATGATGTCTCAACTCGGCCACCAGCGAGTTAAACATCCGTCGGAGTTTTTATGCGATTTGTGCGGTTTGCCTTTCATCAGCGCGCATGGGATTCGAGCGCATAAGAGAATGGCGCATTTTGACCATAAGGTGACCATTTATTTGACCCCTCACTAACATTGAGCGAATGATCCTCGCACTGCTCAACTCGAAACATTCCGAAGTCTGCATAAATGGTCAACCATTTCCCTTCTTTGTCGTGTTGACAATCCACTTGACGGTAAGTGGCTACCGTTGTGTATTGACCGCGTATGTGTACTGTTTACTTTAGTACGAATAAATGAGCTCTGACTTCGCTCACTCACTCACCGAAACCCAACACCAATGCAAAGTTAACTTGTCTTCAATACATATTACAGGCATTAAATGTGTCCTATGTGTCAGTCCAGGACGAGGTCTATCTATGTGTCCAATTGTATTGGTTAAAATTATTAAATTTGATCGAATAGCAAACATATTTTTGGGGGTATACCAGTTTATAATCCATAACATCAGAACATATGTTCATATGTAAAATTTCTAATGATTACTTGTTCAAATAAGGAATATTACAGGAGTCTACTGAAGCGCCCGATCCTCAACTCTACTGCGAAGAGTGTAAGATACAATTTGCAACGTCAAACGCCTGGGAAACGCATCTTCAGCATTCGATCAAACACAATCCTCACAAACTGACCAAGTAAAGATATTTTTTACCACGTTAAACTTTTGTACTCGAATTCCATTTCGTCGGCCTAATTCGTTAACCTGCTAAGTCACATTTTGCATATTTTTCAGGAAGAAGAAAAAATGACATCACAAAATGTTGTGAGTCACATCAGGCATGTGAAATGAGCGACATTATCAGTACAAAACTTAGGATTTAGCAGGTTTTCTTTTGCTATTAACCAGAAAGCAGTTTTTCATTTATATCGTCGTTATTCCTTCACCAAACGGTAGATCAAAATCAAAATATTTATTTATCAATCAACTCTTGAAATCGTCATTATAAATTTAAATTTACCAGGGTTTCGGAAAAAAGCCAAGATGACGATCCTGAGAAGAAACCCCGAAAGAAACTCAGGATACTATTCTTTTTGGTCATCATTAAAATAGCACAATTCAACAACAACAACAACAACAAGCACAGATAATCGTCTAAACTTGTCGAAAAGTGTAAGAAGTGAAATTGCCCAAAAATGGACTTAGCAGGTTAACGTATTAGGCCGACGATTTCCGACTGTTATATGTTTTTCCCATAAATGACATGAGTTTCTTTGTTGCAGTGGCGAACCCACTCCGCGGCCTTGGAAGCCCGTGTGTCGCTTCTGCGGCGATAAGTTCAAGAACAGAGAAGATCTCAGGACTCACCACTTGACCCAACATCGCAAACGCCCCAGGACCCACAGGAACCCACGCCCGAGGGGTCCCACGACCCCTCGCCTCCAACAGTACCCGACGCAGTGTGACTATGTGGGTATTTATTTCAAACCACATCGACCTCATCACCCGTTGAGATTATTACAAGCTACTCGGTTATTTCAACTTTATAAAATACTAGCTGGTGCCTGCGACTTCGTCCGCGTTGAACGATGAAAGGTAGGTACCCTATGTCCCTTGTGGTGTCTCAGACAAAGTGTATGCAAAATTTCATGGTGATCCGTTCAATAGTTTTTGCGTGAAAGCGTAACAAACTCACATTCTTTATAATATTATTAAGGACTAGCTGGCGCCCGCGACTTCGTCAGCGTTGAAAAAAAAATTAGCCTATCCTGTGTCCTGTACGTCTAAATGTTTATCTACCAAGTTTCATGAAAATCACTTAATTCGTTTAAGAGTTATGGAGGAACATACATACATACATACAGAAAAAAATTCGAAAAATGGTCAATTTAGTTTCAGTATCATGTATAGAGCCTATAAACACGATATCTCTGAAAACAAAGTAACTAATCCCTTACAGATTTCATTATTAGTATTGATATTGATAGCCTATGCTACTCGCTGATTATGTAGCTTTAGAATAAACCCACTCGCTCACAAAACCATCTGTATTCAATATCATTATTGTTTCCGGGAGTGCAAAAAACTCAATCCTCTCTAATCTCTACGCTATTTAGCGATGTTTTTGCACCGCTTTAAATAATTTCAAAAATGCCTTCCCACGTTTCTTTCGCCCTATATGCTAAGAGGAAGTGTTGTTTCAGTGTGAGTTAGTGTTGACGAGCAACGAGCACCATTACCGTCACCATCAGAACCTCCACTCGGACCAGAGGTACAAGCGAGCGAACTTCGTGTGCGACATGTGCGGAGCACTTCTGCTGGTATGCGCCATTGGTTACCGTCGCCTAATGTCCTTCCATGGCTTCGTCCATAATCGTGCCATCAAACATAAAATATCTGCCAAATAAAGTAGAACAAGCCAGTGTATTGAACAGTGGTATTGAACAGTTATTTTACTGGAACAGTGGTAAAGTCAAGTCGAAAGACATATTCTTGTTGTAAAATACCTATGTGGTTGATGTTTTCAAATAAAAAGAACCTAGAGTGTCTAACTTAGTGAACTGCGAGCAAGAAAAAATGCATATAGGTGAAGAAAAAGTGAACATGGGTGGACCACGAGCAACTCTTCTTGCCCATGGTCCACTCATCTGGACAAAGTAGGTGGACCACGGGCAATTTTTCTTGTCCGTTGTCCACTCAGCTGGACAAAGTAGGTGGACCACGGGCAACTTTTCTTGCCCATGGGTCCACTCATCTGGACAAAGTAGGTCGACCATGGGCAACTTTTCTTGCCCGTGGTCCACTCATCTGGACAAAGTAGGTCGACCACAAGCAACTTTTCTTGCTCATGGTCCACTCATCTGGACAAAGTAGGTCGACCACGGGCAACTTTTCTTGCCCATGGTCCACTCATCTGGACAAAGTAGGTGGACCACGGGCAACTTTTCTTGCTCATGGTCCACTCATCTGGACAAAGTAGGTCGACCACGGGCAACTTTTCTTGCCCATAGGTCCACTCAGCTGGACTTTACATAGGTGGACCACAGGCACTTGATTTACAGAACAGAAATTCGTTGAACCTGCACATTCGGAGTGTGCACAGCCGGCCAGAGACGCAACTCGAGTGCGATTACTGCCACACGAAGTTCTCCTCCATAGTATACCTGAAGGCTCACATCAGACGCCATCTATATCCCACGCACCTGTGCAGCAGCTGCGGGAAGGTCTTGAAGTCCAGGAGCAACCTCATGGTGCACATCAGGGTGAGAGACATTATCCTCTTTATCTCTCTTTTATTAATGGACGATTTCAGTTACACTTGGATATTTATCTAAGATACGATAACCACAAGAGATATTTTAATACGATTATATAGTAAATTTTTTAATTATTAATATCAATACCTACATTGATAAATTTCAAATCGGTTGCCTAGCTAAATCGCTCGGACTTTTTACTTATCTTTTGCTCGGATGATCATAACACATGTTCTCTCTTCTCTAAAACTTTTATTGTAACTGTTAATTTGCGTCTTTGCTTATAATAATAAAGGTTGGCATAATATATTTGCAGAACGTTCACGGCGGACCACGGCCACACGAGTGTATCTTTTGCCAAAAGACCTTCGTTCTGGGTTCAATGTTGAAGGTTCACGTGAACGATGTGCATTTGGGAATGACCAAGAAACGCATACGAACAAAAAAGAAAGCAAACTCATAACCATTAAACCGTTTCACAAGATTACAGTGTGTTTTATTTTGGAATGAAATCCAAAATACAAGAACCTTCTTTTTTTTTTTAATGTTCAGGTCGACAGACAGGCTGACGGTCCACTTGATAGAAGGTGGCTACCGTCGCCTATAACACAAGCAACGCCACAAGTGCTATAAGTGCGCTGCCGACCATAGAAGGATTAGGGATAAGGGAGGGATGGGGTAATGGGCTCTGGCATCCCTTACTCACACACCGAAACACAACAGCACATGATGCTGTTATTTCACGGTGGTATTCTGTAAGGTGGTGGCTGGTGGTTATTGCCGCCAGACGGGCTGCCCAAATGACTGCGAAACGCAGTGTGCCCTACCACTACGAAATGGTTCTACATCTTAAATGCCGGATCAATCAGTCTACCAAAATAATAATAATAAACATTTATTTCAAACTATTAGTCCATATATTTTTAGTAGTAACTACAAAGGATTTTACATTATAGTACTTATGACAATATTTTACATTATTTTCAATCTTATTAATTCCTAAAGCTATTAATATCATATAATAAAAATATTTATTTATTTGTTTACTATTTTTTATTTTACGCTCCGGTGAACACTAAGCCAGGGGCCCTAGACAAAGTGCATTCGCTCCGTAGCGATTCGATTCGCTAAAAATAAAATGTATGGGATTGACATATGCCTTCGCTAAATCACGTGATACTTCCCATACATTTATAACTATCGAACTTCGTTATCGTTATCGTTATGGCACTTTGTCTAAGGCCCCAGTGCCTTTGAAAGGGACCAGAGTAGTCCTCACTGATGACCCCAAGAATGCCATTTTCGGAATTCCTGATTTTCTCCCAGAGAGAAAACGTTCTGTTTCGAATCACCTTCTTCGATAAATCTTCGAAACTACTCATATGAATTAAAAAGTTCATTTACTATTACAATAGAATTTCAGTTTGGGCTCGGAATGTGCCGGATATCCGTATCCGCGGATATCCGCTGGAGAAGAAAGATCCGTATCCGTTATTTTTTGGCGGATCTTTTACCATATTAATTTTTAATTCATAGCTAAAAATCTACATATAGGTGTAAGGTAGCAATGGAAAACTATTAATTTCCATTCAGATGATTTTTTATTTCTTTAAATCAAACATTTGGCACCTTTATAAAAAATATCGATAATATGAACAATTAAAAACATGCATGCTGCCCAGCACTGGGAATGTCACTGACATCTGTCACAGAGATCAAGCTATATTATACGAAATATGGTCAATTTTTTAGTCTTTGTCTTTGACAAGCACCTAGCATCTCTCTGTACTCTGTATCTGTAAGTCAAAGTCATAAGTGACTACTGTCAAGTCAAGTACTGTCCTGTCTGCTGTAGTCACTGTGATATTGTGATAAATGTTATATTTTTGATGAATTTTTAAATACAAAGAAAACAACCTCTTTCTCTTTATTTACCAACCGTATATTAGCTTCGTGTGATTAATTTCAATGCATATTGAATTAAAATTACAAAAACACATGTGATCTGTTCAAAATAATTAGTTTTGGTGCACGAGACGATAAACACGGTCAAACAAAAGTGTGTAAGATTTTTTAAATTTGTTAATGTATTAACAAACAATTAGTTGGGAGTTCTTACAAACTATAGGCCATCAATTATTTTAAACATAAACTGAGGAAATTTTGCGAAATGGCTACGATAGGTTTTTGCAATGTTTGCCTTATTACTGGTGTGAAAATGGAGATTTTAGAAGCTGCAGACATTAATCGCTTTATTGACACAAATGTGAGTACATAATAATTATAACTTGCAAAACAGCACTTATTTAGAATGGAACAATTTTTACTTTCGTAATTCAATTTGAATTTTTATGTTTCAAGGGATTGCCTCTGTTGGCGTGTTATGAATGTGCAACATTGGTTAGAAAAGTCAACATGTTATTGAATAAATATCACATTGCACAAACCATTCTACAAAATATGCTAGAGACTCAAGATCAGGTGAGTGTTTTGTATATAACACAATAATTGCTAGATAACTTAAGAAACTGGGGTCGACCCAAATCCGACATAGTGCCCCATTACCCACACACCCTTAGGGGCACTATGGCGGATTCGGGTCACATTCAGTCAAAAAAAATTATATGACACAAGTTACTCCCCATGGCCTCCCATCCGATGGAATCATAAAAAGGACCGCTACACACCGCTACGTCCTCTACGGACCCAGCTTAGGGCGAACATTTTTTGCCTCACTTCATTTGTGTTTGTGGCGGTCAACTGGAATTATTGGGTATATCAAGACGCCAGATGTCCATGTAGTTTACGCAACGTGCGCCGCGGCGTATGCCCGGGAACGTCGGCCGACTCTTCGGCACCTGATCGGATTGGCCCGAGGGTCAACCTCGCAGTACCGCTCCCTGGCCTCTTTGCCGCTCATAGCCGCTTCACAATACTTCTTGACGGCATTCCAGATGTCAAGGCTACCAATCATAGCTCTGACGACAGCGGGTAAGAACAAGTCCTGTCCCACGACTGCCGTCAGAGCAGCTATCTGTGTCCCATTCTGGGCACTCCGCTAATGTGTGTTGAGCTCGGCGCTTCACATTCGTTCCAGACGGTGGTTCGCTCCCTCCTCGCGATGTTGCACAGGTACCGTCCGAAGCAACCATGCCCCGTAAGCCCCTGCACAAGCCGGAAGGCGAGCGAGCCGGCCCGCCTGCTCGTCCACTCTTTGAGGACAGGCGCGATTGCAGCTCCAGTAGCATATCACGCCATTTGTTCAAGGCTTTGTCGTACGCCTTTTTCCGCCATCGAGAAATTTCCAATGTTGACCTTGCCGAGAAACGAATCCGGGTCTCCTGAGACATTAAGCATGCACTCTTTACCACTCATCCAAAGGGGTCGTTGTGTGTACAATATTCGTGTATGTCAATACGCTTATAAATCAATAATCGTAATCAATATGCGTAAATGGTCTCGGACACATTCGTCACTTTTACAAAAACGCAATTATATATTTTTAGTTCGCTTTTGGCACCAGTGACGAATGTGTCCGAGACCAAAGAAAGGGTCAAGTCATCAGTCATTATGCTAGTAACCCCTAGTGTAGCGTCAGGGGCGCGCACTTAGAAAAAATTTCGATCAAAAAATTTTATTTTTAAATTCTCCCCTTTTTATGATTCCATCGGGTGGGATGGCCCATGGGGACTAACTTTTGTCATATTATTTTTTTCGAAAAGCCACCCCTCCTCCCCACTACTCATCATATGTCATATGAATCTTCTTTGCATCTCATAGTACCCTGAACTCATATACTGAATATGACCCAAATCCGCCATACATAGTGCCCCTAAGGGTACACCCCAACCGTGTTATTATTTTCAAAACCAATAAAAATGCCGTCTTGTGTGATGAGATATTGCAAAAATACAACAAAAAATATTGGTAAAACTGCTGGTGTGACGTTCCATAGGTAAGTTTTATTAATATTGAAACGTTTAATAGGTTAATATTTAATTTGTTAAAACCGACGTGCTTATCGGGTCGGCCATATTAATATTCAGTTGTCTACGACTTGACGTATTGACCTTGACACTACTGTGCTACTGCCGCGCCGTCCCCCGCGCACCTTCCGCATTGGAACCTAAATTTAGCAAGAAATCGTAGGGAGTGCTCAATCTAGTACTTACTTAACATATCACTGATATTTTGCTGAAAGAAGACTATGTTATTTTTAAAAGTTAGTAATACTGCATTCAAAGATTTTCTAAAAATTACTTGCTTCGTCTGGGAATCGAACCGACTTAAATGTGAAAATATTATTATTAAATAATGTTTAAATGCTAGTTTTCGAGATTTGGAAGCATACACAAACCAACTTAACATTTCGATACCTTAATTCGCAAAACGAATAACTCCACTTTTGGTTGAAAATGACTTATTGATACGGGAGAAACTTAATGACAATTAGAATTTAATTTTTAAAAGGTCTATCGGTTAATACGAGCCATAATTTCCAATGTAAAATTGTCTTTTTTCTTTTCTCGTATCATACAAAAAAAAATTATAATGTTTTTAGTCTCCCCTGTAAAGTTTGCCTCAGAGGAGTTATTTGGTTTGCAAATTAAGGTATCGATTTTTATATTTATATAGATAAGACCACTGAGTGTGTACGTAAAAATTAGTATTTTTTTTTTATTGAGAACATAAATTGTTAGCAGGTTTAAAAATAGTTTGTGCTAGGCTTTTAATTAATTTTAATTAATTCAAAATAATTTGTGCTTGTTAGTTAAACACTTAACCCTTCATTAGTAGGTTTTAACCTTCTAGAATACTGTAGAATGCATCTGTTTAAGAAAATCGGGATATTTTATCTTATTTATATGCTATAGTTTGAACACTATTTTTATTTATTTTAATATTTAAAACTAATAAAGGCTCAACTGCCCTGTTTTTACGCCGGTTTTTAGGAAAATAAAAATAAAAAATATATAATGTGTCAACTTCTATTATACAATACCTCTCATTCTACAATTGGCAAATAGAGATCACAACCCATGCTTTATTTTTAGATAACTGAAGACGAACTGAAATCCATTGATCGCAAATCACTTATGCTAGAATCCAATTTAGAGTATTGTACACAGCCCTTAATTATTTCATTTGACACAAAACCTGATACAGATTTGACAGTCCAATCAAACAATTACCATGAATCAAAAAAAGTTGATGAACAGGAAGACAGATCCAGCATAACCGAAGAATTTGAAGACAAAACTTTCATTGATAATTTCATGAACGAATGTGAGGAGACTGAAATATTGGAAATAGATACAGACAAGAAGAAAGTCTCCAATTCAGCAGACAGTAATGGTCCGAATAATCAGATGAAAAATATAATTGACAATGAGTGTAATGATCTATTACAGATGTTAGACAATTGTGATGATAGCAATGCATTTTTGAAAGAAGTAGATTTAATTGTTGGAAAGCTTAATGATGATGTTGACAAGGTTTGTGACGCTCTTTTGACCTTATTACAGACTGGTTTAGCATTAATGTATTTTGATGTAAAGAAAGTTCGTAGAGTTTTTATGACAAAGATTTATTTGAACAAAAAACAATAATTATAACAATAAATTAATCAATGATTTATTCTCCGTTGCTGTTCACGACCTCGGCCCACCTCTCGACCAATTCGTTGATGCCGTTCCGCCAACAAAAGCCCGGTCTGGTGTCGAAGAAGTTATTGAGCCACTTTTTGACGTCCTCTTCTTCGTCGAAGGTAACACCCCTCATTTGGTTCGACATGGAGTGGAAAAGGTGATAATCCGTTGGCTCAAGGTCTGGAGAGTACGGCGGGTGTTGAAGAATTTCCCATTCGAGCTCTTGGAGGGTCTTTTCAGTCGAATAGCCTCATTCACGCGGTGCAGCTGCGTAATGTAGAGGTCCTTGTTGGCCGTGGCTTTCCTTTTGAGCATTTCCCAGTCCCATTCTTTTCTTTGCTTCATATTGTACAGGTACAGGCACCATTTTAAGGAAATAAATGTACTTACTGTAGCCTCACAATACATTTTTGAAAATCTTTTGTTTGCTCACAAAAATATTAGCACTTTCAGTAGAAATAGTGATGTTCATAGTTTGAATACTAGAAACAAGCATAGGCTTCAACTGAATAAAACTCGTCTCCACAGGGTTAGCAACTCTTTTATGGGACAATGCGTACGCTTCTACAACAAACTTCCTGCTAATATACAAAAATTATCTCTGAATAAATTTAAAGTTTATATTAAGAAAACCCTGTGCAAAAAGGGTTATTATAGGATATTAGATTATATAAATGATGAACGTCCTTGGAGTTGAATATAGTTGAATATTGTGTTATTAGATTGATATATATGTATTGTTACGTGTTACATGTTGTAAATTGATTTATGAAAAGAGCAACTAGGGGGTTTCTTGCCGAGTTCTTCCCCCTAGAAACAGCTTTCCGAACCGGTGGTAGTTTGTAATTTTTGACGAAGATAAATGTTTTGTAAAAACTTACATCTAATAAATGATTTGAATTTGAATTTCTGATCACCCGTGATGATTCGATACAAAAAGCACTGCTTGTGTCCACGTGTTGCTCGGTGGCGCCCAAGCTCCGAGCTTTTTTCTTAATGTTAAGGTCGACAGACAGGCTGACGGTTCACTTGATTGGTAGTTTTTGGGTAAAACCACTGTACTGTAGTCAATTTTTTCGGCTAATTCACGGGTTTTTGGTGACCATCTTCCTTCAAAGGTGCCTTGAGCCGGTCCTCGTCAAATTCCGAAGGTCGTCCGCTGCGAGGCGTGTCTGAGCTCAAAGTCGCCATTTTTGAACTTCGCAAACCATTTTTGTGCAGTAGACACGCTTAAAACTCCTTCTCCCATACACGTTGCATTATGTCCCGAGCGGCTTTGAAAAGCGAAGAAAAGCAGGTGTCGAAAATGCTGATTTTTGCCTCCGGGATTTCTAAGCCTGACAAACGATAAAAAATTAAATTATCCAAAAAAACCAAAAAATACAGTTTTATAGAGCAGAAACAGCTCTATCAAATGATAATGAATATATACACTTTGCCAAACAGCAAACAAATCGTTGTGAAGTTCAAGAAAATATGAAAACTCTACGGATTTTCTTTACAACGTAATAAATGCATTTATGACTAGTTCTACTTTTTTTTTGTGTGACATTAAAATACCTTGGAATAAACTAGATTTTTGGTTGATATTAATGAGTGTTCTATTTTGCTACAGATCGTGAAAAAGAGACGGAAAACCAAAGTGCCAAGGAGTAAAAAGAAAGGACCGCCACCTAAGAACGATTTGTTAGAGAGTTTGTTTGACATTACAGAATTGACGGTAAGTTATCGTAATGGACGAAACACACGATCAGTCCATCGCGTCAAATGAACTGACGTGAAGCCAAAATTTGATCCTGAATGGTGAAAACTGATGGCTTGATGTCAAACACTGGATTTCAAATCGCGCCGTTGCGGCACGTCAGTTCATGCCGAGATCGTTAAATTTTGCAAAAAATATATATAATTTTTTTGAATAAAAAATTGAAATCTGTTATAATTTATATTCGATTTTGTTTATGTTATTACAAAAATGCAGAGAATTGCAATTGCAGAGAAGTGAGCAAATAAAGGAGTTTTCGAAGCGAAAGGAGTCTGTCAAATTTTTGAGAAGTAAATACAAATGCGAACTCTGCTTTCGAGGCTTCAAGCACCTTACGACTTACGAGACTCATGTCAAGTTGTCTCACGACTCGGTAAGTTAGTTTTTTCATTTTTTCTTACACTGAGCCGTAGTCTTTATTCTTTTCTTTTTTTTTTTTCAAAATATTTCAGAACCGTACTGATTTGATACTTGATGATTGATCTTGGCGGGGTCGATGAGAGACCTCGGCACGATGCTCGAAGACCTTAACCGAGTTTCTCAAAGGGTGGGCCTTAAAATGAATATGGACAAGACGAAAGTTATGTCAAATGTCCATGTTGTGCCTACCCCAGTAACAGTTGGGAACTCAACTCTCGAAGTTGTTGACGAGTACATATACCTGGGACAAATAGTCCAGTTAGGTAGAGCCAACTTCGAGAGGGAGGTCAATCGTCGAATCCAGCTCGGATGGGCAGCGTTCGGGAAGCTCCGAGACATCTTCTCGTCCAAAATTCCTCTGTGTCTCAAGACAAAAGTCTTTGACCAATGTGTGTTGCCAGTGATGACATATGGCGCTGAAACGTGGTCTCTAACTGTGGGCCTCGTAAGGAAGCTCAATGTCGCTCAACGAGCTATGGAAAGGGCTATGCTCGGGGTTACACTGCGAGATCGAATCAGAAATGATGAGATCCGTAGACCGACATAAGACGACGGATCTGAATGTTACCGACAGTTACCGACATAAGACGACGGATCAGTAAGTTGAAGTGGCAGTGGGCAGGGCATATAGTACGGAGAGCCGACGGCCGCTGGGGCCGGAAGGTTCTCGAGTGGAGGCCACGGACCAGCAAGCGCAATGCAGAACGTCCACCCACAAGGTGGACAAACGATCTAATAAAGGCCGCGAGTCAACGGTGGATCCAAACTGCTTCTGGCCGGTCCAATTGGAAAATTTTGGGGGAGGCCTATGTCCAGCAGTGGACGTCCTGCGGCTGAGATGATGATGATGATGACACAAGAATTTAAATGGAAGTTGCGCTCAGCGCAATTGCGCGCCACGACTGGAGTAAAAGAATTTTTAATATATTTGTGCGTATTATATAAAATCTGATTGTGTTATGTTTGTCCATTAGGGCCTAGGTTCGTCCAAGTGTCCGGTGTGCAACATCATTAAAAAGAATGACGTGAAAGTAAACAGGCACATAACCAGCCATCACAGGCGTATTTACAAGTGTAAAAAATGCGATTTCATATCGACAATGCGGTTAGTATTATTGAGTTTTTTAAAATAAAAGTAGAAGTTACTCGTTACAAAACCAGGGGCCCTAGCCAAGATGCAAACGCAGTGCTTTTTACAGTCGAAACGCTACTTATGGTCATAATTTTATGTGGGCGTTACAACAACCAATCATCAAACATTCTCTTAGCGTTCTCTCTTCGTTTTCGAAGGCTCTAGGGGGTCTGGGGCATAGCTAAGTGTGCTTTCTACTGTGGAAAGCATCCCCCAGTTATCTGCCAATAAAGGTTAGCTGGAACAGACAGACAACAACTGGTTCTAGTTAAAACCCGTGCAATAAGTGAATAATTTAATCTGCAGGCCGATGGTAGATAGACACAAGAAGTGGCACGACGGCGCAGTTTACAATTGTAGATTTTGTGGCGTATCGTTCGAGTAAGTTTGCATAACTTTAAGCTTATTTTTTACAATTTATAATACTATCACAGTTACAAAAGACTAACTAAAAGCCCCTTTGATTGACTAATTTCAACAGGAAACGGTAATGCTGTCTTACATTATCGTATGTATCCAGTATCACCGATAGTTTTCATTACAATTTATTGATTTGATACCTAGAGTTACAATGTTGTAATTTTCGTAAAAATCTATAATGTGTTTAAAAATAAAATAAAGCCCATATTAATGTCGCTTTTTGTAGGTGAAAGAAATTTAAAATGAGATAATTGGTGGTCCATCAAAAACGTACATACAAAAAAATATTTTTTTTTTCGTTTCTTTTTAATGGTGTATTTTTGTTAAACAGCAAAAGGATGACTAAATTAAGCCACGAGCGTCTTAAACATCCGTCTGAGTTCTTGTGCGATTTGTGCGGTTTGCCTTTCATCAACGCGCAAGGGATTCGGGCGCATAAGAGAATGACGCATTTTGACCATAAGGTGACCGTTTCTTTGACTCCTCCATTAAATAATGTAATCCATAATGGTTTTCATTACATATTAGAGGCATTAAAAGTGTCCTATGTGTCAGTCCAGGACGAGGTCTATCTATGTGCTCATGTGTAATAAATAATTAGGCTTAGTCAAGTCGCAAACATATGTTTGGTGGGTTATCAGTTTTTTAATGGCCCTGAGGATTAAAAGCTAAGAAATGATGTTTTAGGATTAAAAGTGCTAATAATGACTTGCTCAAATAAGGAATATTACAGGAGTCTACTGAAGCGCCCGATCCTCAACTCTACTGCGAAGAGTGTAAGATACAATTCGCAACATCCTTCGCCTGGGAAACGCATCTTCAGCACTCGATCAAACACAATCAGCACAAACAGACCAAGTAAATACATTTAGCCATACTGTTTTGTGTTAATTTGTTGAAGATTTCTGAAGAAGATGTATGGTGCGTTTGTTTCTCTTTTATAGGTCTACAAAAATGTCCGCGATGGCATATTTTATGTCTATCTTTTTTAAAGATATATAGCTTACTATACCCACTCTAACTTCTAAAAAACGTGTGTATTTTTTGAATCGTCAGGAAAGTACACACTTATATACAGAGGTGTCGGTTACGGTAACAGTCGCGAGTTCAATGGATTTTTCTCATTTCTAAAATGCCCAAAGCGCCTAAAGAAGTTTTCACTTCAAAAAAGATCACAAATGATGGGATTGTCAAATAAAATAATTTTGTAGCACATTACACATGATAACACCATACAATTTAAATGGATATCTTTAGAGTTATCGTAAATTAAAATTTATGCGTGAGAAAATAAACGCCAGACGGAACTCGCTTGATGCGACCACCTTCACTACCCGCTGTCGTGCAAAAGTGCACGCGTGCAAAGCCGGGAGCTGGTCGCTAGTATTTATAAATAGATCAAAAACCATAAAATTGTGTCACAATAGGACGCGAAAAATGTGAACAGAGGGAACGGCCTTAATATGGAACATGCGTACAATAGTACACACTTAATAAGACGCGTCGCGTAGAAAAGAATGTACGGCTCCGAGGATTAACGAAGAAGCTTAAAACTTACAATTAACCTTAGATACAATATGATAAGGTTCATAATACAATGCAGCTGTTGGCTTGTCATTTGCAGAGGCACTCCCACTCCGCAGCCGTTGGAGCCGGTGTGCCATTACTGCGGTCTCGAGTGCAAGGATCGAGAGGAACTCGGGTCCCATCAGTTAGCCAAACATAGCAAGCTGTTCGAAGTCGTTCGCTCATCTAAACGT